>JAKWIX010000320.1:39430923-39896427 GCA_027704785.1 Solanum chmielewskii
AAAATTTATTGTAAGAACAGATAACACACAAGTAAAATGGTGGATACAAAAAAGTTAGATGATTCAGTTACAACAAAGGAAATAAGGAGATTAGTATTAAATATATTAAATTTTACATTTACAATTGAAATAATTAAGACTGACAAGAACCTTGTTGCAGACTACCTATCAAGAAAGAAAAAGGAACTCAAACTGAACAAGATAGATAGAAGAAATACTCAAAGCAATTACTACACTTTCTACGAAGGTGGACAGTATGGGAAAAGAGTTACAAAATCTGAAGCTAACAGTCAGCGCATGACTCTAAAAATGCGGAGCTACGTCGTTCGGCGGACGGAAAAGCCAGAAACTAGAAGGAGGACGTGGGAAACTCATAAAACCCATGACAATGTTGTTTAAATGCAGCTACAGCAAGCACATCTACAACAAAAGGAGCCAGTGGAATAAGATATACAAATTTAAATATGAACAAAATCTTCGATAAACCATTTATTCCAAAGAACCAAAAAGACTCATTATTATACCACCACAAATACATACTTACTCAGAAAGTTTGAACCAAGATAAAAAGGCCTACAACCAATAAACCCGCTCATATATTGAAAACCTTTATAAAATCCAAATTATTTAAACTCAACACCCAGATCTCCAACTACCAAGACCCTAATACTGATTTTAACCCAAAAGCTACAAGGATATAATAAGTTAATAGCACAACAGGTACCAATGCAAATCTTGTAAAAACATGTTATAGTTATGGATACTTAGTACAGTTTATACCCAAACAAGAGATGAAATATCTACCATACCAGAGCTATACAAAGCCCTTATGAACTATAAAGAATTATTAAAGGAAAAGTTGTTTATATAAAGTTTCATTCAGCACCAGCAGAGATATTATTTGATGAGATAAAACCAATTATACAAGTCATAAAAATTGGTTTGACAGAATATGATAATTCCAGAAGATATCGGAATACAAACAAGAAATACAAAGGGTGAGATACCAGAATTCTACGCCAACAAAAGAGTTTATAGGGATAGCAACTATCCTAAATGACTAACCACAATTATTTAAACGGAAATTCAGTATGGAGCTATTATGTACGAGAACAAGTTATGATATATTCAAATTCTAAAGAAATCAGAGAACAAGATATGAGAAGAGAAGAGATACGCCAATGGATACTTAGTCTACTCAAGCCAGAGCAAAAACCGACAACCAGAGCATTAAGGAAGGGTTTATTTCAGAAGAATTATTGACAAGATATTGCAAAATTATTGGAAAAAATACCCCGACCACATATGTTCAAAATGTCCAGGAGAAGGATATGTCATACCAGACGTTCAATCGAATATATAAAAAAAAGTATTTTGAATTTGTTAAAATTTGTGTAGGCTGAATATAAGCCATATTAAAAAGTAATAATTTTATTTTTTTGCGTGTTATGTCGGCTGTAAAAAGCCAATTGTAAAAGTCATAAAGAAAACAGTGTGTATGTCGGCCATAAATAAAGAAGAGGCCATTATGTAAAGTAGTATAGTAGTAAGTATTTGTTTTCTTGTGTCGGCCGAATATAAAAAGGCCAAGTGTAAAGTATGTGTCGGCCATCTTTTGGCCAAAAGTCTGTAAATTTTGTGTATAAATAGAGGGTTTCCCCTCATAAATAAGATCATCAATCTTTCAGCTAACAATCTTCTCTCTACTCTCTACTCTCAAATCATAAATCCGCTTCCACCCCCCTACATTGGTATCAGAGCTAGTTAGTTAAATAAACTATGGAAAACAAATCAACTATGTCGGAAGATCTACAAAAACAGGTATACCATTTTATATTCATGAGTAGCTAAATTAATTTATTCCTGAAAACTCTTGTTAATTATAATTGTTATCATGTTTGAATAATGTTATAAATAACCATCTTTGAAAGTTTGCTACAGAAATACTCTTTGAATAAGTATGCCCAGACTATGCCATCTAAGGTTGAAACCGGTAGGCAGAGAAGGCCGTTAGGGAGTAAACAAAGTTGAGGCGCTGTTAGGGTAACTAATCAAAGAAGAAAGCTGTAGTAGTAGTGACCAGACGAGATGATTATTAAACCATTATTTTTGCATAATAAGCAAGTATAATTTATTAAGAGGTTGGAAGGAAATAAAATTTTAGTGAAAAATGAAAATAATAAAAATGGAAACATACCTATTAGATGATGATGTGATTATAAGATATTACTACTCTATGTACTAAAAAATTTGAATACTGATATAAAAAGAGAAATTTATAATAAATTATTAACATATGAAATAATAGAAATAACAACCCAAGGTTGGACTGAGTTAACTATACAAAGTATACAGGATGAACTTCATTATGACATATATGATTTATATGATGATTTAGATATTGGAGACTAAATATGACTGAACATTGGCTAAGGCGATATGGTAGAAATTACAGGTTAAAAAAAGATTAAATACAGAAAAATTAAGTAAGTTTTTAAAATATTATATAAAGGTTATGATAAATAAAAATAAAAATACTAAAATAAAAAGAACTAAGATAGATAAAAAGGTGAGAAAATATGGAAAAAAAAAATTAAAATCCTTATATATAGAATACCAATTATCACAACTAGTCAAAACAGATAATGATAAAAAAGATCAATTAATAAACATAATTTCAAAGACAGAAATAAATATGTCTGCTATTTGAAAAAACAGTATGAACAGAGAAATCTATAAACAACAATTAATAGAAGAAATAATGAAAACAAATAACTGAAAAAGAACAAGAGTTACAACATAAAAAAGAAGGTTAGAAGAAAATATATTAGCAGGAGTATGTAATAAATCAATATTAGCACAAAGAAAAGATATATTAATGATAGAATTAGAATTAGATTGTCTTGAATATGAATTACAACATAATATAATACATAGATCATAATGAACAAAGAAGAGTTTGCAGTAGACGAAAAAACATATGAAAACCAAGATGGAATGATAATAAAAATAATATTTTCAAATTTAGGAAGAAGATACAGGAAAATAGGAAATAACTTATACTTAATGCTAGAAAAAGAAACAACAAAATTAGAAGATAGTTTAACAGCTATGGTAAGAATAACAAAAGAAAATGAAGAAATAGATAAATCAAGAGAAAGAAATTGAAAAAATAAAAACACAAGCAAAAACAGAAGTACAAAATTTAGAAGAAATAAAAAATACAAGAATAAGTGAATTAGAAAAAGAATTAGCTAGGTTAAAATTATTATATGAAAATAAACAAAACAAAAGAAAAAGATAAAGAGCTAGAATTAACAAATGAAATAAAACAAATGGAACAAAAACTGAATGAAGATCTAAATGAAGATATTGAAGTAAATGAAATAGATGGAAATGAAAATGACCAACAATCAGAAATAAGCGATATAAGTGAAACATATACAGAAATTCTAGAACAGATAATAAACCAAAAAAATTAGAAATAAACACAGGAGATATGAATAGGCCTAGTACGTCAAGAGTTAAAACCCCAGATAATAGTCCCAGAAATAGTCCTAGAGTTAGTCCTAGGAGGACACCACCAACTTATTATACAGAAAGCTATCAACAATCAGACAGAAATAATGCAATATGGAACAGTATACTAAATAAAAATTGGACACCTAAACCAGCAAATGAACAATACAATTTCCTAGATTTAGATTGTGTCGCAGATATAAATAAAGTAATATTATTATGGATAGGAAATATGTCTAAACAGTTAATAGATAACAAAATAGAAACAGCGAAAACACCTAGATACATAGAAAGAACATTCGTAGGAACAACAAAATTATGGATAGAAAATCTACCCTCGGAAAGTCTAGAAGTACTTAGGAATGATAAGAAAATGTATGGATCCGCATCAGCAACAAATATAGATATACTAGATAAATATGAATCAGCGATAAGAAATGATTTGGAGGTATGACTACAGATATAAGAGAACAAAATAGAGAAAAAAATAAATAGACAACTTATGACAAAATTAGCTATATGTAAAATGTGTTACTTAGAAGAATATACTTGCGCATTTAAAGAATATTATTACAAAGCTAAATACAATTTTGACGAAGCAAAAGAAATAAGAAAACAATATTATACAAAATTACCAGAACCATTTAGTACAAACGTAATAAAAGATTGGAATAATGAAGGAATGGTAGATACTTTAGGATCTAGAATAAAATTTTTAAATCAATGGTTCATACAACTATGTGAAAACCAAAAAGAAAGATTAAAAATGGAAAAAGTATTAAATAAAAATTTATCATGTTGCAAAAATAAAATGGCACCACAATTTGGATGCACAACTAAAAAACAAAAATCTAAAAGATATAAAAATTATAGAAAAAACAAAACTATATATAAATATAAACAACCAAGACGAAGGTATTATGTAAAAAAACCATAAAATAAAAAGACCATACAGACCAAAAAAAAATATCCCAATGTACTTGTTATAATTGTGGAAAGATAGGACACATAGCTAAAGATTGTAAATTACCCAAAAATCCAAAAAGAAAACAAATTGCAGAATTAATTATAGATAATGAAAAATATATGCAAATAGAATACATAGATTATGAATTAAGTGAAAATGATAGTATATATGAAGTATCAGATATAGAAACTGAGAATGAAGAAGAAAATATTAACATAGATAATAACGAAACAGATGAAGAAATATAATGTCTGAAAATGAAATAAAAATAATATCTAAGGAAGAATATCAAGATGAAGAATCATCAGAACAGAAAATTATATTTGATAATACGATATTTGAACAAATAAAAGGAAAAGAATTAGATTTAAGTGTTGAAAAAGTACTAGAAATACCTATTTTAAGAAATTGGTTTAAAAGACAAAAAGAAGAATATTATGTAGTTAGTCAAAAAGAACATATCATAGATTGTAAATACACAAAAGGAAAAGCATATATACCTATAATAAATAAAAGAATGATAAACAAAGAAATACAAGATATAAAAGCTAAAACACCAATAAAATACCTACATTTAGGAGGAACAGAAATATTAATAAAAGCCTGCTTTAGAGAAGGAATAGATACACCCATAGAAATATACTTAGAAGATGATAGAATTGTACACCCTATAGAAAAAAGCGTAATTAGTGCAGTAAAAGGAAACTTGATATATCAAAAATTTAAGTTTACAATAAGTGCCAATTATACAGTATCATTAACAGATAAAAATATAGATAGATCATTAGTTTTATATTGGAAAATGTCTGGAATAGAACTAGCACCAGGAAGCAAATTATTTACAGCAAGATGTAAAAATCTATATATATTAACAACGAAGCATAAAATAACAGCAAGAAATAAAATTAACAAAATAAAAATAGAAAATCCTTTTGAAAAAATAATTACTGTAATAGACAATAATGACTATAGCTATAAAGAAATTGATATAGAAGAAGATTTAGAGATAGTAAAAGAAAGATTAAGCACTTCAAGCGTACCAAATACATTGACAAGAGCTACCTCATCAAGGATGAGTACATCTAAAAGAAAATATGAAATTCCCCAAAGCTTATTAGATAAAGAAGAAATAACACCATATCATTATTTCATAACAGGAATAATAGACCAAAGAAAATATAAAATATTAATAAATACAGGACAAGAAGAAAATTATATAACAAGAGAGTTAGTATTAGAAGAAGAAATAAAAACAGGATATAGATGCCCTGGACTACCTAGTGAGATAGTGAACACGAATGAAGAAACAACAGAAAAAGAAATAATTATAGGAGGAATACCCTTAGTAATACAATTCAAAATATACCAAGGAAACCATAATATTACATTAGGAATAAAATGGTTAGAAAAAGTCAAACCATACAATATAGAAAATGAACAATTAACAATAACTTGCCAAAATAAGAAAATAATTATAAAAAGGACAAAATGATTAATGAAAATATTTATACTTGCAAAAATTATAGTAGAAGGATATCACAACAGATATTATACCCCTATGATAGATACAGGAGCAGAAGCGAATATATGTAAATATATTGCTTACCAGAAGATAAATGGGAAAAATTAAAAACACTATGGTAGTAACAGGATTTAACAATGAAGGAAGTATGATTAACTACAAAGCAAAAAATATAAAAATACAAATATGGGATAAAATACTAACAATAGAAGAAATGTATAATTTTGAATTTACTACAAAAGATATGTTATTAGGAATGCCATTTCTAGATAGATTTTATCCACACATAATAACAAAAACACATGGTGGCTTACTACACCATGCGGAAATAAGATAGGAGCAAAAAGGGTAAATAATAAACAACGAAAACCTATGGAATGGATAAAAGGAAGTGAAAAAATAAACCAAGAAATGGAAAATATAAATAATAAACAAATAACGCAATTAGAAATTATTATTTTGCTATAGACAAAGTCAAATTAATTAATGAGCAACTAGAACAATTATATAGTGAAGATCCATTACAAGGATGGGAAAAACATAAGACAAAAGTAAAAATTGAATTAATAGATGAAAATAGCATATAATAACACAGAAACCATTAAATATAACTTTGATGATTTAAAAGAATTTAAAATACATATAGATGAATTATTAGAAAATAATTACATACAAAAGAGTAATAGTAAACACACAAGTCCAGCATTTATAGTTATAAAACATAGTGAACAAAAAAGAGGTAAAAGTAGAATGGTCATAGACTATCGTAATCTAAATGCTAAAACTAAAACATACAATTATCCGATACCAAACAAAATACTAAAAATAAGACAAATACAAGGATATAATTATTTTAGCAAATTTGACTGTAAATCAGGATTTTACCACCTAAAACTAGAAGAAGAATCCAAACAATTAACAGCATTCACAGTACCGCAAGGTTCTATGAATGGAATGTTTTACCCTTTGGATATAAAAATGCACCAGGTAGATTCCAACATTTTATGGATAACTGTTTTAACCAGCTAGAAAACTGTATTGTATATATAGATGACATATGTTATATTCTAGAACACAAGATGAACATATAAGATTATTGGAAAAATTTATACATATAGTAAAAAATACAGGTATAAGTTTGAGTAAAAGAAAAGTAGAAATTATGAAATCACAAATAGAATTTCTAGGAATACAAATAGATAAAAATGGAATAAAAATGCAAACTCATATAGTACAAAAAATAATTACTGTTGATGAAAATATAGATAAGAAAAAGAAATTACAATCCTTTCTAGGATTAGTAAATCAGGTAAGAGAATATATACCAAAATTAGCAGAACATTTAAAACCACTACAAAAAAACTTAAAAAAGATGTAGAATATCATTTTGATAATAAAGATAAAGAACATATAAAAATTATTAAGAATCTATGTAAAAAATTACCAAAACTATATTTTCCTGATGAAAATAGAACATTCACTTACATTGTTGAAACAGATTCGAGTGATCATAGTTACGGAGGAGTTTTTAAAATACAAATATAAAAAGAAAAAATAGAACACCATTGTAGATATTATTCAGGATCTTATACAGAAGCACAAATAAAATGGGAAATAAATAGAAAAGAATTATTCGCATTATATAAGTGTTTATTAGTTTTGAACCATATATTGTTTACAATAAATTTATTGTTAGAACAGATAACACACAAGTAAAATGGTGGATAACAAAAAAGTTAGATGATTCAGTTACAACAAAGGAAATAAGGAGATTAGTATTAAATATATTAAATTTTACATTTACAATTGAAATAATTAAGACTGACAAGAACCTTGTTGCAGACTACCTATCAAGAAAAAGGAACTCAAACTGAACAAGATACGATAGAAGAAATACTCAAAGCAATTACTACACTTTCTACGAAGGTGGACAGTATGGGAAAAGAGTTACAAAATCTGAAAGCTAACAGTCAGCAGCATGACTCTAAAAATGCGAGCTACGTCGTTCGGCGGACGGTAAAAAGCCAGAACTAGAAGGAGACGTTGGGAAACTCCATAAAACCCATGACAATGTTTGTTTAAATGCAGCTACAGCAAGCACATCTACAACAAAAGGAGCCAGTGGAATAAGATATACAAATTTAAATATGAACAAAATCTTCGATAAACCATTTATTCCAAAGAACCAAAAAGACTCATTATTTATACCACCACAAATACATACTTACTCAGAAAGTTTCAACCAAGACAAAAAGGCCTACAACCACATAACCCGCTCATATATTGAAAACCTTTATAAAATCCAAAATTATTTAAACTCAACACCCAGATCTCCAACTACCAAAGACCCTAATACTGATTTTATAACCCAAAAGCTACAAGGATATAATAAGTTAATAGCACAACCAGGTACCAATGCAAATCTTGTAAAAACATGTTATAGTTATGGATTACTTAGTACAGTTTATACCCAAACAGGAGATGAAATATCTACCATACCAGAGCTATACAAAGCCCTTATGAACTATAAAAGAATTACTAAAGGAACATTGTTTTATATAAAGTTTTATTCAGCACCAGCAGAGATATTATTTGATGAGATAAAACCAATTATACAAGTCATAAAAATTGGTTTGACCAGAGATATGATAATTCCAGAAGATATCGGAATACAACAAGAAATACAAAGGGTTGAGATACCAGAATTCTACGCCAACAAAAGAGTTATAGGGATAGCAACTATCCTAAATGAACTAACCAACAATTATTTGAACGGAAATTCAGTATGGAGCTATTATGTACGAGAACAAGTTATGATATATTCAAATTCTAAAGAAATCAGAGAACAAGATATGGAAGAGATACGCCAATGGATACTTAGTCTACTCAAGCCAGAGCAAAAACCGACAACCAGAGCATGAAGGAAAGGGTTTATTTCAGAAGAATTATTGACAAGATATTGCAAAATTATTGGACAAAAATACCCCGACCACATATGTTCAAAATGTCAAGGAGAAGATAATGTCATACCAGACATTCAAATCGAATAAAAAAAAAGTATTTTGAATTTTGTTAAAATTTTGTGTAGGCTGAATATAAGCCATATGTAAAACGTAATAATTTTTTTTTTGTCGTGTTGTGTCGGCTGTAAAAGCCAATTGTAAAAGTCATAAAGAAAACAGTGTGTATGTCGGCCATAAATAAAGAAGAGGCCATTATGTAAAGTAGTAATAGTAAGTATTTTGTTTTCTTGTGTCGGCCGAATATAAAAAGGCCAAGTGTAAAGTATGTGTCGGCCATCTTTTGGCCAAAAGTCTGTAAATTTTGTGTATAAATAGAGGGTTTCCCCTCATAAATAAGATCATCAATCTTTCAGCTAACAATCTTCTCTCTACTCTCTACTCTCAAATCATAAATCCGCTTCCACCCCCATACATGTAATGACATGATGTCCTATACTTTCGGACACATACCATTTTATTCATTTATTTTGGTGTTTTTGATACTCTTAGACTTAGTAATTAGAGATTAGATGTCCTTCTTGTGATGACTTTAATGTTTTTGGAAACGATAGTTAATAAATTTTGAATCTTCCGCAATATTTTGTTATTCGCAGTTTAATTATTGGTACATGTTGGGATTTGATTTTCTTGGTTAGTTCAGCTAGGTAGTTAAGTGTGGATGCCACTTACGACTCATTTGGGGTCGTGAAAAACTTGGTATCATAGAGTTAGGTTCGTTGATCACATCGCACAAGTACAGGTCTAGTAGAGTCTTGCGAAACGGTATAGGGACGCCTTTACTTTTCTTCGAGAGTCTATAAGACTTTAAGAAAACTTCATTCCTTCTTTCTTTCGTGTTATTACTTGAATCGAATTGGTATCTAGGTGATACAAATTGGTATCTGAACTTCTTCACTCTATTTCAAATATGATTAGTACTAGATTGTTATAAATTGAACTAACAACACTGGAAAATATTATATGTCCTTCGAAATTCATATATTGTCTCAATTGACTACGTAACTTATAATAACTAGTGATCAACATGATATTTTTTTAATAATTGAGTTCATAAATTTGAAAATCTTATTTTTCATAGGCATTGATTTTGAAGATGTTTAGGCTCTCATTGTTTATTGTTTTGAGTTGCTTCATAAAATGAATAAGGTGGAGAGACTCAGTGTTGAGTTTGTGACATACTATTTTCGAGGAAAAGGTTCACATGTTAATGATGAAAAGGTCTGTCTAAGCATGTCGGTAAAAAAACAAAGTGATATATGACCTATATAATTTATGTTACTAGTATACAAAATTCTTATTAAGTTTCAGTTTTGGTGGCAACAAAGTTTTTAAAGTGTTTGACCGATTGTAATTTCGAATTTAGTATTTGCTTAAGATTTGGACACTAGGCCTAATCCTACTTGAAAAAGGATTGAAATTATTCTACATATTTGGTTTCCAATTCTATTGGGAAAAGAATTGGAATTGTAATCCCAGTTTAGTTTATTTTGTCTTTGTAAGGAAAAACACAATTGTATAAATGGAGGATGGTCTTGAGAGAAAAATTAAACTATTCATTCGTATTTTCCTTGAAAGACATTAGGAAATAAGAGAGGTTTTGTGAGAGTTTCCAACAAGAGAGAAGAGAGAAGAGAGAAGAGAGAAGAAAAAAATTTATTTTGTTGCATACCTTTCTCCGCATAGCAACCTACAAATCGTGTTTCTTAATTAACTAACCATTGGATTGGGCTAAAATTTTAACTATGTGTTTCTGACAAACTTTTTATGAAAATGGATATGTCGATTATTGATATACAGTGGTTTCACGGTATAATTAATACTTTTTCCTTAAGTTTAGTGTGTTCGAAAGTCTTTTTGTGCTAGTTTTTATATGAGTTTCTCTTTGTTTTGCGGGAAATCTGTCCAAAGTTGAATGCGGAGATTTTCAGTGAAGAAATGCAGAAGAGACCACCTACGGAGCTGATGACGGTCCGTCGTGCTTGTGACGGTCCATAGGTGGCAGCGTAGAGAAGCTGCTGAAGGAAGATGGGGAAGTCTGACCAGGTGTGGGGTTACGTAACTTGTGACAGTCCGTCGTGGCTATGACGGTCCGTCCTGCAGGTTCGTAATGAAGTTCAGAGAAGTGATCCAAGTACCCAGAATCCAAGAGTTGAAGTGTTTTGAAACGAAGACCCTCGACGGACCGTTGTGCCTATGAGGGTCCGTCATACTTGCCGTTGAGGGGAATGAAGAAAGAAGCAGAAGAAATTGCTAAGTGCGGGACGACGAAGTCCATGACGGTCCGTCGTGACCACGACGATCCGTCGCGTGGTCCGTCGACCCAGCCGCGTTTTGGCAGATTTCCAACTATTAGAATACTTGTTTAATTCGGTTTTTATTTTTTATAAATAGTTTTAAAAACCTGGTTTTTGAGGTTAGACTTTGCTAGATTAGACATCATATTGTTAGACTCTGCTAGATTATACATCATATTATTAGACTCTGTGTATTAGTGTTTTGATTTGGAGATTCATACAAGTAATTTTTGGTTATTAATCAAGCAAACTTTCGGACTTTATTCTTTCTCATTGAAGTAAGTACATGAATTGTTATTTAATATATTTGAATATTGTGTTTATGCCCATGAGTAACTAAGGTTGTGGGAACCATAGGCAAATAATGAGATAAACCCTAATTAAAAGAGCAATTCTAGAATAGTGTCTTGCATGTATTAATAATTCTTTTGTTTAGAAGCCTTTTTAAAGGATGGCCAACGTTAGAACTCATTTATCTTGCATTTGTTTTTCTCCATTTCTAAGGTATGTGTGTCTAATTTATACTCATTTATCTTGCATTTGTGTTTACTAGTTAGTATTAAGCTTAGTTCCTCATTGTATTTTGTTTACTGTAGATGACTCGGCCTAACCTAGGTTACAAATGTTAAAAATTGCCATGTTTACAACATTAGACATAGGTGCTTTTGCATTGCTAGTTTCCTAGGTAGTTGTGTTAGACACATATAGGTCCAAACCACTTCAAGGTTTATGTGGTTTCATCGGGGTTGCTTAGGGTACCTTTAGTTCTGTCTGTGTCATTCAGAACGAGACCCCGATGACGGACCGTCGTAGCCACGACGGACCGTCGTAGGGTCCGTTACAAAATCCCTAGCACCCTTGTCCTACTGGACACATGTGGCGGATCGTCGTCGTCGTGACGGTCGGTCCTGCATAACTGTCATGCTAGACAAAAGACCCTGTTTCCAGGGGTCTCTCATTTTTTCCCCAAGTTTCCTCCAACGGACACATGTTACGGACCGTCGTACCCACGACGGTCCGTCCTGCATGACCGTCATAACGGTCAGAGACCCCTCTCCTAAGGGTCTCAATTTTTTTCCCAAGTGTCCTTCAACGGACACTTGTGACGGACCGTCGACGGTCCGTCCTGCATGACCGTCATAACAGTCAGAGAACCCTCTCCTAAGGGTCTCCATACTTTTTTCCCAAGTGTCCTACGACAGACATCTACAACGGACCGTCGTAACTGTGATGGTCCGTCCTGCACACACCGTCATGCTAGTCAGAGACACTCTTTCAGTGTTTTCTATTTATACAGAGTCCAAGTACACCACGACGGACCTCACGATGGTCCATCATATTCACGACAGTCCATCATAGTCACGACGAGCCGTCACCAGGCCCGTCGTGTGTCACTGTTTATACTACATTTACATATTATTTTCACTATTTTATTTTGTATGATTTCGCTTGTCTTGTTTGCCACTACTCGTACTAATAGTGATCCTTCGCAGGTACTACCTACTATGGCACCCAAGCAAGACCGAACCTACGCACGCGGGAGATCAAAGTCTGTTGCCCTGTTTGCACGCTTGATCATTGGCTCTGATGATGAGCGGGACCCTGAGTATGTGCCTCCAGGCACTTCCGCACCTTCCAGTGCTGCACGTGCTCCTAGAGCCACACACAAGACGGTGGCGTCCGGCGTAGTCACTGCCTCCCTGTCTGATGAGGAGCGCACACTGATCGGCACACCCTCTGGGTCAGCCACAAATGAGGAAGGAGCGTCTGGCTCCTTAGGAGTATCATGGTCCGAGGAAGCTTCAGGCTCTGTTGAGGTTCCCGCACCTGCCACTGATGCAGCGTCGGCCTCGTCTGATGAGGCTGACAGTTCAGACTCTACATCCGGTGCACTAGCTCAGGTCCCCACCCCAGCCTCTGACCAGCCAAACCGGTGGTGTGTTGACGACTAGTTTCAAGTTTACTCCGACGCCAAGTTCCTGACTGATAAAGGAGTAATGACTCGGACACTCACCTTGGAGCGGCGGGTACTTACAGGGAGTCTCCAAACGATGCCATCGATCCACAACTTCTTCACCAGGCATCGCTTAGAGTGGACAGCACGTTCGTTGGGACGATACAACGAGGAAATGGTCTGAGAGTTCTACGCATCCTACGTAGCGACTCTCCGATCACAGATCGATAGGCGGGCTGCTCCTGCTAAACAGGCCCCACAAGAGCAGGTTCGAGTCCGGAGCATGTAGCTTGACATTTCCCTGCCAGCCATCCGCCGGTTTCTATACGGTGAGAGTGCAGATGCTACTCGGACCCCCATCACTGCCGAGTTTGACTACCGGTGGCAGATAGTAAAGGATGGAAAGTTTTTGCGCGAGCCAGCATTGAGAGAGACCACTAAGAGGTGGATGGCCTTGCACCAGTCAATAGATAGAGAGGGTGCTGATTGGGTCACTGAACCGAAGGGGGCCATCAAGAAGGCCAACCTCACGTTCATAGCAAAGTTCTTATTGCTGCTCGTCCGACACTGCCTTTCACCCACAGCTGCTGACAGCGTCACCTGGGATCAAGCAGTGTTGATGGCGGCGATGATAGCCGGATTCGAGGTGGACTTCGCATGGCTTCTGCATGCAGTCATGCACGAGAGGGAATTCAAGGTCACTACTACCTACCCCTTCCTGTGTATGATCTTTGCCCTTTGCAGGTCCGCAGGTGTGCCCATATGGCACGTAGATCAGCTGAAGACCCCGCAGGCACTGTTGACATCGTCCTCATCAGAGACGAGGCCAATGAGTTGGCTCCACGCAGAGGGCCCCGTCCAGAGCTGCCCTCACTTGCTGATGATCTTGCGGATACGGTAGCCAAGGTCTGCACAACTACACAGGCGTCCACTTACACTACCCAGTCGAGTCTATCTCGGGTAGTAGCATAGCCCAGAGCTCCTCTCGCATAGACCCTCTACCGGCACTGGTCACGCTTGCTAGGGTCCAAAACCTAGAGGCACAAATGGCCACTCTTCTGCATCATATCCAGCCGTGGATGGAAAAGTTGATCACTGAGTCTGAAGAGCGTCTAGAGCGGAAAATGCAGCAGTTTACAGAACGGAAGATTGCTGAGGTCAACCAGCTCCTGGACGCCTTTGAGTTGAGAGTGTTAGCCCGACCAGCCCCTCCGGTGGATTTGTGGACTCTTCATGCTGCAGTCAACAGTCTTCGTGAAGACATCGACACGATCCTAGAGGCGAGGGTGCCGGAGTCTGAGGCCCCTTCTATCGAGCCTGCTGAGGACACCGTGCTAGCGGCACGGTTTACTACTTCAGAAATTCCACCACCTCCCCCTCGAGAGAGTGCCAAGAGGCGTAGGGGTCGAGCAGAGGATGAGGCACGAGCAAGGAAGAAGGAGCGCCGAGAGATGGAGGCTGCGAGGAGAGCCTCACTTGCTGAGGAGGAGGCGCACCAGATCAGAGCATCACAGTTAGCGGCCGGGGCGTCTAGCTCCCGCACTGTAGAGACAGCAGGAGGCACTACTGATGGTGCGGTTGTTGCTGAGGAAACCACTGAGCGTGTCCACATTGCAGAGGACGTGGGTTCCGGGGAACCGGACCGACCATCTTGCTCATCGTTGGCGCTTTGCGCCACAGGTTTGCTTCACCTACCACTCTAATATTTAGTTATTTTTTTTAATGCATTGGGGACAATTGCATGCTTTTTTGTTGGGGGTGGGGTAAATGGAAAGTGAGTGTTAGGGTGAAGTCTGAGTAGCCCAACTCACTATCCTCATTTGGGGTTTTCTTGCCTGTGTTCTTTTTCATCAAAAGACTTATTAATTTTTCTGTTGAACCGGCATGTTTATATCTTTTGTACATAGTTTAACTCTGAAGCATGATGGCTAAAATCATATCCTGAGAAAACTGGAAAATGTTGCATGACTAGGCATAGTAACTTATAATTGTGTGGCTCTAAGCATGAAATAGAATTACATTATTGCATTACCCTAAGTCTTCAATTCGAACTAGGTATCTAATAATCTGGTGTGGTGATGAGATTTCAAGTGAGTGTGAGGAAATTTGAATAGTCCACCATTGGTACTGAGCTAGAACATGCCTGGTTAGTCCAGCTAAAAGTAAGTTGTAACAGACAATTAGGAAAGGATCTTAGGCCCTTATTCAAGATAGCCCATTTCTAGTCTAAATAAAAGAAACCAAATGAAAGTTATCCTTCTTTGATCCAAATAATCTGAGCTTAAAATTAGACCTTTCTTTTTCACCCCAACTGATCTGGGAACAATATGTTGGCCCTGGTCCCTCCTTGGACATGTGCACCTCAGCTTATGCCAAAAGCATAAGTAGAGGGTGGCTAATGCATAAACAACCTTCGTTATAGCCCTGACCCAACTTTGGGTATTGTGTACCTTGACTCATGGAAAAGCCATGAGTTGAGGGTGGCTGTTTTGAGGAATGCTCTGGAAAGTGAGGTTGAAAGAACAAAGAGAGAGAAAAAACAAAAGTAAAGTGACTCAAGAACTCGTTGAAAAAAAAAGGAAAAAAGGAAAAGAGTCACTTACACAAATGAAGAAAGAAGGGAAAATAGCAAGGTGAAAGGATTGGAGAAACTGGGAGAGATAATGTGATCGAAAGTGGAAGTTTTAGCTGATATGTCAAGGAGGGCAAAAAGTCACTAAAGTATACCTAAATATACCCTACCTGACTCTGAGCTTATGTTAAAAGCAAAGAATGTCCTATAGTAATCCTAAGGGTTGTATAACTAACTTAAGGAAGTGAAAATAAGGGTAAGCTTATGGCAATAGGTATAAATGAGTGTGACTTTGTTTTGAGAGCAAGTGTTGAAAAGTAATCCTTATACTCAATCAGAAATCATTGTGTGAAAAATGAGGATTTTGTTTTAAAGTGAGGACACTAGTTTCAATTCCAGAATTGTTAGCACCTCGGTGAGAAATTGAAGAGGATAGGTGTTAATGCATGGTGAGTTTGTTTCATGTTCTAATCCCACAAAATTCAAGCCTAATAGTGATAGCATGCAATGATTGCAAAGGATAAAACATGAATACTATTGTACAAAGATTGTGTAGTGAGTCATAGTGCGTCGCTTGAGGACAAACAACAAATTTAAGTTGAGGGTGTTGATATACCAAGGTTTCACGGTATAATTAATACTTTTTCCTTAAGTTTAGTGTGTCCGAAAGTCTTTTTGTGCTAGTTTTATAGGAGTTTCTCTTTGTTTTGCAGGAAATCTGTCCAATTTTGAATGCGGAGATTATGAGTGATGAAATGCAGAAGAGACCACCTACGGAGCTGATGACGGTCCGTCGTGCTTGTGACGGTCCGTAAGTGGCAGCGTAGAGAAGCTGCTGAAGGAAGATGGGAAAGTCTGACCATGTGTGGGGTTACGTAGCTTGTGACGGTCCGTCGTGGCTATGACGGCCCGACCTGCTGGTTCGTCATGATGTTCAGAGAAGTGATCCCAGTACTCAGATTCCAAGAGTTGATGTGTTTTGAAAGGAAGACCCTCGACGGACCGTTGTGCCTATGACGGTCCGTCATACTTGCCGTTGAGGGGAATGATGAAAGCAGCAGAAGAAATTTCTAACTATGGGACGACGGAGTCCATGACGGTCCGTCGTGACCACGACGTTGCGTGGTCCGACGACCCAGCCGCGTTTTGGCAGATTTCCAGCAATTAGAATCCTTGTTTAACTAGGCTTTTATTTTTTTATAAATAGTTCGAATAACCTCGTTTTTGAGGTTAGACTCTGCTAGATTAGACATCATATTGTTAGACTCTGCTAGATTAGACATCATATTATTAGACTCTCTGTATAAGTGTTTTGATTTGGAGATTCTTACAAGTGATTTTTGGTGATTAATCAAGCAAACTTTCGGACTTTATTCTTTCTCATTGAAGTAAGTACATGAATTCTTATTTAATATATTTGAATATTGTGTGTATGACTATGAGTAACTAAACTCCATAACTAGGGTTGTGGGAACCATAGGCAAATAATGAGATAAACCCTAATGAAAAGAACAATTCTAAAATAGTGTCTTGCATGTATTAATAATTCTTTCGTTTAGAAGTCTTTTTAACGGATGGCCAACGTTAGAACTCTCCTTAATGCTACTTGCCGAACCAAGGAGGTAGATAATAGGAAAAGAATTATTAACATAGATTTAGTGCATACTATCTAATAGGCTAGTATTAATTGGTACGAGGTAATAACTTAGTCAAATATCGAATACGATGCTTAATATGAAGTAAGGATAAGGGTTAGGATAGCACACACGTAGCCGAACCAAGGTGCGGAGTGAGATTTTCTAGATGCCGGACCAAGGATTTAGAAATACATAACTTATCACTTTGCATGCAAGATACTAGGAAAGAATTGTTATAGTTAGAGTTATCAAGTTTTGAACCTGTGGGGAACACGTAAACCCTAGTTACTTTGATTAATTGATTAAAACCCAACATTAAAAGCTGTTAAGTGTCTCTTTCAAGTTCGTTGTTTATTTTCACTTATTTAGAGATAGAACCCCCCTTTTTATATTTTTACTTTCTAAGGAAGTTATTGACCAAACGATAGTAATAATAGGTTGAGGTTAAGTCTAGACTATTTTCCTCCTTGGAACAATCCCAACCTCACTAGTTGGGTTATTAACTTGACACGACCGCTTTACTTCTCATTTGAGAAGTAAGTTTGAGCGTATCAATTATCAGGTGATAATACTAATTACTTAAGGAGTTACCAGTTGTATGACATAGTCAGATAATAAGATTCAGTGTTGCATTCACATTTGAGAAACCAACTAGTTTTTACTATGGGCGCGTGGATCAAACAATAGTTTTAAGGACAATTTTAGTGGTGAATTTTTTGTATACTATCAATATATGTAGGTTGTGAAATGCATCTTGAGGGTTCTGAATGAGGAGCGGTGATCTTATCTTAAGTTTTAAGGAATATATTTATACTAGAATAACAAACTTATAGGGAAAGAAATTCCTAGAGAGTATACTTTAGGTGAAGTAAATTGAAGATTTTAGTAAGAAAGTGTGTATATAACTTGTTAGTCCCTTGAATTTGATTACTATACCTGAGTTTAAGGTGTCATATAGTGATGAAAAGGGCTTACATGGTAATAGGAGCTAGTGATGGATGGTGACGGAGATGCAGTTATAGAATACAAATTGTTGGTTAAACATATTTTGTATGGTAATAACTACTTGTGAGTATCTAAGGTGGTATTTTTTTTACTATTTAGTGAGTAATGTAATTGTAGGGAAAATTTTAAGAGAATTTGGGGCACCACTCTATTTGAACTTAAGGGAGCTAAAATCATAATCAAATTAAGAAATTTTTTTTTTCTAATTGTTAAAGGCTAAAGATGTATCATCGGAGGGATGAATATTGACTTCAGAGACGTGTGATTTCATCTATTGTACTCTTGTTATGGCTATAGTGTCATGTGTTTTCCAAATTAGTTAAATCTATCAACTAAGACTTAAGGAAGAAGCAAACGTATGTTCAACTCGGGTGTGATGATAAATTCTTTTGTTGTTATGAGTTCAGTAATGAGTACAATTTAGTTTTTAGCATATGATTTGAGGATATCTATGAATAGGCGATCAATGATAAGTTAAGATACATGAATTCCTAAAAATCTTCAAGGTATGAGCTAATGTTGATAGATAAGGGAATTATGTTATATGGTTGAAATCATCGTTCAAGTTCCTTATTTTAAGTCGACATTCATGGTAGTATTAGTCAAGATATGAATTATTAAGGCAATAAATGATTAACCGTGTGGATGATTTGATTCACATTATTCTTATGGAGGCTCATAGTTCAAGGTATTCTATACATCCTGGTGCAACCAAGATGTATCATGATCTAAAGCAACATTTTTGGTGGAGTGGAATGAAGCGTGACATTGTTGATTTTGTTTCCCAATGCCCGAATTGTCAGCAGGTAAAGTATGAACACCAGAGGCTTGGAGGGACACTTCAGAGAATGCCTATTCCTGAATGGAAGTGGGAAAGAATTGCAATGTATTTCGTAGTTAGTCTTCCAAAGACATTGGGTAAGTTTAATTCTATTTGGGTAATTGTTGGCAGGTTAACTAAATCTTCTCACTTCATTCCGGTTAAGATGACTTACAATGCCGAGAAGTTAGCCAAACTCTATATCTCGGAGATTGTTCGATTGCATGGAGTTCCACTTTCCATCATATCACATAGAGGTACACAATTTACTTCTAATTTTGGAGGACCTTACATGCAGAATTAGGTCCTAGACTTGATCTTAGTAATGCATTCACCCTCAGACCGATGGGTAGTCTGAGCGAACAATTCAAGTGTTGGGGGATATGCTTCGAGCGTGTGTGATATATTTTGGTGGTCATTAGGATCAATTTTTTCCATTAGCAGAGTTTTGATACAACAATAGCTATCACTCGAGTATTGATATGACGCCATTTGGGGCATTGTAAGGGAGGAGATGTAGGTCTCCTATTGGTTGGTTTGATGCATTTGAGGTTAAACCTTGGGGTATTGATCTTTAGAGAAAATTATTAGAGAAAGTGAAATTTATTCAAGGAAAGCATTTAGCAGTTTAGAGTAGGCAAAAGGAATATGTAGATCAAAAGGTTAGGGACTTGAATTTTATGGAGGGTGAACAAGTCTTTCTAAAGTTTCATCCATGAAAGGTGTGATGCGGTTTGGTAAGCGAGGTAAGCTTAGTCCAAGGTATATTGGTTCCATTTGATGTTCTAAAGTGCGTGGGGGAGGTGGCATATGAGTTGGCATTGCCTCCAGGGTTGTCAGGAGTGCACCCGGTATTTCATGTGTCTATGCTAAAAAAAAACCATGGCGATAGAAACTACATTATTTGTTGGCATTATGTTCCGCTTGATGAGAATTTGTCTTATGAGGAGGATCTTGTAGCTATTCTACATAGGGAGGTCTGCAAGTTAAAGTCAAAAGAGATTGCATCTATCAAGGTTCGAATGGAAGAATCGACTAGTTGAATAGTCCACTTGGGAGAGTGAGGTGGAAATGCAAGAGAGATATCCACATCTTTTTATTGATTCAGGTACTCTTTCTTTCCCTTGCCTTCCTTTGATCGTTCGAGGACGAATGATGGGTAAATTGGTATCTAATGTAACGACCCTTTTGGTTGTTTAGAGTACTAGAGCTTTTTATTTCATAAAATACTCTCAAGTAGTTTCTAAATGGATATTTTAGACTATTCGTAACTACAATTATAAATTTAGTGGGGTGATTTTAATTGTTTTACTAGTTGGTAATTAATGAACTAAATCCATAAATATTAAGTTAAATTACCATATGTCCCATGAATTAGAATAAATTAGAGGGTTTAGTAATTATTTAATTATTAGTTGATAATATTCTTACCCTAAATAATTAAAAGACTAAATAAGAAGATTTACGGTAGAGAAAACATACTTGGGGTTGTGGCATCTACCAGTGAAGACCGATACCCAGGTAAGTTCATTCTTCAACTTCGTTAATTAAAATTTGATGGCTTAAAGTTACCATTAGGCGTTTGCATGTGATGCAATATCAAATATTTAGGAATACATTTAGTGAAAGTTTAGTGGTGGCGGCTTTGGATTGTAGATGTGGTTATTGCAGATTGATATCATTATGATTAATATATTGTGATTGTGTATAGGGAAATTAGGTATTGAATACATAATTATAGTATTAAAGTTGAGTGGGAATAATTAAAGAAGAGAATTAGAAATTGTGATATTAAATTCAATACCTTTATTATGACTACTGTTATCCTTAAGAATTTGGGGAATATTGCTTAAAGTTATCAATGATATAATCATTGGATAATGATCATGGTGTGATAACACACATATATTGGAAGGTTAGTTACTTCATTTATTTCCGTAGTATGCTACTGATTTTGCAAACTAGAAAGTTTCTGATTTTAAATGGTTCTTATTATTATTATTATTATTATTATTATATAATTTAAATTTAGATATATTGAGATAGATTATTAAACATAAGGTGTACTGAATTAATCAAATATCGTTAAAGTTATGCTAATGGGAGGAATTAAGCCTTATCTTTAGGATTGAACTTTAGGAAATTAATGATAGAATTAGGTAAGTCTTTGGTGTGGGCTAGACATAAAATAATATGAGTATTTATAGGCTCTTGTAAACTTCTAAATTATGTATATATGCTTGATAGATTGGAAAGGTTCGGAGGTGTTGAGGAAAGGAAAAGTATTGGGAAAGTAGCTTGCTTTGACTTCGGTTCTTCGGTGGAGGTAGGTTATGGTTTATTTCTATTTAATAGATAAACTCTAAATAGCGATTGATATGTACTGAGTGATATTGTAAAATCTCCTATGTACTTGATAGTGTGGTTGTATGTTTTGATTGTGTGGTTTGTGGTTGGCCTAAAATTATGAGACTGTTTAATTTCTAATCTTTCTCTATTAAAATGACGCCTTGAATAAAGAAGGCTTGATGAAATAAAATAATGAGATAATTGGATCGGAGTGTCACGTTCCGACACGGTATTATTGGATTGTAGTGTCACGTTCCGATACGATATAATGGGACCAGAGTGTCACGTTCCGACACGATATATGGGATCGAAGTGTCACGTTTCGACCCAATAGCATAAAACGCAAGGAATCTTGAAGTAACTTAAAATATTTAATCTCAAAGAACCTATTTTCCAAATGAGTATGTTGTGGAGGCATGAGTCCTCATAGGTGTGCTTGATGTTGTGATTGATGGTGTAACTATGGTGTTGTTGTTGTCAATGGTTCATGTGTTTGTTACTTGCCACATGTTAAGTATTGTAATTAATTTTATATTATTATTCAATCTATATTAGTTACTATTTTGGGTTGACCGATGATACCTACTCAGTACATGTTGCCCAGTACGGAGTCCTACTTGTGTTTTTCTTTGTTTTCCTTTTATGAAATGCAGCAAGTGTACCTATGACTTCAGATTTCCCTCAGCTCTAGCCAGCCTCCCGCATATCAAGTTCCACGGTGAGCTATTCATTCAAACCCTTGTTGGATTCTTTCTGTCATGACATGATGTCATATACTTTCAGACACATACCATTTTATTCATTTATTATCGTGTCTTTGATACTCTTAGACTTAGTAATTAGAGATTAGATGTCATTTATGTGATGACTTTCAGGTTTTGGGAAACGATAGTTAATAAATTTTGAAGCTTCCGCAATATTTTGTTATTCGCAGTTGAATTATTGGTACATGTTGAGATTTGAATTTCTTGGATCGTACACCTAGGTAGTTAAGTATGGA
Organism: Solanum chmielewskii; assembly: GCA_027704785.1. NCBI lineage: Eukaryota > Viridiplantae > Streptophyta > Magnoliopsida > Solanales > Solanaceae > Solanum > Solanum chmielewskii. The sequence continues at coordinate 39,453,586 of JAKWIX010000320.1, forward strand.
TGCCACTCACGACTCGTTTTGGGTCGTGACATAAGTAGTTTGTTTTAACTTAATTCCAACTTTATATTTACCATTTAAATCACATTAACTTATTTAAAAAATTTAAGAACTTTCTAAGTCTAATTAGTTTAGTCTTAACTTAATTCAAACACTATATTCACAAACTAAATCACATTTAATTATTTGATACTTAACATCTTTCGAAGTAAAAATAATTTACTTTTAACTTAATTCCAACACTATATTCACCAACTAAATCTTATCAACTTATTCAAAGAACTTAACATCGTTCTAAGTCTAATTAGTTTAATTTAACTTTGTTCCAACACTAAATTCACCACATAAATAACATTAACTTATTTAAATAATTTTTTACAACTTTTCAAGTCTAATTAGTTTAGTTTTAACTTAATTCCAACACTATATTCACCAACTAAATCTCATTAACTTATTTGAAGAATTTAAAATCTTTCTAAGTGTAAATAGTTTAGTTATTACTCAATTCATACAATATATTCACCAACTAAATAACTTTAACTTATTTAGAAAACTTAATAACCTTCTAAGTCTAATTATTTTAGTTTTAAATTAATTCTAACACTATATTCACTAACTCATTTATTTAGTCATTCCTTTAATCATCCCACATCCAATTGTTAATCACTCTAAATATCGCATATACCACACAAGTAGTAATCATTTTACTAGGATAACTAAACTTACATAGCCCCTTAGTTTTTATTTTTATTTTTATTTCTATAATATTCGAAATATAACCACAAATCCTTTCCATAAGTATATCACTTCCACTTTAATACCAAATGAAACATTTAACCAATACACGACACACCAACTACTCACCAGAGGAACTACATAGGAGGCATCGCATAAATGAGAGTCGATGGAGTGAAGCGATAAAAATTAAATCAGACCAAATACGCATGATAGAGATCCAAGAAGTGAAGATTTTTTTCAGAAAGTCACTATAGTCTCTCTAAGATCTGTACAAACGTCTCCGTACCGATCCTCAAGACTCGACTTGTACACACGTTAGACCTATGAACTTGGGGCTCTGATACCATATTTTCATGACCCAAAAATGGACATGATGACACTCGTCTTATCCCACCAAGACAAGTCAGCCTAAAACTCAACCATTACAATAAAGTGCGGAAATAAAATTAAAGTAACTTAATAAAAACCCCAAAACCTGTTAGTCATGTGTACAAGCCTCTAAAACATTATAATTGATTCAAAATAAAAACTCAAGTATTAAATGAACTTGCTTCTAGAATAGAACAAGGTCATAATTAAGGAGAAGAAAGTCTGCTGAGATGGAAACAGCTATCTCACAAATCTCCAAGAAGCCCCGGAAAAGAAGAGAATGACAAGTACAACAAAAATCCAGGCTCATAACCTACAAAAATTTGTAGAAGCAAGGGGTGAGTTCCAAACCACGCGGTACTCAGCAAGTAAGCCTCTAAACACAATCTAAGGGGATGAAATACGGGTACTCCTACCACCCCAACCGAACATCCACAATTATAGCCTGCATTAAAATCAACCCAACCTAACAACTCACATTTTACATAGCACGTAGCTCAACAACAACACTCAGAGAAATTACATATCCTCAACAACAACACTTCAAAAAATTACATATGCTCAGTAGCAATACTTCAACAAATTACATATCCGCACTAAAAAGTTCAATATTGATCAATCACAAGTTCCGCAAAAAGGCAATTAAAAGAACAACAAATCATGATATAAAGTTCACTAATGATAAGTATGTGTAATGCAATGGAATGCCTTGTCAAGTATAATGATGCATGTCTGACCTAGTGATACACACCCGCAGTCTCTCAGTCCAGGACACATTGGGGACATATCTGTCCATGCATCTGTCGCGGCGCACAACACGACCCTCGATATTAGTAACCATTGCGGCGCGCGAATCATCCCTTGAAATATAGTATCCATCGCGGCTCTCAATAGGTCCCTCAAAATGGTACATCCTTTTAAGTACTCATTCTTTCTCAATGCACATAACACTAGTCACAACCAATGCTTCATAATAATGGAGATGACAAGTTCACACAAATAATGAGGAGATGACCATTTTCATAACATTGCACAGTTAACAACCAGACAAACATGAAATCACATCAACAATGATTTAACAAGCCTTCAACCGTTTCTCAGCACATCACACATAAACAAATAATCACATTGCCTTTTGTTATCCTTTTTTTTCATCATTAGAATTAATCAATGTGGACAAGTCAACCCATCACAAATCTCGTTACTCCCAAACATATACTACAAGGAAATACACGCATTTCATACACTTAACAAGAGTTGAGAAATCTACTTGCCTAAATCAAAGAAGGAATTCACTCCGAGACTTGAGCCTTCTCCTTTCGTTAAACATTCAACTCCTAGAAATCTATTCACATTAATGATCACAATAAGATTTTGCGACTAACAACAACATTTACACTGTTATGTGTTTAGATTTTAACCAACAATTTACCCTCAATTTATGATCAATTTCATAAATCGTGAGATCAATTAACATGTCAATCTTTTCAATTTTTCTCAACTTTCAAGTCTAGGGTTAAGTCATATTTTCTCCAAAAATTACAACCCTAATGGTTTTCATATAATATATTGCATCAATATTTAATAACATATCTTAATATATCAAACCTTGAATTAAAACTTGATAATTATAAGAAAATTGTGAACAAAAACTAAACCCATAATCATTATATATGCATACATGCGGACCACCGTATAAGCTAAGTAGAACAAAAATATCAAATTATTTCAACAACAATTATTTTTCTATAATTACCCAGTGATTGCCATAGTAATTTTTCAATGATTGGCACTACAATTTTCTCAAATCTAAATTAATATACAATATACAAATTTGGACGAGAATTTGTGCAACTTAGTTTCCTTTCCTTTTCATTTTCCTCCATTATAAGTATAATATATTGTAATAATAATACTTTCATTCACATTTCAAGAATACAAAGATTAGGAAAGATGTTTACCTGATACAATAGATCACCCGCCATAGTTGTCGCCCATAAAGGTTTCGCTTTTTTTCCCTTAAGTTATTTGTTTATGAAAAGTAACAAATTCATTAACCCATTTTAATATATGGGCCAAGTGAAATTAAGTATTAAATTAATTATAAGTTTGGCCCATTAACCATTAATTAAATTAAAATCAATTACTTAATAAATGAATGTCAACTAATTAGTTGTAGTAATCGAATAATTTAAAATTCTCAAACCCGCTTCAACGAGTAATCATAAATGACACGGAATAACTATCGGGAGGATGAAACTATAATTTTTACAAAAACTTCTATTAATGACTTTTCGGGTCATTACATTATCCACCACTAAAACCATGTTTGTCCTCGAACATAAGGAAGAAGAAGAAAGAATATTTGACATTACCAAAACCTGAGGTACAATTTCCATAGTCAATATTTATCTCTTACAGTGAGCTTCTCTTTAAGACCATTTAATCAAAATCAACTACTAAAGAACTTAACTTTCGAATCAAAATCTGACACATTCACATATCAAGATTTAATATCATACAAACTAACCTATGAACTCAATTTGAAAAGAAATACTACAAACAACAACACACCATTAGAACAAACCCTTTCTCACATTACTACGAGAGAATTCATAATCAATACTAGCTAAAACTAACAGCGAACGTGAAGCAACCATCGAATCATCATATTGCTCAAACCATCATAAATCTTTTCAAGATTCCTTTCTCACAACATAACCATCCCATGAACCTCTTGTATAAAAATTCGATCTTTGGACATTGGGTACTAACCAATGGCTGATCAAACATATCTAACTCAAAGAAGAACAAGATTAGTAAACACCTAGCAAGTAGTACACTCTAGGATCTAGAACCTATAATAATATTGTTGGATAGCTAAAACTATTCATGAAAACTATAATTTCTCATTAGGGAGGTCGTGCATGTAGAACTACTAGTATACTTCTACTATCTCAAACAACACCAAATATATCATAACTAAAATGAAAAAGTTTAACCAAGGATGTCAACCTACTAGGAGAAAAATATAAGGATCGGTACACCCGATCCATCACTAAGAATTCACCCATAGAAGCAAAAACACACACAAACGTAGAATCTTAGTCATACTCTAAACCATGTTTAGAATGAAGTAGTTGGTCACATAAGAATATACAGACGCAAGGTAGAATAAAAGAAGATGTTCCTCCATAGGGACCTTAAAAGTTAAATCCCATTCATCTTACTCCATCTCTTGATTTTTAACCACCCACATCAACCAGTCTGATTTCCCATCAAACATAACAAATGCTTGATTAATCAAATTCCACATACTTCTTCAAGTACTCCATTGAAGTTAACACTCTTAATACCAACAAACATCGTATCTACACCAATCATTTACCTTACTCTTACACCATTACTAGTATCAATGTCTTCTTTAAAGAAAAGCACATTTTAACCTCCAAAACTTTCAAAATATGAATATCTCTCTTTTTATTCAAGCATTTCATGACAGATATGAGTCATACCCAAGATTGATACTACTAATTTAAAATTTAAAATACATTCCAATCAAGGTACATTAATTGAAACACACCCAATGTTAACATCACACGAATTTTCATATGCCATTTTTCAACTATCATTTATACCATCATGTACCTCATGATAAAACCCTAAGAAATCCTTAGTAACTCCAATATTTCCATATACTATAAGCGCATAACCTCTGCTCACCATATCAAATGTCTATGTAACACATCAAAACAACCTATATTATATCATGAAAATAGTAGCTTCAATCCCCTCAAAAATCATCATTAACAATGTATAACTGTAGGTCCACACTATTGTGTGTCCATATGTCACCTACCATAAATGAACAATTTAGCCTCATACAAAAACACATAATCTTACACACCTTACTATTTTTCACCCAAAACAAAATTCAATCTTTATAAAAAGTACTGTTAAATCCATAGTAAGTCTATACAAAAATAATTCACATCCATATTCACACTAGAGCGTACATATGAAAATCCATTCATCCTGCAACTTCGAACAAAGATTCTATATGAGAGGTCTTATTCCTTCACATATCTTAAATTCTTCAAATAACACAAATTTTAAATACCTTGAACTCTTCAATAAACTAGACTCTTTTTTTTCGCTGACTTGCTTACCAATTTTATCTTTTGACCAACAACCCATAATATTTTTTCCTTATCAACTAAATAATTTTTTTAACCTAAAATCCCATTTAGATATAACAATCAAAAGTAACCTAATATACTACTAAAATTATTTTTAAGTCTTTCCAAATGCTTTACACTCAATATGATCGATATTCTCACCTTACCTATTCACACCTTGACAAAACATACTATCAAGAACATAAACTCACTAGGAAAAATTTGAACTTTTGAATCTAACTGTGCAACACAATCTCATTATCCATCAACATTTGCTCATACCTTGAAGATCTTTATGATTTATGTATATTTTCCTATAATTGATCGCCTCTCCATTGTTATAACCTTAACCTTCGTCAAAATTCAATTGTACCAGCAACTAAACTCAAAACCACAAAAGAACTAACCATTAAACTCGAGATGAACGTACACTCTTTTCTCAAGTTTTATCTAATAGGTTTTTTTAACCAATCTGTTGATCTTGTTACACTATATATTATTATAATCAGGGAGAAACAAGTAGAATCACGTTTCTCTGAACCCAATTCTTCAAATTCCTTTGAAGATACATCTTTAACCCTTGCAATCAAAGTAAATATCTTAATTCTTTCCTCGCTCTAAAAGTTAAAACTACATACACAGCTAGTTCTTTTCATTATGGCTCTAGCTCTTTTCAATTTTATTCTAGTGACATCCCAACTCCTCCTAAATATTACCATACAATTATGCTACTCACAAAATAGTTGTAAACCATAACTTAGACATTATAAAGTCACCATTACCATACAAAAGTCTTTTAACCCACAAAACTTATCACAATAGTTGCATCCTAATCACAATCAATAACGAACTCTTATTATCACTATGCCCAGTCAGCCCTTGTCATAACACAAAGTCAACCTTGTCATTGACATGACATCTCAAACCCAACTATACCAATCAAATTCAACAAGCTAACTTAACTTCATACACATTTTCTTATTAAAATTTTTAATTGTTTACACCCAAGTATACTCGTTAGGGATTTCTTTACATATAAGCTTATCATCCTAGTGTCGTCCATTTTCATGGATCTTATGGAGAAATCAATACTCATTTAAAATCCAAACAAAACACATTTCACACCTTAACACATCAATATGATTCCCAAAGATCCACCACTAAAGCTTCCTTATAAATAATGCTTAACATATCCATCCCTACTAACAAGCTAGTTGGTTTCTCAAAAATAAATTCGACACCAAATCTTATCATATGAGCATGTAATACAATGGATAAATCCTTAAGTGGTTAGTATTTGCACTTAACATCAACGTATTCATTTCCATATACCACTAGTACCACATTGTGAAGATTATTAAATCCACCACTAGAACACATCATACCTATCGAGAAGATCATATACATACAGGTCACACATTTCCACCCATCAAATAGATGTTAAGTAGTATCATAGTTCCATATCTAGCCAAAGCTATATGAATTCTTTCATAGGTAAGGTCAATATCAAAAGTACCACACTCCATAACTCCAACCAAGTAAGCATCGATACTACTATAGTAGAAATTCTGACCTTAATTGGTGCATCATTTTCTAAGAATTCCATTCATGTTATGATAACTTTACTGATTATATTTTCCAAAGTTACAACTCAATTATCTATTCATCCCTTTAATCACCCCACTTCCAATTGTTAACCACTCTAAATATCATATATACCACACAAGTAATAATAATTTTATTAGGATAACTGAACTTACATAGCCCATTAATTTTTTTATAATATTCAATAAATAACAACAAATCCTTTCCATAAGTATATCACATCCACTTTAATACCAAATGAAACATTTAACCAATATATGACATACCAACTACTCACCAGAGAACTACACAGGAGGCATCACATAAATGAGAGTCCATGGAGTTAAGCGATAAAAATTTAAATCAGACCAAATACGCACGATAGAGATCCAAGAAGTGAATTTTTTTTACTAAAAGTCACTACAACCTCTCGAAGATAAGTACAGATGTCTCCATACAGACTCTACTTAGACTCGACTTGTACACACGTTAGAACTATGAACCTGGGGCTCTAATACCTTTTTTTCATGACCCAAAAATGGACGTGATGGCACTCGTCTTATCCAACCAAGACAAGTCAGCCTAAAACTCAACCATTACAATAAAGTGCGGAAATAAAATATAAGTAACTTAATAAAAAACAAAAAACCTGGTAGTCACATGTACAAGCCTCTAAAGCATTATCATTGATTCAAAAGAAAAACTCAAGTCTCAAATGAACTTGCTTCTAGAATAGAACAAGGTCATAATTAAGGAGAAGAATGTCTGTTGAGATGTCACGACGCAAAACGTGTCGTGAGTGGCATCCACGCTTAACTACCTAGGTGGACGAACCATGAAAATTAAATACCAACATGTACCAATAATTCAACTGCAAATAACAAAATATTGCGGAAGCATCAAAATTTATTAACTATCGTTTCCAAAAATCTGAAGGTCATCACAACAAGGACATCTAATCTCTAATTACTGAGTCTAAGAGTATCAAAGACACCAAAGTAAATAAATAAAATGTATGTGTCTGAAAGTATAGGACATCATGTCATGACCGAATGAATCCAACACGAGCTTAAATGAATAGCTCGCCTTGGAACTTGATATGCGGGAGGCTGGCTAGAGCTGAGGGAAATCTGAAGTCATAGGTACACTCGCTGCATTTCATAAAAGGAAAACAAAGAAAAACACAAGTAGGGCTCAGTACGGGGGCAACATGTACTGAGTAGGTATCATCGTTAACCCAAAATAGTAACTAATATACAAAAAATAATAGCCTAAAATAAACTATAATACTTAATAGGTGAGAAGCAACAAACAACATGAACAAGTGTCAATAATAATAAAGTAAGCAAGTATTAAGTCAACGACATCAAGATCACACATAAGGGCTCATGCCTCGAAACCAAACCATTTTGGGAGTTGAGTTCTTTGAGATTGAGTATCTTCCGTTAATTCAATATATTTTTCCGTTGATATTATTCTGTTGGAACGTGACACTCTGATCCAAGAATACCATTGTAACGACCTGTTTAGTCGTTTTGAGCAGTAGAGTTTATTTCTGGTAATAACTGTCTGAGTCAACGGATCCCACGACGGACAGTCATGGGCACGACGGACCATAGAGGGGGTCTCGTTCCAAAACACTTAGATTCTTGAAAGTATGGTACTGAGAACAACTCTCTGAACTTCGCGACGACATAGAAGGACGGACCGTCGTAGGCACGACGGACCGTCACAGAGTCTTAAATAAAATCAACTCTCTGAACTTCACGACGACATGGCAGGACGGACCGTTGTAGGCACGACGGACCGTCACAGAGTCTTAAATAAAATCAACTCTCTGAACTTTGTGACGGAAATAGCAGGACGGACCGTCGCAGGCACGACGGGCCGTCACAGGCTGCGTAACCCTGACTGGGTCGGATTTCTGTTAAATGTTTTAAGGGGCATTTTGGACTATTCCTGCTTATAATTATAAAGTTAGTGGTTTAATGTTAATAATTCAATTACTTGGGGGTTAAAGGAGATAACCTTGAATTAATTAGTGGGTTACTTTGGTCACCTTTTATACTTAATTATATGGTAATTAGGGTAAAAGAAAAAGAGTTTGGATAAGGAAAAATTAGAATGAGAGAAAGAGAGGGAGAACGATCGAGAGAAGAGAGAAACGAAGAGGAAAGCAAAGGTTTTGGGGGATAGCTTGCTTGATCGCGAATTCTTTGGTGGAGGTAGGTTATGGTTTATGCTATTTCATAGTAAACTCTTAATAGTGATTGATATGTATTGGGTAGTATTATAAAGTCTTCTATATGCTTAATCGTATGCTTGCATGATGTGATTATGAAATTGTAATGGGTTAGGAAGATAAGGTTGTGAAGCTTAAACCCAAAACCCTCTTTGTTAATGATGATGCCTGGGTATAAAAGAAGGCTTGATGAACTAAAAGAATGAGATTAGGGGATCGGGTGTCACGAACCGACACATAGTATTAATGGATCGGGTGTCACGAACCGACACGTAGTATTAATGGATCGGGTGTCACGAACCGACACATAGTATTAGGGGGATCGGGTATCACGAACCGACACGTAGTATTAGGGGGATCGGGAGTCACGAACTAACACGTAGTATTGGGGGGATCGAAGTGTCACGTTCCGTCACCAAGATAGTAAGAAGAATGAATCTTAAATGAAGTTAATGTACTCAATTTAATGAACCATTTCCCAAATGAGTATGGTATGGAGGCTTGTGTCCTTATGGGTGTACTTGGTGTTATTATCAATGATTCTTTTACTTGTTGTTGCTACCTGTTGAGTATTTTAGTTGATTTTATGATATTATCTGATAAATATTGCTTTCTATTTTGAGTTGGCTGATGATATCTACTAAGTACTCGTGTTTGTACTGACCCCTACTTGTATGTTTTCCTTTTGTTAATTGTGGAGTGCAACAAATGTACCGTCAACTTCAACTCAACCGCAACTCTAGCCAGTCTTCATCACGTCAGATTTCAGGGTGAGCTATTATTTCTAGCTTGGACTGGATCTTCTTCTTCACGTCTTGATGCCTTGAAGTTCTTGCATGGACTATCTCTTTAGTTATTTTGGCTTCTTAGATACTCTTAGACTTAGTAATTTGAGGATAGATGTTCTTGTGATGATGACTTCCAGGTTTTGGAGATAGTAATTGATGAATCTTAAAAGTTATTTATTGGTTATATTAACGAGTTTTAAGTCTTCCGCATTATATTCTGTTTATTATGGTTGAAATTATGGAATTAAGATTGGTTGGTTTGCTCACATAGTAAGATAAGTGTGGGTGCCACTCGCGGCTCGTTTTGGGTCGTGACAAACTTGGTATCAAAGCATTAGGTTCGTTGGTCTCATCACACAAGAACGAGTCTAGTAGAGTCTTGAGGAACGGTAGGGGGACGCCTTTACTTTTCTTTGAGAGGCTATAGGACTTTAGGAAAATTCCATTCTTTCTTTCTTTCGTGCTATTACTTGGATCCAATTGGTATCTAGGTGATACAAATTGGTATCTTACCATCTTCACTCTATTTCGCAGATGGTTAGAACTAGAGCAACAACTGCGCCAACACCAACACCGGCAAGACAAGATGTGTCTGAGCCAGCCACTGGGGCTGTAGCTCGAAGAGGAGCAGTGGCAAGAGGCCGTGGTAGAGGTCACGGGAGGACGTCCTCTAGAGGAAGAGGACAAGCACCTGGCCCATCTGGTACTAGGGCGGTGACTTTTCCACTGACTGAGGAAGTATTAAGAGAGGGTGAGGAAGGGGGAAATGAACAAGTGCAGAACGAGGAATTACCACCCCAACCTACCCAAGAGATGATTAATCAGGTCCTTGCTTATCTTAGCGGGTTATCTTATCAGGGCAAGACACCTCTAGTGTTTTCTGCACCAGCACCTCAGGTTTCGGGAGTACAACATGCAACTGCGGGGGCTCCCCGCATGGATGCCTCATTGGAAATAGGCACGTTTCATCGGTTGACTACAGGGCCTATAATGACAAGTGATCAGCACGAACTTTTCAGTAAGTTCTTGAAATTGAAACCTCCAGTCTTCAAGGGTGCTGAATCTGAGGACGCCTGTGATTTTCTGGTGGATTACCATGAGCTACTACACAAAATGGGCGTAGTAGAACGATTTGGCGTCGAGTTTGTGACCTATCAATTTTAGGGGAACGCCAAAATGTGGTGGCGATCGTATGTTGAGTGTCAACCAGCACAAGCACCACCTATGACTTGGACATCATTCTCAAGCTTGTTTATGGAGAAGTATATACCCCAGACTTTGAGGGATAGGAAGATAGATGAGTTCCTGAGTCTAGAGCAAGGCAGGATGTCGGTTACTGCGTATGAGGCTAAGTTCTGTGCATTATTTAGGTATGCCACCCAGATTTGCTTCAGTCCACAAGAGCGGATTCGCCGTTTCGTGAAAGGGCTGAGGTCAGATTTGCGGATTTCAGCCTTACAGGTAACTGCTGCAGCAAAATCCTTTCAGGAAGTGGTAGACTTTGTGATAGAGGTGGAGGGAGTGAAACCAGACGACTTCACCATGGCATCGATATTTAAGAAGATTCGCAAAGGAGGTGAGTTTAATGGTTCTTACTCTAGAGGGCAGAGTTCAGGAGGTTATCCAGCCCGACCTATTCAGTCTTCACTACAGACTGTAGCTGGGGGTCCACCGCAGACCGGTCAACATTTCTCTGAGTTTGGAGGTTATCCCCAGACTCCGTCGTTCTCACAGAGACCTATTCTTGAATCCAGAGAATGTTATGGATGTGGAGAGACTTGACATATTAGGAGAAATTGTCCAAAACCGAGTTACAGACCCCCAATAGTCAGAGGTAGAGGTGATCATGAAAGAGGCCGCTATTCTGGAGGACGTGGTGGCCGAGGTAATGGTGGTCACCAAAACGGCCGGGGTGACGGGCAAACTTGAACTTCTGCAGCGTAACATGGTAGGGGCAACGGTCAGACAGGTGATAGGGCCCATTGTTATGCTTTCCCTGGGAGATCTGAAGCGGAGACTTCTGATGCTGTCATCACAGGTAATCTTTTGGTTTGTGATTGCATGGCTTCTGTATTATTTGATCCTGGATCTACATTTTCATATGTATCTTCCTCATTTTATACTGGTCTTAATTTACATTGTGAATTGCTTGACATACCTATTCGTGTTTCTACTCCAGTGGGTGAGTCTGTGATAGTTGAAAAGGTGTATAGGTCTTGTCTTGTGACTTTTGTGGGGAGCAATACTCATGTAGACTTGGTTATCTTAGAAATGGTTGATTTCGATGTAATTCTGGGTACGACTTGGCTTGCTCCAAACTTTGCAATCCTAGATTGTAATGCCAAAACTGTGACATTGGCCAAGCCTAGGACAGATCCGTTAGTGTGGGAGGGTGACTACACTCCCACTCCAGTTCATATCATCTCCTTTCTTCGTGCTAAGAGAATGGTTAGTAAAGGGTGTTTAGCTTTGTTGGCACACCTCAGGGATGATACTACCCAAGTACCTTCTATGGAGTCGGTTTCGATAGTCCGTGAGTTTCTGGATGTGTTTCCTGCAGACCTTCCGGTGTGCCACCGGATAGGGATATTGATTTCTGTATTGATCTGGAGCCGGGTACTCGCCCCATTTCCATACCCCCTTATAGAATGGCTCCAGCTGAGTTAAGAGAATTAAAGGCCCAACTTCAAGAGTTGTTAAGCAAAGGCTTTATCAGACCAAGTGCATCCCCTTGGGGTGCTCCTTTTTTGTTTGTGAAGAAGAAGGATGGAAGTTTTAGGATGTGCATAGACTACAGAAAACTTAATAAGGTAACTGTTAAGAACAAGTATCCTCTTCCTCGCATCGATGATTTGGTCGATCAGTTACAAGGTGCTTGTACCTTCTCAAAAATCAATTTGAGATCTGGTTATCATCAATTGAAAATACGGGCAACGGATGTGCCAAAGACTGCTATTCTGACCAGGTATGGACATTATGAGTTCTTAGTAATGTCTTTTGGGCTTACTAATGCCCCTGCTGCTTTCATGAGTTTGATGAACGGGATTTTTATGCCATACCTGGACCTCTTTGTCAGCGTATTCATTGATGATATACTGGTATACTAAAAGAGCAAGAAAGAACATGAGGAACACTTGAGAATGGTATTGGAAATGTTGAGGGAGAAAAAGCTTTATGCCAAATTCTCTAAGTGTGAATTTTGGCTAGATTCAGTGTCCTTCTTGGGGCATGTGGTTTCTAAGGATGGAGTGATGGTGGATCCTTCTAATATTGAAGCACTGAAGAGTTGGACAATACCTAATAATGTTACAGAGGTAAGGAGCTTTGTCGGTTTAGCTAGCTACTACCGTCGATTTGTCAAGGGATTTTCTTCTATTGCTTCCCAACTGACAAACTTGACTAAGTAGAGTGTTCCATTTGTATGGTGGGACGAGTGTGAAGAATGCTTTCAGCAGCTCAAGACTTTGTTGACTACTGCACCAATTCTTACCTTGGTAGTGGAAGGTAGGAATTTCATTGTTTATTGTGATACATCGTATTCTTGTTTTGGTGCAGTGCTAATGCAAGAGAAGAATGTAATTGCTTATGCTTCGAGGCAATTAAAGGTGCACGAACGTAATTATCCAACCCATGATTTGGAGTTAGCGGCAGTAGTGTTTGCATTAAAGCAATCGAGACATTATCTATATGGGGTTAAGTGTGAAGTCTATAAAGATCATCGCAGTTTACAGTATGTCTTTACTCAAAAAGATTTGAATTTGAGACAAAGGAGGTGGATGGAACTACTGAAGGACTATGATATCACTATCTTGTATCATCCGGGAAAAGCTAACGTTGTGGCAGATGCGTTAAGTAGAAAAGCAGGGAGCATGGGAAGTCTAGCTCACTTGCAGGTTTCTAGACACCCATTGGCTAGAGAGGTTCAAACTCTGGCTAATGACTTTATGAGGCGAGAAGTAAATGAGAAGGGAGGATTTTTGGCCTGTGTGGAGGCAAGATCTTCCTTTTTTGACAAGATTAAGGGAAAACAGTTTACTGATGAGAAACTGATCCAGATCCGAGATAAGGAATTGCAAGGAGAGGCTAAAGAAGCAAAATTCGATGAGGAAGGTGTGTTGAGGATTAAGGGAAGCGTATGTGTACCCCGCATCGATGATTTGATTCACACTATTCTTACAGAGGCTCATAGTTCAAGGTATTCTATACATCCTGGTGCAACCAAGATGTACCGTGACCTAAAGCAACATTTTTGGTGGAGTAGGATGAAGCGGGACATTGTTTCTTTCGTGGCTCAATGCCCGAATTGTCAGCAGGTAAAGTATGAACACCAGAGGTCTGGAGGGACACTTCAGAGAATGCACATTCCTGAATGGAAGTGGGAGAGAATTGCAATGGACTTCGTGGTTTGTCTTCTAAAGACAATGGGTAAGTATGACTCTATTTGGGTGATTGTTGACAGATTAACTAAGTCTGCTCATTTCATTCCGGTCAAGGTGAATTATAATGAGGAGAAGTTAGCCAAAATTTACATCTCAGAAATTGTTCGATTGCATCGAGTTCCACTCTCCATCATATCAAATAGAGGTACGCAGTTTACTTCTATGTTTTGGAAAACATTGCATGCTGAATTAGGTACTAGATTGGATCTTAGTACTGCATTTCACTCTCAGACAGATGGTCATTCTGACCGAACAATTCAGGTTTTAGAGGATTTGCTTCGTGCATGTGTGATAGAGTTTGGTGGTCATTGGGATAACTTCTTAACCTTAGCAGAGTTCTCATACAACAATAGCTATCACTCAAGTATTGATATGACCCCATTTGAGGCATTGTATGGGAGAAGATATAGGTCTCCCAATGGGTGGTTTGATGCATTTGAGGTTAGACCTTGGTGTACTGATCTTCTGAGGGAATCGTTAGATAAAGTAAAATGCATTCAAGAAAAGCTTTTAGCGGCTCAAAGTAGGCAGAAAGAATATGCATATCGAAAGGTTAGAGACTTGGAGTTTATGGAGCGTGAGCAAGTTTTGCTGAAAGTTTCGCCCATGAAAGGGGTGATGCGGTTTGGTAAGCGAGGTAAGCTTAGTCTGAGGTATATTGGTCCATTTGAAGCTTTGAAGCGCGTGGGGGAGGTAGCTTATGAATTAGCCTTGTCCCCAGGGCTGTTAGGAGTGCACCCGGTATTTCATGTGTCTATGTTGAAAAGATACCATGGTGATGGAAACTACATTATTCGTTGGGATTCAGTCCTTCTTGATGAGAATTTGTCTTATGAGGAGGAGCCTGTTGCTATTTTAGATAGGGAAGTCCGCAAGTTGAGGTCAAGAGAGATTGCATCCATCAAGGTTCAATGGAAGAATCGACCAATTGAAGAGTCCACTAGGGAGAAGGAGGCTGATATGCAAGAAAAATACCCACACCTGTTTACAGATTTAGGTACTCCTTTTCGCCCTTGTTTTTGTTCTTGTGATCGTTAGAGGACGAACGATGGGTAAATTTGTATCTATTTTAACGATCTGTTTAGTCGTTTTGAGCGGTAGAGTTTATTTCTGGTAATAACTGTCTGAGTCGACGGATCCCACGATGGACCGTCATGGGCACGACGGACCGTCGAGGGGGTCTCGTTCTAAAACACTTAGATTCTGGAAATTTCGGTACTTAGAGCAACTCTCTGAACTTCGCGATGACATGGCAGGATGGACCGTCGTAGGCACGACGGACCGTCACAGAGTCTTAAATAAAATCAACTCTCTGAACTTCGCGACGACATGGCAGGACGAACTGTCGTAGGCACGACGGACCGTCACACAGTCTTAAATAAAATCAACTCTCTGAACTTTGTGACGGAAACAGCAGGACGGACCGTCGCAGGCACAATGGGCCATCACAGGCTGCGTAACCCTGACTGGCTCGGATTTCTGTTAAATGTTTTAAGGGGCGTTTTGGACTATTCCTGTTTATAATTATAAAGTTAGTGGTTTAATGTTAATAATTCAATTATTTGGGGGTTAAAGGAGATAACCTTGAATTAATTAGTGGGTTACATTGATCACCTTTTATACTTAATTATATGATAATTAGGGTAAAAGAAAAAGAGTTTGAATAAGCAAAAATCAGAAAAAGAGAAAGAGAGGGAGAACGATCAAGAGAAGAGAGAAACGAAGAGGAAAGCAAAGGTTTTGGGGGATAGCATGCTTGATCGCGAATACTTCGGTGGAGGTAGGCTATAGTTTATGCTATTTCATAGTTAACTCTTAATAGCGATTGATATGTATTGGGTAGTATTGTAAAGTCTTCTATATGCTTAATTGTATGCTTGTATGATGTGATTATGAAATTGTAATGGGTTGGGAATATAAGGTTGTAAAGCTTAAACCTAAAACCCTCTTTGTTAATGATGATGCCTTGGTATAAAAGAAGGCTTGATAAACTAAAAGAATGAGATTAGGGGATCGGGTGTCACGAACTGACACGTAGTATTAATGGATCGGGTCTCACGAACCGACACATAGTATTAATGGATAGGGTGTCACGAACCGACACGTAGTATTAGGGGGATCGGGTGTCACGAACAGACACGTAGTATTAGGGGGATCGGGTGTCACGAACCGACACGTAGTATTGGGGGGATCGAAGTGTCACGTTCCGACACCAGGATAGTAAGATGAATGAATCTTTAATGATGTTAATGTACTCAATTTAATGAACCTATTTCCCAAATGAGTATGGTATGGAGGCTTGTGTCCTCATGGGTGTACTTGGTGTTATTATCAATGATTCTTGTACTTGTTGTTGCCACCTGTTGAGTATTGTAGTTGATTTTATGATATTATCTGATAAATATTGCTTTCTATTTTGAGTTGGCCGATGATATCTACTCAGTACTCGTGTTTGTAGTGACCCCTACTTGTATGTTTTCCTTTTGTTAATTGTGGAGTGCAGCAAACGTACCGTCGTCTTCAACTCAACCGCAACTCTAGCCAGTCTTCATCACGTCAGATTTCAGGGTGAGCTATTGTTTCTAGCTTGGACTGGTCTTCTTCTTCACGTCTTGATGCCTTGATGTTCTGGCATGGACTATCTGTTTAGTTATTTTAGCTTCTTAGATACTCTTAGACATAGTAATTTGAGGATAGATGTTCTTGTGATGATGACTTCCAGGTTGTGGGGATAGTAATTGATGAATCTTAAAAGTTATTTATTGGTTATATTAACGAGTTTTAAGTCTTCCGCATTATATTCTGTTTATTATGGTTGAAATGTTGGGATTTAGTTTGGTTGGTTTGCTCACATAGTAAGATAACTGTGGGTGCCACTCGCGGCTCGTTTTGGGTCGTGACAACCGTGTTGGAACTTGACACTGCGATCCAAGAATATCGTGTCGGAACGTGACACTCCGATCCAAAAATACCATGTTGGAACGTGACACTCTAATCCAAGAATACCGTGTCAGAACATGACACTTCGATCCTATAATACCATTAATTTATCATTTAATATCACCACTTTTTCATTCGTTAATAATATTTCATCGAGCCTTCTTTATTCAAAGTATTACTTCGATAGAGATGGTTTAAGATTATACATTCCACGGTCTCGTGATTTCAGACAAATCACAAAAAAATGACCAATCCACACAATCATATCAGTCACTATTAAGAGTTTACTATCAAATAGAATAAACCATAACCTACCTTCACCGAAGAATCGAAATGAAACAAGCTACTTCTCCATTACTTTTTCTTTCCTCTACGCCTTCGAACCTTTCCAATCTATCAAGTATGGATTATTCATAAGTAACAAGTCTATAACAACTCATGGTACTTTAATCACTTTTCTTAATTTTGATGTCAACTAATATGTCCACTCTCGTATTTCTGAAATTTTCAACCTAGGGTTATGTCTTAATTTATCAAATTACCATAATTTAATGGAATTCAAATAATACAATACTTTAATATTTAATTACTTATCTCAATATACCAAAAAATCATTTACAATATGATAAGTAAAGAAAAATAATAAGAATCTAGAATCACAAATTCCTAAAATATTGGTCTTATACCATGAAATTAACTTAATTCGTATCTAATGATAAATGTTAATTATAATATCAATTGATTATTAAATAAATTTATCCATATAGTAATACCCCAAAGCTTGCAATAACTTTTATCCACAAATCATATAAAAAATCGTCATAACATCCTTATAACTCACTTTCAAATTACACACACACATATAACCCTCTCTAATTGTTACAGCAACCTAACCTCCCCAACATTTATTGTTATTAAGGTTGTCACCTCCTACTAAATTAAGAACAACATGTAAGCATGTGCTCATGAGGAGTTGAGGCATAACATTTGTCTTTTCTTGGTTAAGCTCTTTAAACACTCATCAATAATTTGATATAATATTATATTCAAATTTCCCCATACCACTAGTTCCTACTGCTTTTAGACATTGCAACTGGAGTCCATACAATAACATAGTTTAACCTAACTAGGGGTTTTACTACTACACTCATAATGATATTATTAATTGTAATAGAACGTACTAATTAACACACACATATCAATTAATGTGTATACAAATATTAAAACTTCTTGAATTTTTACCTGAAGAAGTAGCCGCCTCCATGTCCTTCCGTAACCATACATCTATTTTATTTTATTTCCTTGTCCAAATTATTTATTACCCTAATTAGTATATACAACCAATTATGAAAGTTGTCCACTATTAATTAAATGTTATTTTATTTAACCATCAACTAAATTTATTATTAAAACTATCCCATTAATTTTATAATTATAATTACAGATAGTCAAAAATACCCATTTAGAATCTATCAAAATTATTTTATGAAATAAAATGCTCTATTGATCAAATTGAACAAATGGGTCGTTACATGAGATACCAATTTACCCATCGTTCGTCCTCGAACGATCAAAAGAAGGCCAGGCTAAAACGGATAGTTATCTCAACTATTTCTTTACAATATTAGTATCTAAGATCTCACTTCAAAAGTACCGAACCAATCAATTGGAGATCTATACCTCCTCCCAAACAATGCCTTAAATGGAGACATCTTAATACGCCAATGATATCGTTGTGTATTAACTCAACTAACAACAAAACTATTCCCCAGTGGAGTACTCTTCAACTTATGAATTCTTCAACTAGACCTTGACACAACCATCATAATAAATATTTCTTTTTTTAACATAATCATGATACAATCCTAAATCAATATTGGCTAAAACCAAGAGTATTCCTAAACAATCCACCACAACTCATAATGCAGAAACCATCATAGATCTTATCAAGAATACATTCTCACAAAAAAAACATTTCCTCGATCTTAAGCAATAAAAATATGATCTTTAGACATTAGTAATCATCTAGGAAAATCGAATTCATTTGATACAAACATGGAAAAGATCAAGTAACCACCATTGAGTGATATACCCAAGCATACAAAACTTCTAACAATAATATCGAAATACAAGATTAGTATCAATCATAGACAAAACATAAGAATGAAAAACTAGACCAAGTGGTCCTTACACTCAATCACACATAGCCAAAACATGATACCGATTATGAGATAAATCTTAATTATAGGTTTGGCACATTAACCATTAATTAAATTAAAATGAATTAATTAATAAATGAATTTCAACTAATTAGTTGTAGTTATCGAATAATTTAAAATTCTCAAACCCACTTCGTCGACTAATAATAAATGACACGGGATAACTATTGGAAGGGTGAAACTATAATTTTTACAAAAACTTCTATTAATGACATTTCGGGTCATTACATTTTTAGCTTAATTCCAACGATATATTCACCAACTAAAGTACATATACTTATTTAACTAATTTAACAACTTTCCAAGTCTAGTTAGTTTAGTTTTAACTTAATACCAACACTATATTCACCAGATAAATCAAATTAACTTTTTTAATGAATTTAACAACTTTCTAAGTCTAATTAGTTTAGTTTTAACTTAATTCAAACACTATATTCAATAACAAAATCACATTTACTTATTTTAAGAACTTAACATCTTTCTAAGTGTAATTAGTTTAGTTTTGACTTAATTCCAACACCATATTCACCAACTAAATCACATTAACTTATTTAAAGAACATAAAAACTTTCCAAGTCTAATTAGTTTAGTTTTAACATCATTACAACACTATATTAATTAACAAAATCACATTAACTTATTTAATAAATTTAACAACTTTCTATGTCTAATTAGTTTAGTTTTAACTTAATTTAAATAATATATTCAATAACTAAATCACATTTACTTATTTGAAGAATTTAACATCTTTCTAAGTGTAATTAGTTAAGTTTTGACTTAATTCCAACACTATATTCACCAACTAAATCACATTAATGTATTCAAAGAACATAAAATCTTTTTAACTGTAATTAGTTTAATTTTCACTTAGTTCCAACACTACATTGACCAACTAAATCGCATTAAATTATTTAAAGAACATAAAATTTTTCTGAGTGTATTTAGTTTAGTTTAACTTAATTCAAACACTATATTGACAAACTAAATAACATTTACTTATTTAAAGAACTTTACATGTTCCTAAATGTAATTAGTTTAGTTTTAACTTAATTCCAACATTATAAGCACCAAATATATCACATTATTTATTTGAAGAACTGAACAGCATTCTAAGTAAAATTAGTTTTGTTTTACCTTAATCCAATAATATGTTCACCAAATAAATCACATTAACTTATTTAAAGAATTTAGCAACTTTCTAAGTCTAATTAGTTTAGTTTTAACTTAATTCCAAAACTATATTCACCAACTAAATCACATTAACTTATTTAAAGAATTTAACAACTTTCTAAGTCTAATTAGTTTAGTTTTAACTTAATTCAAATACTATATTTACTAACTAAATCACATTTACTTATTTGAAGAAATTAAGATCTTTCTTAGTCGAATTAGTTTAGTTTTAACTTAATTCCAACGCTATATTCAACTACTAAATCACATTAACTTATTTAATGAATTTAACAACTTTTTAAGTCTTATTAGTTTTATTTTAACTTAGTTCCAACATTATATTCACCAACTAAATCATATTTATGTCACGACCCAAAACGAGCCGCGAGTGGCACTCACACTTACCCTCCTATGTGAGTGAACCAACCAATCTAAACCCCAACATTCCAACCATAATAAATAGAAAATAATGCAGAAGACTTACAACTCATTACTATAACCAATAAATAACTTCGATAATTTATCAATTACTATACCCAAAATCTGGAAGTCATCACCACAAGAACATTCTATCCTCAATTACTAAATCTAAGAGTATCTAGGAAGCTAAAATAAGTAAACAAATGATCCATGTCCGAACTTCAAGGACATCAAGACATGAATGAGAGAGAATCCAGTCCGAGCTAGGAACAATAGCTCACCCTGAAATCTGATATGTTGAAGACTTACTAGAGTTGCGGACGAGTCGAAGTCGATGGCACGTTTGCTGCACTCCACAAATAACAAAGAAGAAAATACAAGTAGGGGTCATTACAAGGGACAATTACTGAGTAGGTATCTGTTATGCCTCGTATTTTTTTTATACGTAGTGCGCATCGTGATCTAGAAGACGTAAAGAAATATTAGGCAAGAATGTTATTTCCAAATGTGATATTAAGTATGAGTTGGCTAATGTAAGTGCCATTAACTTTAAGTGAGGGATTAATTAGTGGCTGATTAGGATTAATTTAATCTAGTGGGCCCCACCACTCAAGGCAAAAATTAAAAAGGGATCAGATTGTGGGCTGGCCTTAGTGGACAGGTGTAGAGGGGGGCTGCCTCCACTTCATACTATTAAATGAGGTGGAGAAATCCACTCCATTCTAAATAAAGTGGTGAAATGCATTGTTGCATATCATCTTCTTCTTCACCACTTGTCTTAGGCAGCCATGGAAATGGAGAAACCAACCCTGCAACTCTTGGCCAGCAGCTGCAAATAATTTGGTTAGTAATCTCCTTGTTTGGTGTGTTAATTCTTTAGAATACCCTTGTTAATTATCCATTAATTTTAAGAAGGGGGCGTGACCAGTAGCTTAGGAAGTTTGTTTTAGTTATTGAATGTGCTAAGTATGAACGGAAACCATAATCGGATTATTAGTGGTGTCGTGTTGGTGCTTGGGCTGTTTTGATTAAAGCAAACTGCAGGAAAATTCTGTTTTGGCATTATGTATATGTTGAATGTGATTATGAGTATATACACCAAAGGATGAATACGATAAGGTAGATGTGTTGCGAATTATAAAACGAGTTATCGCTTGGTGTGTCGTTGCTTCGCTGCTATGGTTGCCGAGACGGAACTGTTTTGGGGAGGGGGCTGTTTAATATGATTCTTTGGGTTATATGTGTTATTGGTATTGCTGTGGATAATTTGGATTGTTGTCGGATTGGGACGAAGTAAGGAAAATAGGGGAAGTGCTGCCGAATTTTTGTTAGATTATTAGCTAGCTTACAAGAAAGTAGAGCACGATGTTTATCTAATTGCGGCACGATTGTTGTTTGTTACAGATTAATAGCTTAAGTAGTAAATATTGGACGTGCGGCTCGATTATACGGTATGTAACGCTGTCCCTTGTTTCTTTGTTTGGCATGACATTTAAAAATAAACGAATAACGGACACATTTGATACTTACCTCTAGAGCGTCTAGGTGACGTATATTCTTGCTTCCATAATTATTCCTCTATATATCGGCTATGTCTAAGGCTATGATGATTTCTAATATCTATGGTAGTGCTTCTTAGAGTCATTGAGATTTCACGTTTCCATATCGTATTAAAGGTTCATAATCTTGATAAAACAATAATCTTTGGTAATACTCCTTGCTGGTTCACGTTGATTGTTCTATTGAGTTATAAGAAATGATTTTAATTGCATATGGTTGCTCATAATATTCTGCTCGTGCATAGAGTCATTTATCATTTCACCGAGTCCCGGGCTGGGTAATGTTCGTGCGGAGTTTCTTGCATATGTCACCGAGTTCCTCACTAGAGGGCCGGGTATGTATATTATATATATGATTGGCGATAAGGATGGTTATGGTGATGATGATGACGGAGATGACGTGATGATTATTTTGCCGAGCCCCTTACTAGGGGAGCTGGGCACCTTAAAAATGTTAATTATATGAATGATTTTCACTTAAAAGGGTATATGTGTAGCGATATTTTGTTTCGTCTTGCCATATTGGTATCCTGTCATCTTTACCTTATGCTTTACATACTCAGTACAATGTCCGTACTGACCCCCCTTTCCTCGGGGGGCTGCGTTTCATGCCCGCAGGTGTGGACGCACAGTTCGGTGATCCTCCCGCCTAGGATGTCTACTCTGCTAATTGGGAGAGCTCCACTGTTTCGGAGCCCAGTCGTTTTGGTACATAACTTTTGTGTAGTCTTTTGCTCGTCTATGGGTATGGCGGGGCCCTGTCCCATCTAGTTTCACTAATGTACTCTTAGAGGTCTGTGGACATTATGTGGGTTGTATATATATGTTTTGGATAATGGTCTGGACATGGTTTGTTTGGGATGCCCACTTGTACAGGGGCAGCCTTGTCGGCTGCGTACATCATTGTGTATTGTGTAGTGGCAGCCTTGTCGGCATACGTATGTTATTATGCTTTGAATAGTGGCGGCCTTGTCGGCTTGCGTATGCTGTTATGGTTGAATGGTTATGACTCCTTATGAGACAGGTCCTCTTATATATATATATATATATATATATATATATATATGACGTTGGGGTTGGCTTGATTTGATTAAATTCCATATTGTCTTAGTTTCAGTTGGTTATACTTAGCAGGTTTGTATGTGGGTGTCCAAAACGGGCACTAGTCACGGCCCATCGGGTTGGGTCGTTACAAAGAGTGGTATCAAAGCGGTTCTTCCTCGGAAGTGTCTACAGACCGTGTCTAGTAGAGTCTTGTTTATCGGTGTGTTGTGCACCACATCTATAAACAGGAAGCTACAGGACATTTAGGATGTCATTCTTTCTTCTTATTCTAGATCGTGCAATAGAGCTATATTAACAGGATAATCCCTTTCTAACGAATCCGTGTGTTTTCAGCTATGCCTCCAAAGAAAGCGACAGCCGCCCAGAAGGGAAAATCGGTAGCAGAAGGTACTAGTCAGACCCGGAGAGTTACTAGGGCCCGTGCCCAGTCTATGCCTGGTATGATGTTCCAGTCGGAGAGCTCTGCTACACCCCCACCGCCAGAAGAGCTTAGAGCAGCAGCAGCTCCAGTTCGGGGTACACCACCAGCCCCCGAGGCCCCAACATCTGAACCTCCAGCTCCTCAGTCAGGGGCGGAGGATAGGGACATGAGAGATGCGGTTCAATTGCTGACTAGATTAGTGGCAGATCAGGCTCGCAGGCATGGACTAGGAGTTCATCATGCGGACAGATCTGATAGCTTAAGCGCTCGTGACTTCTTAGGTTGTAATCCTCCAGAGTTCTTTGGGTCAAGGCCCCTGGATGATCCGCAAGAGTTTATTCGTCAGATACAGCGTACATTGAGGATAATCAAGGCTTCGGACACCGAGTCTGTTGAGTTGGCTACATATCGTTTGTGGGATGTAGCTATTAATTGGTATGAGTCTTGGGAGTTATCTAGGGGTGAGGGTACTCCTCCAGCGGTATGGGATGAATTTGTGGTGGCTTTCCAGGGCCACTTTCTGCCTCCAGAGATGAAGCGAGCTAGAGTCGATAGATTCTTGCGTTTTAAGCAAAATGGCAGGAGCGTTCGAGAGTATAGCCTCGAGTTTGATTCATTGTCTAGGCATGCGCCTACTATTGTGGCTGATATGGCAGACAGGGTACATCATTATGTGATGGGATTGGATCATTATCTGATTGACGGTTGTATGGCAGTGACTCTTCAGCCAGGTATGGACATTGCTCGGGTGCAGGCATATGCACAGGGGGTAGAGGATCGGCACCGGGGACGTCAGCCAGATAGAGATTATAATAGAGGCCAGCATAAGAGGGCTAGATCAGCAGGTTATCCTGACGGGTTTCAAAGCGGGCAGTCTCAGCAGCATGTTAGATTTTCTTCCCAGCCAGCACAGAGTGCACCCCCACATTTCATGGGTAGGGGGTTCGATCGTATGGGATTTTCAAAAGCTGGTCAGAGCTCTAGGGAGTCAGGGTCACAGATGGGCCGGGGTTTGAGCCAGTCGAGGCCACCTTTGCCTCGGTGTTCTCGTTGTGGTAAGTCCCATCTTGGGGAATGTCGTTGGGCTACAGGTGCGTGTTTTTCTTGCGGCCGTCAGGGCCATACTATGAGGGAGTGTCACTTTAGAGGTAGTGCAGGTGGTATGGCACAGCCTACAGGGTCCGTTGCAGGTTCGTCTTCTTCTGTGGCTATGCGCCCTACGGGGCAGGGTATTCAGGCGCCAGCAGGCCGTGGTAGAGGACGTGGTGGAGCTTCCAGTTCTAGCGGTCCCTCAAATCGTATATATGCATTGACTAATAGGCAAGATCAGGAGGCGTCACCTAATGTGATCACAGGTATATTATCACTATTCTCCCGAAGTGTGTATGCATTGATAGACCCAGGTTCCACCTTATCATATATATCTTCCTTTGTTGCTAGTAGGATTGGAATAGAGTCTGAGTTGATAGATCCATTAGAGGTAGCTACACCTGTAGGAGATTTTGTCATAGCTACGCGAGTATATAGGAATTGTTCAGTAGTTATATATAGTTGTCATACCGTAGCAGATCTAATAGAGTTAAATATGATTGAGTTTGATATTATCATGGGCATGGATTGGTTGGCTGCTTGTTATGCTAATGTTGATTGCAAAGGAAAGATAGTTCGATTTCAATTTCCAGGGGAACCGATTGTAGAGTGGAAGGGAAGTAAAGTATCGCTGAAAGGTAAGTTCATTTCATACCTCAAGGCCGGGAAGATGGTTAGAAAAGGCTATATTTACCATCTGATTTGGGTGCATGACATAAAGGCAGAGGCACCGACTCTTCAATCAGTCCCGGTAGTTAATGAATTTCCCGATGTATTCCCCGAGGAACTTCCAGGCCTTCCTCCAGAATAGGAGATAGAGTCTACGATAGATGTACTGCCAGATACACAGCCTATATCTATACCTCCTTATAGAATGGCACCTGCTAAGTTGAAAGAATTGAAAAGGCAATAGAGGGATTTGCTAGAAAAGGGCTTCATCAGGCCTAGTACGTCACCTTGGGGAGCACCGGTACTGTTTGTGAGGAAGAAGGATGGGTCGCTGTGGATGTGCATTGATTATAGGCAATTGAACAAAGTAACAATAAAGAACAGGTATCCCCTCCCAAGGATTGACGATCTATTTGACCAGTTGCAGGGTGCAAATTGTTTTTCAAAGATAGACTTGCGGTCAGGTTATCATCAGGTGCGGGTAAGGGAGGAAGATATTCCAAAGACGGCATTCCGGACCCGATATGGGCATTATGAGTTTAGAGTGCTGTCTTTTGGGCTAACTAATGCTCCAGCGGTGTTCATGGATTTAATGAATCGAGTATTTAAACCATTCCTTGATATGTTTGTTATTGTATTTATAGACGATATTCTGGTCTATTCACGTTCAGAAGAGGAGCATGCAGATCATTTAAGGACGGTACTTAGGGTGCTTCAGCACCAGAAGTTGTATGCTAAATTTTCTAAGAGCGAGTTCTGGTTGACTTCAGTGGCATTCTTGGGGCATATTATTGGAGCTGATGGTATTCGGGTAGACACGCAAAAGATTGAGGCAGTAAAGACTTGGCCCAGACCTATGACACCTACTGAGGTACGCAGCTTTCTGGGGTTAGCAATATATTACAGGAGATTCTTAGAAAAGTTTGCCTCAATTTCTGCGCCTTTGACAAGGCTAACTCAAAAGGCAGCCAAGTTCCAGTAGACAGATGCTTTTGAGCGAAGCTTCAAGCTATTGAAAGACAAATTGACTGCAGCTCCAGTCCTAACTCTTCCGGAGGGACCAGACGGCTATGTTATTTATTGTGATGCTTCGGGTGTTGGGCTAGGATGTGTATTGATGCAGCATGGCAAAGTTATAGCCTATGCCTCCCGACAACTTAGGAAGCATGAAAAGAACTATCCTACTCACGATCTGGAGTTAGCGGTCGTGGTTCATGCCTTGAAGATATGGAGACATTATTTATATGGTGTCCATGTGGACATCTATACAGATCATAAGAGTCTCCAATATGTCTTTAAACAGAAGGAGCTGAACTTACGACAGAGGAGGTGGTTAGAGTTGCTAAAGGATTATGATGTTGATATTTTATATCATCCAGGGAAAGCGAATGTTGTAGCAGATGCTCTTAGCCGTAACTCCATGGGTAGCTTGACAGATGTACAACCAGAAAGGAGGGATATGGTTCGGGAGATTCAGCGGCTATCCAGCCTTGGAGTCCGTCTAGCTAATTTGGAAGATAGTGGAGTTTCTATTAGAGAGGTTGTTGAGTCCTCAATCATAGATGAGGTAAAGAGATACCAATACAAGGACCCTATTCTGGCACAGTATAGAGATGCAGCTCTTCAAAAGAAGAAGACCCCATTAAAGGTTACACCTGACGGAGTGTTACGATATGAAGGCAGATTGTGTGTACCCGATACTGCGGGGCTACGACGGCAGGTTATGGGAGAGGCACACTCTGCCCGTTATTCTATTCACCCAGGGTCAACAAAAATGTATCATGACCTCAGATGCTTATATTGGTGGGATGGCATGAAAAGGGACATAGCGAGTTTGTTGCTCAGTGCCCGAATTGTCAACAAGTTAAGATCGAACATCAAAAGCCTGGTGGATTTTTATAGGAGATAGAGATCCCGACTTGGAAATGGAAGATGATTAATATGGACTTCATTACAGGCTTACCTCACACTCAACGGAAGTATGACTCTATATGGGTTATTGTAGATAGGCTGACGAAATCGGCCCATTTCTTCCAGTCAGGACTACTTATTCGGCTGAAGATTATGCGAGGTTATATGTCAGGGAGATAGTGAGACTTCATGGGGTTCCCACGTCCATTATATCAGACAGAGGAGCTCAATTTACAGCCAACTTTTGGAGATCGTTTCAGAAGGGATTGGGGACACAGGTTAACCTTAGCACAACATTTCACCCTCAGACTGATGGGCAGGCTGAGCGTACTATTCAGACACTAGAAGATATGTTGCGGGCCTGTATTATTGACTTCAAAGGCAGCTGGGATGACCACTTGCCGCTCAATGAGTTTGCCTATAATAATAGCTACCATTCTAGTATCCAGATGGCACCGTACGAGGCCTTATATGGGAGGAAGTGCAGATCACCTATTGGTTTGTTTGATGTTGGCGAGACTAAGTTAATAGGCCCAGATGTGATTCAGCAAGCTGTTGACAAGGTGAAGCTTATTCAAAAAAGATTATTAGCAGCCCAGAGACGACAGAAGTAATATGCTGATAATCGGCATCGAGATTTGGAGTTTCAGATTGGTGACTGGGTATTCCTGAAGGTATCACCCATGAGGGGTGTGATGAGATTCGGCAGGAAGGGGAAGCTCAGTCCGAGATACATTGGGCCTTATCAGATTGTTCGTAGGATAGGCAAGGTTGCCTATGAGTTGGATCTACCATCTGATTTGGAGGCGGTACATCCAGTCTTCCATGTATCGATGCTACGTAAATGCGTTGGTGATCCTTCTAGAGTATTCCCTGTAGATGATATTCAGGTAACAGAGGAGTTGTCATATGAGGAGAAACCCGTGGCTATACTTGATCGTCAGGTTAGAAGGTTACGTAATAAGGATGTGGCTTCCGTCAAAGTGTTGTGGCAAAATAACAATAGGGAGGAGATGACTTGGGAAGCGGAAGACGAAATGAAGAATAAGTATCCTTACTTGTTCCCCGTACCTTCAGGTAATTCAATTTCTAGCTTGACTATATTGATAGATAATGAGATTATGTAGCTGTGAGGCATTTGTAAGTTACGGAATGCAGGTTGATAGGTATAACTTTTAGAGAGACCTCGCTGGAATTTGTTTTTGCGAGACGCTAACTTAACATTCGAGGACGAATGTTCCTAAGGGGAGAAGGATGTTATGCCTCGTATTTTTTTATACGTAGTGCGCATCGTGATCTAGAAGACGTAAAGAAATATTACGCAAGGATGTTATTTCCAAATGTGATATTAAGTATGAGTTGGCTAATGTAAGTGCCATTAACTTTAAGCGAGGGATTAATTAGTGGCTGATTAGGATTAATTTAATCCAGTGGGCCCCACCACTCAAGGCAAAAATTAAAAAGGGATCAGATTGTGGGCTGACCTTAGTGGACAGGTGTAGAGGGGGGCTGCCTCCACTTCATACTATTAAATGAGGTGGAGAAATCCACTCCATGCTAAATAAAGTGGTGAAATGCATTGCTGCATATCATCATCTTCTTCACCACTTGTCTTAGGCAGCCATGGAAATGGAGAAACCAACCCTGCAACTCTTGGCCAGCAGCTGCAAATAATTTGGTTAGTAATCTCCTTGTTTGGTGTGTTAATTCTTTAGAATACCCTTGTTAATTATCCATTAATTTTAAGAAGGGGGTGTGACCAGTAGCTTAGAAAGTTTGTTTTAGTTATTGAATATGCTAAGTATGAACGGAAACCATAATCGGATTATTAGTGGTGTCGTGTTAGTTTCATTTTGTTATACTTAGCAGGTTTTATGTGGGTGTCCAAAACGGGCACTAGTCATGGCCCATCGGGTTTGGTTGTGACAGTATCATCAGCCAACTCAAAATAGAAAGCAATATATATCAGATAATAACATAAAATCAGCCATAGTACTTAATAGGTGACAACAACAAGTACCATATCCATTGTCCACAACACCAAGCATATCTATGAGGACTCAAGCCTCCACACCATACTCACTTGAGAAAATAGGTTCTTTAAACCTGATTATATTAGCATAATTCAAGATTCACTCTATTTACTATCCTGGTGTCGGAACGTGACACTCCGATCCCCTCAATAGTCAATCATCTTACTATCTTGGTGTCGGAACGTGACACTCCGATCCCCTCAATATTCAATAATTTTACTATCCTGGTGTCAGAACGTGACACTCCGATCCCCTACTATCTTGGTGTCGGAACGTGACACCCGATCCTCTACTATCTTGGTGTCGGAACGTGACACTCCGATCCCCTAATTCTACGTGTCGGTTTGTGACACCCGATCCCCTAATCTCATTCTTTCAGTTCATCAAGCCTTTTTTTATACTAAGGTATCATCATTAACAAAGAGGTTTTAAGGTTTAAGATTCAACAGCCTCATCATGCTAATTCATCACAATTACATAATCACATCATGCAAGCACACAATTAAGTATATAGAAGACTTAAAAGATTACCCAATACATATCCATCGCTATTTAGAGTTTACTACGGAATAGCATAAACCATAACCTACCTCCACCGAAGAATCGTGATCAAGAAATCTACTTCTCTAATGCTTTTCTTTCCTCTTCATTTCTTCCTCTCTCATTCATTCTCCCCTCTTCTCTCTATTCTTTCTATTTTTCCTTATTCAAACTCTTTTTCTTTTACCCTAAATACCATATAATTAAGTATAAAGATGGTAAAAGTAACACACTATTTATTCCAAGGTTATCTCCTTTAACCCCCAAGTAATTGAATTATTAACATTAAACCAACAACTTTATAATCATAAGAAGGAATAGTCCAAAATGACCCTTACAAACATTAGCAGAAATCCGACCCAATCAGGGATACGCAGCCCGCGACGGCCCATCGTGCCTGCGACGGTCCGTCCTGCTGCTTCCGTCACAAAGTTCAGAGAGTTGAATTCATTAAGAGTCTGTGACGGTCCGTCCTGCTCTTCCGTCGCGAAGGTCAGAGAGTTGCTCTCAGTACCCAATTTTTCCAGAGTCTAAGTGTTTTGGAACGAGACCCCCTCGATGGTCCGTCGTGGGATCCATCGACCTAGACAGCTATTACCAGAAAAACTCTACTGGTCCAAACGACTAAACAGGTCGTTACAATTTACTTATTTTAAAAACATAACATCTTTCAAAGTGTAACTACTTTAGTTTTAACATAATTCCAACACTATATTCACCAACTAAATCACATTAACTTATTAAAGATTATAACATCTTTCTATGTGTAATTAGTTTAATTTTAACTTAGTTCTAACACTATATTGACCAACTAAATACAAGTAACTTACTTAAAGAACTTAACAACTTTCTCAGTGTAATTAGTTTACTTTTAACTTTATTCAAACACTATATTGACCAACTAAATCACATTTACTTATTTAAAGAACTTTACATCTTTCTAAATGTAATTATTTTAGTTTTAACTTAATTCTAACATTATATGCACCAAAATAAATTGCATTATTTATTTGAAGAACTTAACATCTTTCTAATTCTAATTATTTAAGTATTAGCCTAGTTTTAACACTATATTCACCAAATAAATCACATTAACTTATTTAAAGAATTTAACAATTTTTCAAGTCTATTAGTTTAGTTTTAACTTAATTCCAATATGATATTAACTAACTGTAACAACCCGTGTAGTCGGTTAGGGCCCTAGAAATTTTTATGTTAGAAAATATTTTCTGATAGATTTACGTGGGTGTTTTGGACTATTCATAATTTTAATTATGAAATTAGTGGGGTACATTTACTAATTTACTTAGTTAGTGCTTAAGAATATAATAGTGAAATAAATAATGGGTTACTTTCACCACTCTTATAATTAGTTATATAATATTTAGGAGGAAATATTCTGTAGAAGGGAAATAAGGGTTTAGCCAAGACAAAACATATTTGCAGCAGTCACGAAGCGGTTGTTCCATACGGTAATCAAATTTAGAGTTGGATTTTGAATGTATTATCATGATTGTGTTAATTATTTTTAGTATAATATTTGAATTTGAAAAGAGGAATATTTTAATAAACGTTAGAAAAATTAGTGGAGTCGTATTGAATTGTACAGAAACTGCTTGTGAGTATTATTATTACTATTTTTATGTTCTTGATTGGAAGGAAAAGGTGTATATATATATATGTATATATATATATAAATTAGTACTATGTTGTTGTGAAAAGGGATCGGGCGTACATTTTAATATGTCTTACTGTAATGTTTGGTAGAATTGGCTTAAAGTTGGTGGATGAGTGGCAAGTGAAAGTTATATATTGAAAATTTAATTAGTTCATGGAGGATTAAATTGTTACTATCATATGTTTACTATTTTAAAACAAATTTTGAATGTTATGTAGTATCACGTTCTTTGCCATTCAAGTTGTTATATTGAATAGCAAATGCCTTGTTTTGAATTGCATGTAATGATGGCCTAATGGTCTATTGATAAAATAACAACAATTAACAGTAGGAAGGTTTTAAATTCTTATGTAATTATTGATTATAAATTGAGGCCAAATATATAACCATAAGAGAGTAAGGTGGGGTAGTAAACTTTGATAATTCTATGATAAAATTTTTAATTTTGCATATGGGTGTTATAAATTATGTAATATGTTGTTTTGATTTTTCTTGGTAGAGGTTACTGGACATAGACGTACCTTAAATTTCAATTCTTTCCATAGTTATCTTGTTATGAGCCAAGTTTAATATATCGAGTTCGGTAATTAAATATTAGGTGTATCGAGTTATTTAAATTCCACTAAAGTTATACTAATGGGAGGAATTAAGACTTACCATTAGGCTTAAACTTTAAGAGATTGATTATAGAATTAGGGAATTTATGGGTATAGGCTAGACACAGATAATCAGAGTTTTTATGTCCTTGTGAACTTACACCTTATATATATATATATTTGATAGATTGGAAGGGTTCAGAGGCAATAAGTAAAGGAAAGGCA
This sequence comes from Solanum chmielewskii, assembly GCA_027704785.1. Taxonomy (NCBI): domain Eukaryota; kingdom Viridiplantae; phylum Streptophyta; class Magnoliopsida; order Solanales; family Solanaceae; genus Solanum; species Solanum chmielewskii. The sequence goes on from JAKWIX010000320.1 coordinate 39,486,456, forward strand.
TTGGAGAAGTAGTTGCTTGACTTCGATTCTTCGGTGGAGGTAGGTTATGGTTTATGATATTTGATAGTAAACTCTTAATAGTGATTGATATGCTTTAAATGATATTGTGAAGTCCTATTGCTTCCGTCACAAAGTTCAGCGAGTCAAATTGATTAAGAGTCTGTGACGGTCCGTCGTGCCTACGACGGTCCGTCCTGCTCTTCCGTCGCAAAGTTCAGAGAGTAGTTCTCTGTACCCAATTTTTCCAAAGTCTAAGTGTTTTGGAACGAGACCCCCTCGACGGTCCGTCGTGCCCATGACGGTCCGTCGTGGGATCCGTCGACCTAGACAACTATTACCAGAAATAAACTCTACTACCCCAAACGACTAAACAGGTCGTTACAATAGATACTAATTTACCCATCGTTTGTCCTCGAACGATCACAAGAAGAAAAACAAGGGCGAGAAAGAGTACCTGAATCTGTGAACAAGTGTGGATATCTTTCTTGCATATCAGCCTCCTTCTCCCAAGTGGACTCTTCAACTGGCTGATTCTTCCATTGAACCTTGATGGATGCAATCTCCCTTGATCTCAACTTGCAGACCTCTCTATCTAAAATAGCAACAGGCTCCTCCTCATAAGACAAATTTTCATCAAGAAGAAATGATCCCAACTAATGATGTAGTTTCATCCCCATGGTATCTTTTCAACATAGACACATGAAATACGGGAGCACTCCTGACAGCCTGGGGGCAAGGCTAATTCATAAGCGAAACCTCCCCCACGCGCTTCAGAACTCAATGGACCAATATACCTCGGGCTAAGCTTACCTCGCTTACCCAAACCGCATCACCCTTTCATGGGCGAAACCTTCAGCAAAACTGCTCACCCTCCATAAACTCCAAGTCCTAACCTTTCGATCTGCATATTCCTTCTGTCTACTTTGAGACGCTAAAAGCTTTGCTTGAATGCATTCACTTTATCTAACGATTCCTCAGAAAGTCAGTACCCCAAGGTCTAACCTCAAAGCATCAAACCACCCAATGGGAGACCTAATATTTCTCCATATAGTGCCTCAATGGGGCCATATCAATACTTGAGTGATAGCTATTGTTGTATGAGAACTCTGCTAAGGGTAAGAAGTTATCCAAATGACCACCAAACTCTATCACACATGCACGAAGCATATCCTCCAAAACCTTAATCGTTCGCTCAGACTGACCATTGGTCTGAGGGTGGAATGCAGTACTAAGATCCAACCTAGTACCTAATTCAGCATGCAATGTTTTCCAAAACATAGAAGTAAATTGTGTACCTCTATCTGATATGATGGAAAGTGGAACTCCATGCAACCGAACGACTTCTGAAATATAGAGCCTGACTAACTTCTCTGCATTGTAAGTCACCTTAACCGTAATGAAGTGAGCAGACTTAGTTAACCTATCAACAATCACCCAAATGGAGTCATACTTACCCATTGTCTTTGGAAGACCAACCACGAAGTCCATTGCAATTCTCTCCCAATTCCATTCCAGAATGGGGATTCTCTGAAGTGTCCCTCCAGGCCTCTGGTGTTCATACTTTACCTGCTGACAATTCGGGCATTGAGCAACAAAATCAACAATGTCCTGCTTCATTCTACTCCACCAAAAATGTTGCTTTAGGTCACGATACATCTTCGTTTTACCGGGATGTATAGAATACCTTGAAATATGAGCCTCTGTAAGAATAGTGTGAATCAAATCATCGACGCAGGGTACACATACCCTTCCCTTAATTCTAAAAACACCTTCTTCATCGATTTTTGCTTCTTTAGCCTCTCCTCGCAATACCTTATCTCGAATCCGGAAGCGTTTCTCATCAATAAACTGCTTTCCCTTAATCTTGTCAAGAAAGGAAGATCTTGTCTCCACACAGGCCAAAAATCCTCCCTTCTCTAGTACTTCCAGCCTCATAAAGTCATTAGCCAGAGCCTGAACCTCTCTAGCCAATGGGCGTCTAGAAGCCTGCAAATGAGCTAGACTTCCCATGTTTCTTGCCTTTCTACTTAAAGCATCCGCCACAACGTTAGTTTTTCCAGGGTGATACAAAATAGTGATATCGTAGTCCATCAGTAGTTCCATCCATGTCCTCTGTCTCAGATTCAAATCTTTCTGAGTAAAGACATAATGTAGGCTACGATGATCTGTATAGACTTCACACTTAACCCCATATAGATAGTGCCTCCATTGCCTTAATGCAAACACTACCGCAGCAAACTCCGAATCATGGGTCGGATAATTACGCTCATGCACCTTTAATTGCCTTGAAGCATAAGCAATTACATTCTTCTCTTGCATTAGCACTGCACCCAAACCAGAATAGGATGGTGAGAATTGGTGTAGTAGTCAACAAAATTTTGAGCTTCTGAAAGCTTTCTTCACACTCGTCCGACCATACAAATGGAACACTCTGCTTTGTCAAGTTTGTCAATTGGGAAGCAACAGAAGAAAATCCCTTGACAAATCAACGGTAGTAGCTAGCTAAACCAACGAAGCTCCTTACCTCTGTAACATTTGTAGGTCTTACCCAACTCTTCACTGCTTCAATCTTAGAAGGATCCACCATCACTCTATCCTTAGAAACCATATGCCCCAAGAAGGACACTGAATCTTGCCAAAACTCACACTTGGAGAATTTGGCATAAAGCTTTTTCTCCCTCAACATTTCCAATACAATTCTCAAGTGTTCCTCATGTTCTTTCTTGCTCTTTGAGTATACCAGTATATCGTTAATGAATACGATGACAAAGAGATCCATATATGGCTTAAAAATCCCGTTCATCAAACTCATGAAAGCAGCAGGGGCATTCGTAAGCCCAAAAGACATTACTAAGAACTCATAACGTCCATACCTGGTCCGAAAAGCAGTCTTTGGCACATTCGTTGCCCGTATTTTCAATTAATGATAGCAAGATCTCAAATCAATTTTTGAGAAGGTACAAGCACCTAGTAACTGATCGAACAAATCGTCGATGCGAGGAAGAGGATACTTGTTCTTAACAGTTACCTTATTCAGTTGCCTGTAGTCTATGCACATCCGAAAATCCATCCATCTTCTTCACAAAAAACAGGAGCACCCCAACGGATGCTTGGTCTAATAAAGCCTTCGCTTAGCAATTCTTGAAGTTGGGCCTTTAACTCTTAATCAGCGGGAGCCATTCTATAAGGGGTATGGAAATGGGGCGAGTACCCGGCTCCAGATCAATGCAAAAGTCAATATCCCTATCGGTGGCATACCAGGAAGGTCAGAGGGAAACACATCCAGAAAGTCACAGACTATCGAAACCGACTCAATTGAAGGTACTTGGGTAGTATCATCCCTGAGGTGTGCCAAGAAAGCTAAACTCCCTTTATTAACCATTCTCTTAGCACGAAGAAAGGAGATGATACGAACTGGAGTGGAAGTGTAGTCACCCTCCCACACTAACGGATCTGTCCCAGGCTTGGCCAACGTTACAGTTTTAGCATTACAATCTAAGATTGCAAAATTTGGAGAACGCCAAGTTATACCCATAATTTCATCGAAATCAACCATTTCTAAGATAACCAAGTCTACATGAGTATTGCTCTTCAAAAAAGTTACAAGACAAGACCTATACACCTTTTCAACTATAACAGACTCACCCACTGGAGTAGAAACACGAATAGGCATGTCAAGAAAATCACAACGTAAATCAAAACCAGTGGGAAATGAGGAAGATACATATGAAAATGTGGATCCAGGATCAAACAATACAGAAGCCATGCAATCCCAAACCAAAAGATTACCTGTGATAACAACATCAGATTTCTCCGCTTCAGACCTCCCAAGGAAAGCATAACAATGCGCCCTATCACCAGTCTGTCTGTTGCCCCTACCATGTTGTGCTGCAGTCGCTCCGGCATGCCCGCCACCCCGGTTGGTTTATTGACCACCATTACCTTGACCAATGCGTCCTCTAGAATGGCGGCCTCTCCCATGACCACCTCTACCTCTAACTATTTGGGGGTCTGTAACTCTATTTTGGACAAAACCTCCTAATATGTCCGGTCTCTCCACATCCATAACACTCTCTGGATTCAAGCATAGGTCTCTGTGAGAACGACGGAGTCTGGGGATAACCCCCAAACTCAGGGAAGTGTTGACCTGTCTGTGGTGGACACCCAGCTACAGCCTGCAGTGAAGACTGAATAGGTCGGGTTGGGTAACCTCCTGAACTCTGCCCTCTTGAGTGAGACCCACCAAACTCACCTCCCTTATGAAACTTCTCAAGTGTCGATGCCATGGTGAAGTCGTCTGGCTTCACTCCCTCCACTTCTATCACAAAATCTACCACCTCCTGAAAGAATTTTGCTGTAGTAGCTACCTGTAAGGCTGGAATCTGCAAATTTGACCTCAATCCCTTCACGAAATGGCGAATCCACTCTTGTGGACTGAAGCAAAGCTGGGTGGCATACCTGGATAATGCATGAAACTTAGCCTCATAAGCAGTAATCGACATCCTGCCTTGCTCTAGGCTCAGGAACTCGTCTCTCTTCCTATCCCTCAAAGTCGGGGGTATATACTTTTCCATAAACAAGCTAGGGAATGATTCCCAAGTCATGGGTGGTGCCTATGCTGGTTGACACTCAACATACGATCACCACCACATTTTGGCATTTCCCTAAAATTGATAGGTTACAAACTCAACATCAAATCGTTCCACTATGCCCATATTTTGTAGCAGCTCATGACAATATACTAGAAAATCATAGGCATCCTCAGATTTAGAACCCTTGAAAACTGGAGGTTTCAACTTCAAGAACTTAGTGAAAAGCTCATGCTGATCGCTTGTCATTATAGGCCCTGTAGTCAACCGAGGAAACGTGCCTATTTCTAATGAGGCATCCATGCGGGGAGCCACAACAGCTGCATGTTGTACTCCCGGAACCTGAGGTGCTGGTGTAGAAAACACTGGAGGCGTTTGGCCTTGATCAGATAAACCGCTAAGATAAGCAAGAACCTGATTAATCATCTCCGGGGTAGGTTGGGGTGGTAATCCCTCATTCTGCACTTGTTCATCCTCCCCTTCCTCACCCTCTCTTAATACTTCCTCAGTCGGTGGAGGAGTCACCGCCCTATTACTAGCTGTGCCAGTTTCTTGTCCTCTTCTTCTAGAGGATGTCCTCCCGGGACCTCTATCACGGCCTCTTGCCACTGCTCCTCTTCGAGCTACAGCCTCAGTGGCTGGTTCAGACGCATCTTGTCTTGTCGGTGTTGGTGTTGGCGCAGTTGTTGCTCTAGTTCTAACCATCTGCGAAATAGAGTGAAGATGGTCAGATACCAATTTTTATCACCTAGATACCAATTGCATCCAAGTAATAGCACGAAAGGAAGAAAGAATGGAATTTTACTAAAGTCTTATAGTCTCTCAAAGAAAAGTAAAGGCGTCCCTCTACTGTTCCTTAAGACTCTACTAGACTCGTTCTTGTGTGATGAGACCAACGAACCTAATGCTCTAATACCATGTTTGTCACGACCCAAAATGAGCCGCGAGTGGAACTCACACTTACCCTCCTATGTTAGCGAACCAACCAATCTAAACCCCAACATTTCAACCATAATAAACAGAAAATAATGCGGAAGACTTAAAACTCATTACTATAACCAATAAATAACTTCTAAAATTTATAAATTACTATCCCAAAAATCTGGAAGTCATCACCACAAGAACATTCTTTCCTCAATTACTAAATCTAAGAGTATCTAGGAAGCTAAAATAAGTAAAAAAATTGTCCATGTCCGAACTTCAAGGACATCAAGACAAGAATGAGAGAGAATCCAGTCCGAGCTAGGAACAATAGCTCACCCTGAAATCTGATATGCTGAAGACTGGCTAGAGTTGCGGACGAGTCGAAGTCGATGGCACGTTTGCTGCACTCCACAAATAACAAAGAAGAAAATACAAGTAGGGGTCAGTACAAGGCACAAGTACTGAGTAGGTATCATCGGCCAACTCAAAATAGAAAGCAATATATATCAGATAATAGCATAAAATCAACCATAGTACTTAACAGGTGACAACAACAAGTACTATAACCATTGGCCACTACACCAAGCATATCTATGAGGACTCAAGCCTCCACACCATACTCACTTGGGAAAATAGGTTCTTTAAACCTGAGTATATTAGCATAGTTCAAGATTCACTCTCTTTACTATCCTGGTATCGGAACGTGACACTCCGATCCCCTCAATATTCAGTCATCTTACTATCCTAGTGTCGGAACGTGACACTCCGATCCCCTCAATATTCAGTCATCTTACTATCCTGGTGTCGAAATGTGACACTCTGATCCCCTACTATCTTGGTGTCGGAACGGGACACCCGATCCTCTACTATCCTGGTGTCGAAACGTGACACTCCGATCCCCTAATTCTACGTGTCGGTTTGTGACACCCGATCCCCTAATCTCATTCTTTCAGTTCATCAAGCCTTCTTTTATACCAAGTCATCATCATTAACAAAGAGGTTTTAAGGTTTAAGATTCAACAGCCTCATCATGCTAATTCATCACAATTACATAATCACATCATGCAAGCACACAATTAAGCATATAGAAGACATACAAGATTACCCAATACATATCCATCGCTATTTAGAGTTTACTACGGAATAGCATAAACCATAACCTACCTCCACCGAAGAATCGTGATCAAGCAATCTTCTTCTCCATTGCTTTGCTTTCCTCTTCGTTTCTTCCTCTCTCGTTCGTTCTCCCCTCTTCTCTCTGTTCATTCTATTTTTCCTTATTCAAACTCTTTTTCTTTTACCCTAGTTACCATATAATTAAGTATAAAAGATGGTAAAAGTATCCCACTATTTATTCCAAGGTTATCTCCTTTAACCCCAAGTAATTGAATTATTAACATTAAACCACTAACTTTATAATCATAAGCAGGAATAGTCCAAACGCCCCTTAAAAACATTAGCAGAAATTTGACCCAGTCAAGGTTACGCAGACCGTGACGGCCCGTTGTGCCTGCGACGGTCCGTCCTACTGCTTCCGTCACAAAGTTCAGAGAGTCGAATTCATTAAGAGTATGTGACGGTCCGTCGTGCCTACGACGGTCCATCCTGCTCTTCCGTCGCGAAGTTCAGATAGTTGTTCTCAGTACCCAATTATTCCAGAGTCTAAGTGTTTTGGAACGAGAACCCCTCGACGGTCCGTCGTGCCCATGACGGTCTGTCGTGGGATCCGTCGACCCAGACAACTATTACTAGAAATAAACTCTAATGCTCCAAACGACTAAACAGGTCGTTGCAATTTACTTATTTTAAAAACTTAACATCTTTCAAAGTGTAATTAGTTTAGTTTTATCTTAATTCCAACACTATATTCACCAACTAAATCACATTAACTTATTAAAGATTGTGTAATTAGTTTAATTTTAACTTAGTTCTAACACTATATTGACCAACTAAATCGAAGTAACTTAGTTAAAGAACTTAACAACTTTCTCAGTGTAATTAGTTTACTTTTAACTTTATTCAAACACTATATTCACCAACTAAATCACATTTACCTATTTAGAGAACTTTACATCATTCTAAATGTAATTACTTTAGTTTTAAGTTAATTCCAACGTTATATGCACCAAATAAATCGCATTATTTATTTGAAGAACTTAACATCTTTCTAATTCTAATTAGTTAAGTATTAGCTTAGTTTTAACACTATATTCTCCAAATAAATCACATTAACTTATTTAATGAATTTAACAATTTTTCAAGTCTAATTAGTTTAGTTTTAGCTTAATTCCAACACGATATTAACTAACTGTAACAACCCGTGTAGTCGGTTTGGGCCCTAGAAATTTTTATGTTAGAAAATACTTTCTGATAGATTTAAGTGGGTGTTTTGGACTATTCATAATTTAAATTATGAAATTAGTGGGGTAGTTTTACTAATTTACTTAGTTAGTGGTTAAGAAAATAATAGTGAAATAAATAATGGGTCACTTTCACCACTCTTATAATTAGTTATATAATATTTAGGAGGAAATATTCTGTAGAAGGGAAATAAGGGCTTAGCCAAGAGAAAACATATCTGCAACAGTCACGAAGCGGTTGTTCCATCAGGTAATCAAATTTAGAGTTGGATTTTTAATGTATTAGCATGATTGTGTTAATTATTTTTAGTATAATATTTGAATTGAGAAAAATTAGTGGAGTCGTATTGAATTGTACAGAAAGTGCTTGTGAGTATTATTATTACTATTGTTATGTTCTTGATTGGAAGGAAAAGGTGTATATATATATACATATATATATATATATATATATATATATATATATATTTATAAATTAGTACTATGTTGTTGTGAAAAGGGATCGGGCGTACATTTTAATATGTCTTACTGTAATGTTTGGTAGAATTGGCTTAAAGTTGGTGGATGAGTGGCAAGTGAAAGTTATATATAGAAAATTTAATTAGTTCATGGAGGATTAAATTGTTACCGTCATATGTTTACTATTTTAAAACAAATTTTGAATGTTATGTAGTATCACGTTCTTTGCCATTCAAGTTGTTATATTGAATGACAAATGCCTCTGTTTTGAATTGCATGTAATGATGGCCTAATGGTCTATTGATAAATAACAAACAATTAACAGTAGGAAGGTTTTAAATTCTTATGTAATTATTGATTATAAAATTGAGGCCAAATATATAACCAATAAGAGAGTAAGGTGGGGTAGTAAACTTTGATATTTCTATGATAAAATTTGGAATTTTTGCATATGGGTGTTATAAATTATGTAATATGTTGTTTTGATTTTTCTTGGTAGAGGTTACTGGACATAGACGTAACCTTAAATTTCAATTCTTTCCATAGTTATCTTGTTATGAGCCAAGTTTTAATATATCGAGTTAGGTAATTAAATATTAGGTGTATCGAGTTATTTAAATTCCACTAAAGTTATGCTAATGGGAGGAATTAAGACTTACCATTAGGCTTAAACTTTAAGAGATTGATTATAGAATTAGATGAATTGATGGGTATAGGCTAGACACAGATAATCGGAGTGTTTATGGCCTTGTGAACTTACACCTTATATATATATATATTTGATAGATTGGAAGGGTTTAGAGGCAATAAGGAAAGGAAAGGCATTGGAGAAGTAGTTGCTTGACTTCGATTCTTCGGTGGAGGTAGGTTATGGTTTATGATATTTGATAGTAAACTCTTAATAGTGATTGATATGCCTTGAATGATATTGTGAAGTTCTCTATGTACTTGACTGTGTGATTGTGTGATTTGGTTGTGTGGTTTCTGATTGGTCTAAAATCCTGAGACCATAGAATTTATATTCTCTAACCCTCCCTATCGAAGTGATGCCATGAATAAAGAAGGCTTGATGAAAATAATATTACAATGAATTGAAAGCGGTGATATTAAAAGATAAATTAATAGTATTATTGGATCTGAGTGTCACGTCCCAACACAGTATTCTTGGATCAGAGTGTCACATTTCTACACGTTATTCTTGGATCGGAGTGTCACGTTCCGACACGGTATTCATTGATCGGAGTGTCACGTTCTGACACGATATTCTTGGATAGGAGTGTCACGTTCCGACACGGTATTCTTGGATCGGAGTGTCATGTTCCGACATGGTATTCTTGGATCGGAGTGTCACGTTCCGACACGGTATTCTTGGATCGAAGTGTGATGTTCCGAAATGATAATATTAAAGGAAAAACATGTTAAATTAATGGAAGGTTCTCAATCTCAAAGAACTCAACTCCCAAAATGGTTTGGATTAGAGGTATGAGTCTGCATGTGTGATCTTTATATCATTGACTTATTACGAGTTTACTTTAATGTTGTGGACACTTGTTCATGTTGTTTATTGTTTATCACCTGTGAAGTGCTATAGTTGAGTTCATACTATTATTTATTATATATTAGTTACTATTTTGGGTTGACCGATGATACTTACTCAGCTCTAGCCAGCCTCCTGCATATCAAGTTACAGGGTGAGCTATCCATTCAAGCTCGTGTTGGATTCTCTCGGTCACGACATGATGTCCTATACTTTCAGACATATAGAAGTTTTATTCTTTATTTTAGTGTATTCGATATTCTTAGACTTAGTATTTGAGATTAGATGTCCTTAATGTGATGACTATCAGATTTTGGGATGATAAGTATTAAACTTTAGAAACTTATTTAAATTGGTTGCTTAGTATCTTTTTGAGCTTCCGCATTATTTATATTATTTATAGTTGAACTATTTGTAAATGTTGGGGTTTAGATGTGTTGGTTCGCCCACCTAAGGAGGTAAGTGTGGGTGTCATTCACGACCCGTTTTGGGTCATGACAAACTTGGTATCAGAGCATTAGGTTTGTTGATCTCATCACACAAGGACAAGTCTAGTAAAGTCTTGCGGAACAGTAAGGGGACGCCTTTACTTTTCTTTGAGAAGATATAGGACTTTAGGAAATCTCATTTCTTTCTTTCTTTCTTTCGTGCTACTACTTTAATCCAATTGGTATCTAGGTGATACCAATTGGTATCTGAACTTCTTCACTCTGTTTCAAATATGGGTACTAGAGTATTTGAAGTTTAAATAGCAACAACAAAAAGTAAAAAAAATGGCAACAACAAAAAGAAAAAAAAATATTTCCTTAGAAATAGATATATTTTCTCGATCGCAAAATGTGGTGGTAGTCTCATGTAGAGTGTCGGTTAATAAAGACACTACTATGACTTCATAGAGTGAGGGTATATTAGAGAAAGTCATAGATGCTTACTTGGTTAGAGTTAGGAAGTGTGTTATTTTTGTTATTGAATTGATCTAAGAAGTAAATCAAATTATTTGGTCCAGAGAGAGAACATGTTCGATAATGTTTTGTGATTATTCAATGGGTAGAAATATGTGGGATATGTGGGTACGATATTATTGATAGGTATGATGTGTTCTAGTGAGGTATCCAACAGACTTTCATGGTGTGGCAGTACTAGGGTTATGTGGAAACAGGTACGTCAATTGTCAAGTATGAATACTAACTACTTAAGGAGTTACTAGTGGTATGACATGTTTAGGTAAGAAGATTCACTGTTGCTTTCACATTTGAAAAACCAACTAGTTTATTACTACGGATGTTTGAATTGAGCATTATTATAAAAAATTTTAAGTGGTGGATCTTTGGTACAATATTAATACATTTGAGTTGTGAAATGTATCTTGAAGCATTTGAATGAAGACTGGTGATTTTATCTCAAGCTTCAAAGGGTAGACATATACTAGAATGACAAACTTATAGGGAAAGAAACCCCTAGTAAGTATACTTGGGTGAAGTAAATTGAAGATTTCAGCAATAAAGTGCATAAAAATTTGATTAGTCCCTTGAATTTGATTGGTATACCTAAGTTTAAGGTATTAGATCGAGGAAAAGGTTCACTTCATGGTGATAAAAGTGTTAACTGAGCATGATGGAAAATAAAAATTCGTGAGAAATTGTAATTGGGATTAAATTATATGATTAGGATTTGTTGGTCAAACAAATTTTATATGTAATAAATACTTGCGAGTATCTAAGGTTGTGATTTTCTACTATTTTGTAAGTAATGTGGGTGTATGACAAGTTTTAAGAGATGTTGGGTCTACGCTCGAATAGAATTTAAAGGAGCTGGAATCATGACTAAAATATGATAAAACTTGTGGGATGTGTAGCCTTAAGAAAAATAAGTTAGAGCAGAATTGTTTTCTCTGATTGTAAGAACTAAAAATGTATCTTCGAAGGGATCGAGAATTGGGTTCAAAATTGCGTGATTTCATCTATTTTGTTTTGGTGAATAGAACTTAAGAGAGGAGTGTACAGACGTTCAGCTTGAGTGAGATGATAAGTTCTATTGTACTGTTGAATTTAGAGATGAGTAGGGTTGGATTCTTAGTGGAGCATATGGTATGGTTGATGGAGAGGCAATCATTGATAAGCTAAGATAAGGTAATTATAAAAGTCTTCAGAGTATAAGCAAATGTAGATATATAAGGGAATTGGGTTACACAATTGGACTTAAAATTCAAACTTTTCAATGTAAGTCTGCATTCTTGGTGATATGTTTTTATTCAAGGTATGAATTTGTAAGGTAATAAATGATTGATTGCATCAGTATTAAGCATATGAAAGAACTTATGCATGTTTTGTATCATAAAGTTTATTACTTTTGATTGTTAAAGGATCTAAGAAGAGTTTCCTTCTGAGTTTTGATTTAGAATGTGAAGTAAAATGTCATGGGTTGTTGGTAAAAGGATAAGATCGATGAGTGATCTAAAGAAACAAGAATATTGACATTTTGAAGGGTCGAATATAATTTTGCACCATGAGAAGAATTTGAGAAAAGTGATGGAATAATATCTCTCGTATAAACCCCTGGATTGTAGTTGATGGTTGTATTGTTTTTTGCCTATGAGTTTAGATATAACAGTGAGATGTGAAGTAGTTCTATTAGACTTACTAGATTTTATCATCGACTTTTATAAAGATTGAGTTGTGATTTGGATTGCAAACAATGAGGCATGAAGAATTTAGTATTTTACATGGAGTTAGATTGCTCAAATTTGGATAGATGAGTTAAGAATGATGCATAAGGTGTAATATAATTTTACATGGTTATTAATAATTTAGATTTTGAATAATACTACTCTATTGTTGGGATTACATAGAATATTATGATGTGTTAAATAGATATTTAATGATGAATAGAGGTTATGAGCTAATAGGATACATAATAATTTGAATGACCAAGAAATTTCCTAAGTGTCGGCAAGAGGTATATGATGGTTTAGAAGGATAGCTAAAGCATGATATGTGGAAGTGGTGTGAGGTTGACTTATGGTTTGATTTAATAGTTTATCATGATGGAAAGGTACGATCAAATTTTATATAATGTTAGTAGCCTTGTTTAGAACTCGTAATTGTCATGAAATGCTTAAATAGAAGATAATGATGGTGGTTTGGGAGTAACGTAGGTGATCCATGTGGTTATGATGTTTTGTTAGTACTAAAAGTGTCGACTTCAGTTGGTCGATAAAGTAAGTATGTGCGCAATTATAATAGGGACTAAATTGGTGATTGTGGATAGCTAGAAAATCAAAGATATAAAGTTAGATGAATGATGATTTTTGATATGGAAACTATTGAAAAAAATATATATCTGAAGTTATTTGACCTTGGTTATATACACTCGTACGTGAACAACTACTTCATTTCGGGTGTGATTTAGAGTATGATTCATTTTATACGTCCACACTTGTTTTCACATCAATGGATTGATTTTTAGTGGTGAATCGGATGTAATGATCCTCTTGTGTCCTCTTGATAGGGTAGGATCCTTGGGCAAACTTGATATTTTAGTTATGATAGAATTGGTGTTGTTTGGAATAGCTAAAGTATATCAGTAGTTCTATACGCACAAACTTGCTTATGAGAATCTATGTAAGAGCTGCTATGAAGAGTTACAATTGCCTAAGAGTAATGTTAGAGGTTCTGCATTTTGAAGTGCATCCCTTGTTGGTGTTTACATTATATTATTCTTCCCTGGGTTAGATATCTTGACTCTCCCTTGATGAGTAATCGATCTCTAAAGCCAATATTTTCATCACTTAAGCTTGTGATGAGATTGTGTTGTGAAAAGAAAATCCTGATAAGATTTGTGATGGTTTGTGCATTATGAGTGTGTGGTAGTTGGTTAAAATCCACTTCTGGTTGTAGCCACTTTTGATTCAAAATTTTATTGTGGTTATGTTAGATATTTGTTCAGATGGTTTTGTCAAGGTCTAGTTGGAGAATAGATCAGTTGAAACATCCATTATTAGAAATAGTTTTGTTGTTAGATAAGTTTACATACAATAATAAATATCCCTAGAGTAATGTGATGGACCCATTTAAAGCATTGTATGGGAGGAGTTGTAGATCTTTAATTGATTGGTTTAATTCTTTTGATATATGACCACGGGTACTACTATTTTGAATGATTTTCTGAGACAACTACCCTTTCTTGCCTTGCCGTCCTTTGATGGTTCAAGGACGAATGATGGGTAAATTGGTATCGATTGTAACAACTCGTGTAGTCGGTTTGGGCACTAGAAATTTTTATGTTAGAAAATACTTTCTGATAGATTTAAGTGGGTGTGTTGGACTATTCATAAATATAATTATGAAATTAGTGGGGTAGTTTTACTAATTTACTTAGTTAGTGGTTAAGAGAATAATAGTGAAATAAATAATGGGTCACTTTCACCACCCTTATAATTAGTTATATAATATTTAGGAGGAAATATTCCATAGAAGGGAAATAATGGTTTAGCCAAGAGAAACCATATTTGCAGCAGCGACGACACGGTTGTTCCATCAGGTAATCAAATTTAGAGTTGGATTTTTAATGTATTAGCATGATTGTGTTAATTATTTTTAGTATAATATTTGAATTGAGAAAAATTAGTGGAGTCGTATTGAATTGTACAGAAAGTGCTTGTGAGTATTATTATTACTATTGTTATGTTCTTGATTGGAAGGAAAAGGTGTGTGTGTGTGTATATATATATATATATATATATATTTTAATTAGTACTATGTTGTTGTGAAAAGGGATCGGCGTACATTTAATATGTCTTACTGTAATGTTTGGTAGAATTGGCTTAAAGTTGGTGGATGAGTGGCAAGTGAAAGTTATATATAGAAAATTTAATTAGTTCATGGAGGATTAAATTGTTACCGTCATATGTTTACTATTTTAAAACAAATTTTGAATGTTATGTAGTATCACGTTCTTTGCCATTCAAGTTGTTTATATTGAATGACAAATGCCTCTGTTTTGAATTGCATGTAATGATGGCCTAATGGTCTATTGATAAATAACAAACAATTAACAGTAGGAAGGTTTTAAATTCTTATGTAATTATTGATTATAAAATTGAGGCCAAATATATAACCAATAAGAGAGTAAGGTGGGGTAGTAAACTTTGATATTTCTATGATAAAATTTGGAATTTTTGCATATGGGTGTTATAAATTATGTAATATGTTGTTTTGATTTTTCTTGGTAGAGGTTACTGGACATAGACGTAACCTTAAATTTCAATTCTTTCCATAGTTATCTTGTTATGAGCCAAGTTTTAATATATCGAGTTAGGTAATTAAATATTAGGTGTATCGAGTTATTTAAATTCCACTAAAGTTATGCTAATGGGAGGAATTAAGACTTACCATTAGGCTTAAACTTTAAGAGATTGATTATAGAATTAGATGAATTGATGGGTATAGGCTAGACACAGATAATCGGAGTGTTTATGGCCTTGTGAACTTACACCTTATATATATATATTTTGATAGATTGGAAGGGTTTAGAGGCAATAAGGAAAGGAAAGGCATTGGAGAAGTAGTTGCTTGACTTCGATTCTTCGGTGGAGGTAGGTTATGGTTTATGATATTTGATAGTAAACTCTTAATAGTGATTGATATGCCTTGAATGATATTGTGAAGTTCTCTATGTACTTGACTGTGTGATTGTGTGATTTGGTTGTGTGGTTTCTGATTGGTCTAAAATCCTGAGACCATAGAATTTATATTCTCTAACCCTCCCTATCGAAGTGATGCCATGAATAAAGAAGGCTTGATGAAATAATATTACAATGAATTGAAAGCGGTGATATTAAAAGATAAATTAATAGTATTATTGGATCTGAGTGTCACGTCCCAACACAGTATTCTTGGATCAGAGTGTCACATTTCTACACGTTATTCTTGGATCGGAGTGTCACGTTCCGACACGGTATTCATTGATCGGAGTGTCACGTTCTGACACGATATTCTTGGATAGGAGTGTCACGTTCCGACACGGTATTCTTGGATCGGAGTGTCATGTTCCGACATGGTATTCTTGGATCGGAGTGTCACGTTCCGACACGGTATTCTTGGATCGAAGTGTGATGTTCCGAAATGAATATTAATTAAAACATGTTAAATTAATGGAAGGTTCTCAATCTCAAAGAACTCAACTCCCAAAATGGTTTGGATTAGAGGTATGAGTCTGCATGTGTGATCTTTATATCATTGACTTATTACGAGTTTACTTTAATGTTGTGGACACTTGTTCATGTTGTTTATTGTTTATCACCTGTGAAGTGCTATAGTTGAGTTCATACTATTATTTATTATATATTAGTTACTATTTTGGGTTGACCGATGATACTTACTCAGCTCTAGCCAGCCTCCTGCATATCAAGTTACAGGGTGAGCTATCCATTCAAGCTCGTGTTGGATTCTCTCGGTCACAACATGATGTCCTATACTTTCAGACATATAGAAGTTTTATTCTTTATTTTAGTGTATTCGATATTCTTAGACTTAGTATTTGAGATTAGATGTCCTTAATGTGATGACTATCATATTTTGGGATGATAAGTATTAAACTTTAGAAACTTATTTAAATTGGTTGCTTAGTATCTTTTTGAGCTTCCGCATTATTTATATTATTTATAGTTGAACTATTTGTAAATGTTGGGGTTTAGATGTGTTGGTTCGCCCACCTAAGGAGGTAAGTGTGGGTGTCATTCACGACCCGTTTTGGGTCATGACAAACTTGGTATCAGAGCATTAGGTTTGTTGATCTCATCACACAAGGACAAGTCTAGTAGAGTCTTGCGGAACAGTAAGGGGACGCCTTTACTTTTCTTCGAGAAGATATAGGACTTTAGGAAATCTCATTTCTTTCTTTCTTTCTTTCGTGCTACTACTTTAATCCAATTGGTATCTAGGTGATACCAATTGGTATCTGAACTTCTTCACTCTGTTTCAAATATGGGTACTAGAGTATTTGAAGTTTAAATAGCAACAACAAAAAGTAAAAAAAAATGGCAACAACAAAAAGAAAAAAAAATATGCCCTTAGAAATATATATATTTTCTCGATCGCAAAATGTGGTGGTAGTCTCATGTAGAGTGTCGGTTAATAAAGACACTACTATGACTTCATAGAGTGAGGGTATATTAGAGAAAGTCATAGATGCTTACTTGGTTAGAGTTAGGAAGTGTGTTATTTTTGTTATTGAATTGATCTAAGAAGTAAATCAAATTATTTGGTCCAGAGAGAGAACATGTTCGATAATGTTTCGTGATTATTCAATGGGTAGAAATATGTGGGATATGTGGGTACGATATTATTGATAGGTATGATGTGTTCTAGTGAGGTATCCAACGGACTTTCATGGTGTGGCAGTACTAGGGTTATGTGGAAACAGGTACGTCAATTGTCAAGTATGAATACTAACTACTTAAGGAGTTACTAGTGGTATGACATGTTTAGGTAAGAAGATTCACTGTTGCTTTCACATTTGAAAAACCAACTAGTTTATTACTACGGGTGTTTGAATTGAGCATTATTATAAAGAAAATTTTAAGTGGTGGATCTTTGGTACAATATTAATACATTTGAGTTGTGAAATGTATCTTGAAGCATTTGAATGAAGACTGGTGATTTTATCTCAAGCTTCAAAGGGTAGACATATACTAGAATGACAAACTTATAGGGAAAGAAACCCCTAGTAAGTATACTTGGGTGAAGTAAATTGAAGATTTCAGCAATAAAGTGCATAAAAATTGGATTAGTCCCTTGAATTTGATTGGTATACCTAAGTTTAAGGTATTAGATCGAGGAAAAGGTTCACTTCATGGTGATAAAAGTGTTAACTGAGCATGATGGAAAATAAAAATTCGTGAGAAATTGTAATTGGGATTAAATTATATGATTAGGATTTGTTGGTCAAATAAATTTTATATGTAATAAAGACTTGCGAGTATCTAAGGTTGTGATTTTCTACTATTTTGTAAGTAATGTGGGTGTATGACAAGTTTTAAGAGATGTTGGGTCTACGCTCGAATAGAATTTAAAGGAGCTGGAATCATGACTAAAATATGATAAAACTTGTGGGATGTGTAGCCTTAAGAAAAATAAGTGAGAGCAGAATTGTTTTCTCTGATTGTAAGAACTAAAAATGTATCTTCGAAGGGATCGAGAATTGGGTTCAAAATTGCGTGATTTCATCTATTTTGTTTTGGTTAAGGTAATAGCATAACAGGTTAATCAGCTTGGTTAAAAACTACTGAATAGAACTTAAGAGAGGAATGTACAGACGTTCAGCTTGAGTGAGATGATAAGTTCTATTGTACTGTTGAATTTAGAGATGAGTAGGGTTGGATTCTTAGTGAAGCATATGGTATGGTTGATGGAGAGGCAATCATTGATAAGATAAGATAAGGTAATTATAAAAGTCTTCAGAGTATAAGCAAATATAGATATATAAGGGAATTGGGTTACACAATTGGACTTAAAATTCAAACTTTTCAGTATAAGTCTGCATTCTTGGTGATATGTTTTTATTCAAGGTATGAATTTGTAAGGTAATAAATGATTGATTGCATCAGTATTAAGCATATGAAAGAACTTATGCATGTTTTGTATCATAAAGTTTATTACTTTTGATTGTTAAAGGATCTAAGAAGAGTTTCCTTCTGAGTTTTGATTTAGAATGTGAAGTAAAATGTCATGGGTTGTTGGTAAAAGGATAAGATCGATGAGTGATCTAAAGAAACAAGAATATTCACATATTGAAGGGTCGAATATAATTTTGCACCATGAGAAGAATTTGAGAAAAGTGATGGAATAAGATCTCTCGTATAAACCCATGGATTGTAGTTGATGGTTGTATTGTTTTTTGCCTATGAGTTTAGATATAACAGTGAGATGTGAAGTAGTTCTATTAGACTTACTAGATTTTATCATCGACTTTTATAAAGATTGAGTTGTGATTTGGATTGCAAACAATGAGGCATGAAGAATTTAGTATTTTACATGGAGTTAGATTGCTCAAATTTGGATAGATGACTTAAGAATGATGCATAAGGTGTAATATAATTTTACATGGTTATTAAGAATTTAGAGTTTGAATAATACTACTCTATTGTTGGGATTACATAGAATATTATGATGTGTTAAAGAGATATTTAATGATGAATAGAGGTTATGAGCTAATAGGATACATAATAATTTGAATGACCAAGAAACTTCCTAAGTGTCGGCAAGAGGTATATGATAGTTTAGAAGGATAGCTAAAGCATGATATGTGGAAGTGGTGTGAGGTTGACTTATGGTTTGATTTAATAGTTTATCATGATGGAAAGGTACGATCAAATTTTATATAATGTTAGTAGCCTTGTTTAGAACTCGTAATTGTCATGAAATGCTTAAATAGAAGATAATGATGGTGGTTTGGGAGTAACGTAGGTGATCCATGTGGTTATGATGTTTTGTTAGTACTAAAAGTGTCGACTTCAGTGGATGTATGTTTCGATAAAGTAAGTATGTGCTCAATTATAATAGGGACTAAATTGGTGATTGTGGATAGCTAGAAAATCAAAGATATAAAGTCAGATGAATGATGATTTTTGATATGGAAACTATTGAAAAAAATATATATCTGAAGTTATTTGACCTTGGTTATATACACTCGTACGTGAACAACTACTTCATTTCGGGTGTGATTTAGAGTATGATTCATTTTATACGTCCACACTTGTTTTCACATCAATGGATTGATTTCTAGTGGTGAATCGGATGTAATGATCCTCTTGTGTCCTCTTGATAGGGTAGGATCCTTGGGCAAACTTGATATTTTAGTTATGATAGAATTGGTGTTGTTTTGACTAGCTAAAGTATATCAGTAGTTCTATACGCACAAACTTGCTTATGAGAATCTATATAAGAGCTGCTATGAAGAGTTACAATTGCCTAAGAGTAATGTTAGAGGTTCTGCATTTTGAAGTGTATCCCTTGTGGTGTTTACATTATATTATTCTTCCCTGGGTTAGATATCTTGACTCTCCCTTGATGAGTAATCGATCTCTAATGCCAATATTTTCATGAATTGCTTGTGATGTTGTGTTGTGAAAGAAAATCCTGATAAGATTTGTGATGGTTTGTGCATTATGAGTGTGTGGTAGTTGGTTAAAATCCATTTCTGGTTGTAGCCACTTTTGATTCAAAATTTTATTGTGGTTATGTTAGATATTTGTTCAGATGGTTTTGTCAAGGTCTAGTTGGAGAATAGATCAGTTGAAACATCCATTATTAGAAATAGTTTTGTTGTTAGATAAGTTTACATACAATAATAAATATCCCTAGAGTAATGTGATGGACCCATTTAAAGCATTGTATGGGAGGAGTTGTAGATCTTTACTTGATTGGTTTAATTCTTTTGATATATGACCACGGGTACTACTATTTTGAATGATTTTCTGAGACAACTACCCTTTCTTGCCTTGCCGTCCTTTGATGGTTCAAGGATGAATGATGGGTAAATTGGTATCGATTGTAACAACTCGTGTAGTCGGTTTGGGCACTAGAAATTTTATGTTAGAAAATACTTTCTGATAGATTTAAGTGGGTGTGTTGGACTATTCATAAATATAATTATGAAATTAGTGGGGTAGTTTTACTAATTTACTTAGTTAGTGGTTAAGAGAATAATAGTGAAATAAATAATGGGTCACTTTCACCACTCTTATAATTAGTTATATAATATTTAGGAGGAAATATTCCGCAGAAGGGAAATAAGGGTTTAGCCAAGAGAAACCATATTTGCAGCAGCGACGACACGGTTGTTCCATCAAGTAATCAAATTTTGAGTTGAATTTTTAATGTATTAGCATGATTGTGTTAATTATTTTTAGTATAATATTTGAATTGGAAAAGAGAGATATTCAATAAACGTTAGAAAAATTAGTGGAGTCGTATTGAATTGTATAGAAACTGCTTGTGAGAATTATTATTACTATTGTTATGTTCTTGATTGGAAGGAAAAGGTGTATATATATATATATATATATATATATATTATATATATATATATAAATTAGTACTATGTTTTTGTGAGGAGGGATCGGGCATACATTTTAATATGTCTTACTGTAGTATTTTGTAGAATGGCTTAAAGTTGGTGGATGAGTGGCAAGTGAAAGTTATATATATAGAAAATTTAATTAGTTCATGGAGGATTAAATTGTTACTGTCATATGTTTACTATTTTAAAATAAATTTCGTATGTTGTGTATTATCATGTTCATTGCCATTCATGTTGTTATATTGAATGGTAAATGCCTTTGTTTTGAATTGCATGTAATGATGGCCTAATGGTCTATTGAAGAATAACAAACAATTAACAGTAGGAAGGTTTTAAATTCTTATGTAATTATTGATTATAAAATTGAGGCCAAATATATAACCAATAAGAGAGTAAGGTGGGGTAATAAACATTGATATTTCTATGATAAAATTGGGAATTTTTTAGTATGGGTGTTATAAATTATGTAATATGTTGTTTTGATTTTCCCTGGTAGAGGGTACTGGACATAGACGTAACCTTAAATTCCATTTCTTTCCATAGTTATCTTGTTATGAGCCAAGTTTTAAAATATTGAGTTAGGTAATTATATATAAGATGTATCGAGTTATTTAAATTCCACTAAAGTTATGCTAATGGGAGGAATTAAGACTTACCATTAGGCTTAAACTTTAAGAGATTGATTATAGAATTAGGTGAATTGATGGGTATAGGCTAGACACAGATAATCGGAGTGTTTATGGCCTTGTGAACTTACACCTTATATATATATATTTGATAGATTGGAAGGGTTCAGAGGCAATAAGGAAAGGAAAGGCATTGGAGAAGTAGTTGCTTGACTTCGATTCTTCGGTGGACGTAGGTTATGGTTTATGATATTTGATAGTAAACTCTTAATAGTAATTGAAATGCCTTGAATGATATTGTGCAGTTCTCTATGTACTTGACTGTGTGATTGTGTGATTTGGTTGTGTGGTTTGTGATTGGTTTGAAAACCTGAGACCGTAGAATTTATATTCTCTAACCCTCTCTATCGAAGTGATGCCTTGAATAAAGAAGGCTTGATGAAAATAATATAACAATGAATTTGAAGCGGTGATAATAAAGGATAAATGAATAGTATTATTGGATCGGAGTGTCACGTTCCGACACGGTATTCTTGGATCGGAGTGTCACGTTCCGACACGGTATTCTTGGATCGGAGTGTCACGTTTCGACACAGTATTCTTAGATCGGAGTGTCACGTTCTGACACGGAATTCTTGGATAGGAGTGTCACGTTCCGACACGGTATTCTTGGATTGGAGTGTCACGTTCCGACATGGTATTCTTGGATCTGTGTGTCACGTTCCGACACGCTATTCTTGGATCGAAATGTCACGTTCCAACACGATAATATTAAAGGAAAAATATGTTGAATTAATGTAACGACCTGTTTAGTCGTTTTGAGCAGTAGAGTTTAATTCTGGTAATAATTGTCTGAGTCGACGGATCCCTCGACGGACCGTCATGGGCGCAACGGACCGTCGAAGGTGTCTCGTTCCAAAACACTTAGATTCTGGAAATTTGGGTACTGAGAACAACCCTCTATACTTCGCAACGAAATGACAGGACGGACCGTCATAGGCACGACGGACCCTCACAGAGTCTTAAATAAAATCAACTCTCTGAACTTTGTGACGGAAGCAGCAGGACAGACCGTCGCAGGCACGACGGGCCGTCACAGGGTGCGTAACCCTGCTTGGGTCGGATTTCTGTTGAATGTTTTAAGGGGCGTGGTTTAATATTAATAATTCAATTACTTGGGGGTTAAAGGAGACAACCTTGGAATAAATAGTGGGTTACTTTTACCATCTTTTATACTTAATTATATGGTAATTAGGGTAAAGAAAAGAGTTGAATAAGGAAAAAGAAGAAAGAGAGGGAGAACGATCGAGAGAAGAGAGAAACGAAGAGGAAAGCAAAGGTTTTGGGGGATAGCTTGCGTGATCGCGAATTCTTCTGTGGAGGTAGGTTATGGTTTATGCTATTTCATAGTAAACTCTTAATAGCGATTGATATGTATTGGGTAGTATTGTGAATTCTTCTCTATGCTTAATTGTATGCTTGCATGATGTGATTATGAAATTGTAATGGGTTGGAAAGATAAGGTTGTGAAGCTTAAACCTAAAACCCTCTTTGTTAATGATGATGCCTTGGTATAAAAGAAGGCTTGATGAACTAAAAGAACGAGGTTAGGGGATCGGATGTCACGAACCGACACGTAGTATTAATGGATAGGGTGTCACGAACCGACACGTAGTATTAATGGATCGGGTGTCACGAACTGACACGTAGTATTAGGGGGATCGGGCGTCACGAACCAACACGTAGTATTAGGGGGATCGGGTGTCACGAACCGACACCTAGTATTAGGGGGATCGGGTGTCACGAACCAACATGTAGTATTTGGGGGATTGGAGTGTCACGTTCCGACACCAGGATAGTAAAAAGAATGAATCTTGAACTATGTTAATGTACTCAATTTAATGAACCTGTTTCCCAAATGAGTATGGTGTGGAGGCTTGAGTCCTCATAGATGTGCTTGGGTTGTGACCAATGGTCATGGTACTTGTTGTTGTCACCTGTTAAGTGTTATGGTTGATTGTATGTATTATTCGATATATATTGTTTCCTATTTTGAGTTGGCCGATGATATCTACTCAGTACTCGTGTTTGTACTTACCCCTACTTGTATGTTTTCTTTTTGTTAATTGTGGAGTGCAGCAAACGTACCGTCGTCTTCAACTCAACCGCAACTCTAGCCAGTCTTCATCACGTCAGATTGCAGGGTGAGCTATTATTTCTAGCTTGGACTGGATCTTCTTCTTCACGTCTTGATGCCTTGAAGTTCTGGCATGGACTATCTTTTTAGTTATTTTAGCTTCTTAGATACTCTTAGACTTAGTAATTTGAGGATAGATGTTCTTGTGATGATGACTTCCAGATTTTGGGGATATTAATTGATACAATTTTAGAAGTTATTTACTGGTTATATTAGTGAGTTTTAAGTCTTCCGCATTATATTCTCTTTATTATGTTTGAAATGTTGGGGTTTATATTTGTTGGTTCGCTCACATAGGAGTTAAGTGTGGGTGCCACTCGCGACTCATTTTTGGTCGTGACAAACTTGGTATCAGAGCATTAGGTTCGTTGGTCTCATCACACAAGAACGAGTCTAGTAGAGTCTTGAGGAACGGTAGGGGGACGCCTTTACTTTTCTTTGAGAGGCTATAGGAATTTAGGAAAATTCCATTCTTTCTTTCTTTCGTGCAATTACTTGGATCCAATTGGTATCTAGCCGATACAAATTGGTATCTGATCATCTTCACTCTACTTCGCAGATGGTTAGAACTAGAGCAACAACCGCGCCAACATCAACACCGGCAAGACAAGATGCGTCTGAGCCAGTCACTGGGGCTGTAGCTTGAAGAGGAGCAGTGGCAAGAGGCCGTGGTAGAGGTCGCGGGAGGACGTCCTCTAGAGGAAGAGGACAAGCACTTGGCCCATCTGGTACTAGGGCGGTGACTCCTCCACCGACTGAGGAAGTATTAAGAGAGGGTGAGGAAGGGGAAAATGAACAAGTGCAGAATGAGGAATTACCACCCTAACCTACCCTAGAGATGATTAATCAGGTTCTTGCTTATCTTAGCGGGCTATCTGACCAGGCCAGACACCTCCAGTGTTTTCTGCACCAGCACCTCAGGTTCTGGGAGTACAACATGCAACTGCTGGGGCTCCCCGCATGGATGGCTCATTCGAAATAGGCACGTTTCCTCGATTGACTACAGGGCCTATGATGACAAGTGATCAACATGAACTTTTTAGTAAGTTCTTGAAGTTGCAACCTCCAGTTTTCAAGGGTGCTGAATCTGAGGATGCCTATGACTTTCTAGTTGATTTTCATAAGCTACTACACAAGATGGGCATAGTAGAACGATTTGGCGTCGAGTTTGTGACCTATCAATTTCATGGGAATGCCAAAATGTGGTGGCGATCGTCTGTTGAGTGTCAACCAGCACAAGCACCCCCTATGACTTGGGTATCATTCTCTAGCTTGTTTATGGAGAAGTATATACCCTGGACTTTGAGGGATAGGAGGAGAGATGAGTTTCTGAGCCTAGAGCAAGGCAGGATATCGGTTACTGCATATGAGGCTAAGTTTCGTGCACTTTTCGGGTATGCCACCCAGCTTTGCTTCAGTCCACAAGAGCGGATTCGCCGTTTCATGAAAGGGTTGAGGTCAGATTTGCGGATTTCAGCCATACAGGTAGCTGCTGCAGCAAAATCCTTTCAGGAAGTGGTAGACTTTGTGATAGAGGTGGAGGGAGTAAAGCCAGACGACCTCACCATGGCATCAGCAAATAAGAAGTTTCGTAAGGGAGGTTTTTTGGTGGGTCTTACTCTAGAGGGCAGAGATCAGGTGGTTATCCAGCCCGACCTATTCAGTTTTCACTACAGACTGTAGCTGGGGGTCCACCGCAGACAGGTCAACATTTCTCTGAGTTTGGAGGTTATCCCCAGAGTCCGTCGTTCTCACAAAGACCTATTCTTGAATCCAGAGAATGTTATGGATGTGGAGAGACTGGACATATTAGGAGAAATTGTCCAAAACCGATTTACAGACCACCAATAATCAGAGGTAGAGGTGGTCATGGAAGAGGTCGTTATTAGGGAGGACGTGGTGGCCGAGGTAATGGTGGTCATCAAAATTGCCGGGGTGACGGGAAAACTGGAACTTCTGCAGCGCAACATGGTAGGGGCAAGGGGAGACAGGTGATAGGGCCCATTGTTATGCTTTTCCTGGAAGATCTGAAGCGGAGACATCTGATGCTGTCATCACAGGTAATCTTTTGGTTTGTGATTGCATGGCTTTCGTATTATTTGATCCTGGATCCACATTTTCATATGTATCTTCCTCATTTGCTAGTGTTCTTAATTTACATTGTCAATTGCTTGACATGCCTATTCGTATTTCTACTCCGGTGGGTGAGTCTGTGATAGTTGAAAAGGTGTATAAGTCTTGTCTTGTGACTTTTATGGGTAGCAATAGAAATGGTTGATTTCGATGTAATTCTGGGTATGACTTGGCTCTCTCCAAACTTTGCAATCTTAGATTGTAATGCTAAAACTGTAACGTTGGCCAAGCCTGGGACAGATCCGTTAGTGTGGGAGGGTGACTACACTTCCACTTCATTTCGTATTATCTCCTTTCTGCGTGCTAAGAGAATGGTTAGTAAGGGTTGTTTAGCTTTCTTGGCACACCTATGGGATGATACTACCCAGTACCTTCAATTTAGTCGGTTTTGATAGTTCATGAGTTTCTGGATGTGTTTCCTGCAGACATTCCTGGTATGCCACAGGATAGGGATATTGACTTTTGCATTGATCTGGAGCCGGGTACTCGCCCCATTTCCATACCCCCTTATAGGATGGCTCTCGATGAGTTAAGAGAGTTAAAGGCCCAACTTCAAGAGTTGTTAAGCAAAGGCTTCATTTGACCAAGTGCATCTCCTTGGGGCGCTCCAGTTTTGTTTGTGAAGAAGAAGGATGGATGTTTTTGGATGTGCATTGACTACCGACAACTGAATAAGGTAACTGTTAAGAACAAGTACCCTCTTCCACGCATCGATGATTTGTTTAATCAGTTACAAGGTGCTTGTACCTTCTCAAAAATCGATTTGAGATCTGGTTATCATCATTTGAAAATACGGGCAACGGATGTGCCAAAGACTGCTTTTCGGACAAGGTATGGACATTATGAGTTCTTATTAATGTCTTTTGGGCTTACTAATGCCCCTGCAGCTTTCATGAGTTTGATGAACGGGATTTTTAAGCCATATCTGGACCTCTTTGTCATCGTATTCATTGACGATATACTGGTATACTCAAAGATCAAGAAAGAACATAAGGAACACTTGAGAATTGTATTGAAAATGTTGAGGGAGAAAGAGCTTTATGCCAAATTCTCCAGGTGTGAGTTTTGGCTAGATTCAGTGTCCTTCTTGGGGCATGTGGTTTTTAAGGATGGAGTGATGGTGGATCCTTCTAAGATTGAAGCAGTGAAGAGTTGGGCAAGACCTACTATTGTTACAGAGGTAAGGAGCTTTGTCGGTTTAGCTAGCTACTACCGTCGATTTGTCAAGGGATTTTCTTCTGTTGCTTCCCAATTGACAAACTTGACTAAGAAGAGTGTTCCATTTGTATGGTCGGACGAGTGTGAAGAAAGCTTTCAGAAGCTCAAAACCTTGTTGACTACTGCACCAATTCTTACCCTGCCAGTGGAAGGTAAGAATTTCATTGGTTATTGTGATGCATCCTATTCTGGT
This sequence comes from Solanum chmielewskii, assembly GCA_027704785.1. Lineage (NCBI taxonomy): Eukaryota > Viridiplantae > Streptophyta > Magnoliopsida > Solanales > Solanaceae > Solanum > Solanum chmielewskii. The sequence goes on from JAKWIX010000320.1 coordinate 39,513,771, forward strand.
TTGGGTGCTGTGCTAATGCAAGAGAAGAATGTAATTGCTTATGCTTTGAGGCAATTAAAGGTGCATGAACGTAATTATTCTACCCACGATTTTGAGTTGGCTGCAGTAGTGTTTGCATTAAAGCAATGGAGACATTATCTATATGGGGTTAAATGTGAAGTCTATACGGATCATCGTAGTTTACAGTATGTCTTTACACAGAAAGATTTGAATTTGAGACAGAGGAGGTGGATGGAACTACTGAAGGACTATGAAATCACTATCTTGTACTATCCGGGAAAAGCTAATGTTGTGGCAGATGCTTTAAGTAGAAAGGCAGGGAGCATGGGGAGTCAAGCCCACTTGCAGGTTTCTAGACGCCCATTGGCTAGAGAGGTTCAGACTCAGGCTAATGACCTTATGAGGCTAGAAGCAAATGAGAAGGGAGGATTTTTGGCCTGTGTGGAGGAAAGATCTTCCTTTCTTCATAAGATTAAAGGAAGGCAGTTTACCGATGAGAAACTGATCCGGATCCGAGATAAGGTGTTGCGAGGAGAAACTAAAGAAGCAAAAATCGATGAGGAAGGTGTTTTGAGAATTAAGGGAAGGACCCCGCGTCGATGACTTGATTCACACTATTCTTACCGAGGCTCATTGTTCAAGGTAGTCTATACATCCTGGTGCAACCAATATGTACCGTGACCTAAAGCAACATTTTTGGTGGAGTAGGATGAAGCGGGACATTGTTGCTTTCGTGGCTCAATGCCCGAATTGTCAGCAGGTAAAGTATGAACACCAGAGGCCTGGAGGGACACTTCAGAGAATGCCCATTCCTGAATGGAAGTGGGAGAGAATTGCAATGGACTTCGTGGTTGGTTTTCCAAAGACAATGGGTAAGTATGACTCCATTTGGGTAATTGTTGACAGATTAACTAATTGTGCTCATTTAATTCTGGTCAAGGTGACTTATAATGCAGAGAAGTTAGCCAAACTTTACATCTCAGAAATTGTTCGATTGCATGGAGTTCCATTGTCCATCATATCAGATAGAGGTACGCAGTTTACTTCCAAGTTTTGGAAAACATTGTATACTCCAAAACTTAGAAGTAAATTGCGTACCCCTATCTGATATGATGGAAAGTGGAACCCCATGCAATCGAACAATTTCTAAGATATAGAGTTTGGCTAACTTCTCTGCATTGTAAGTCACCTTGATCGGAATGAAGTGAGCAGACTTAGTTAATCTGTCAACAATTACCCAAATAGAATCAAATTTACCCAATGTCTTTGGAAGACCAACCAAAAAATCCATTGTAATTCTTTTCCATTTCCATTCAGGAATGGGCATTTTCTAAAGTGTTCCTCCGGGCCTTTGGTGTTCATACTTTACCTGTTGACAATTCAGGCATTGGGCAAAAAAATCAACAATGTCACGCTTCATCCTACTCCACCAAAAATGTTGCTTTAGGTCACGATACAACTTGGTTGCACCAGGATGTATAGAATACCTTGAACTATGAGCCTCTGTAAGAATAGTGTGAATCAAATTATAAACACGGGGCACACATACCCTTCCCTTAATTCTCAAAATGCCTTCCTCATCAATTATTGCCTCTTTAGCCTCTCCTCGTAATACCATATCTCAAATTCGGCTCAACTTCTCATCAGTAAACTGTTATCCCTTAATCTTATCAAGAAAAGAAGATCTTTCCTCCACACATGCAAAAAATCCTCCCTTCTCTAGTACTTCCAGCCTCATAAAGTCATTAGCAAGAGTCTGAACCTCTCTAGCCAATGGGCGTCTAGAAACCTGTAAATGGGCTAGACTTCCCATGCTCCCTGCTTTTCTACTTAAAGCATCTGCCACAACATTAGCTGTTCCTGGGTGATACAAAATAGTAATATCATAGTCCTTCAGTAGTTCCATCCACCACCTCTGCCTCAAAATCAAATATTTCTGAGTAAAAACATACTGTAAACTACGATGATCTGTATAGACTTCAAACTTAACCCCATATAGATAATGTCTCCATTGCTTTAATGCAAACACCACTGCAGCCAACTCCAAATCATGGGACGGATAGTTACGTTCATGCACTTTTAATTGCCTCGAAGCATAAGCATTTACATTTCTCTCTTTCATTTGCATTGCACCTAACCCAGAATAAGATGCATCATAGTAAACAATGAAATTCTTACCTTCCACTCGCAAGGTAGGAATTGGTATAGTCAACAAGGTCTTGAGGCTCTGGAAGCTTTCTTCACATTCGTCCGACCATACAAATGGAACATTCTGCTTAGTCAAATTTATCAATTGGGAAGAAACAGAAGAAAATCCCATGACAAATCGACGGTAGTAGCTAGCTAAACCAACAAAGCTCCTTACCTCTATAACATTAGCAGGTCTTACCCAACTCTTCACTGCTTCAATCTTAGATGGATCCACCATCACTTCATCCTTCGAAACCACGTGCCCCAAGAAGGACACTGAATCGAGCCAAAACTCACACTTGGAGAATTTGGCATAAAGCCTTCTCTCTTAACAACTCCAATACAATTCTCAAATGCTCCTCATGTTCTTACCTACTCTTTGAGTATATCAGTATATCATCAATAAATACTATAACAAAGAGGTCTAGATGTGGCTTAAAAATCCCGTTCATCAGGCTCATGAAAGCAGCAGGGGCATTCGTAAGCCCAAAAGACATTACTAAGAATTCATAATGCCCATACCAGGTTCGAAAAGCAGTCTTGGGCACATCTGCTCCCGTATCTTCAATTGATGATAACCATATCTCAAATCAATTTTTGAGAATGTACACGCACCTTGTAGCTGATCGAACAAATCATCAATGCGAGGAATAGGATACTTGTTCTTAATAGTTACCTTATTCAGTTGCCTGTAGTCTATGCACATCCGAAAACTACCATCCTTCTTCTTCACAAATAAAACAGGAGCACCCCAAGGGGAAGCACATGGTCTAATAAAACCTTTACCTAACAACTCATGAAATTGGGCCTTTAGCTCCCTTAACTCAGCTGGATCTATTCTATAAGGGGGTATGGAAATGGGGCAAGTACCCGCTCCAGATCAATACAAAAATCAATATCCCTATCTGGTGGCATACCAGGAAGGTTTACAGGAAACACATCCAGAAACTCACGGACTATCGAGATAGACTCAATCGAAGGTACTTGGGAAGTATCATCCCTGAGATGTGCCAAGAAAGCTAAACAACCCTTACTAACCATTCTCTTAGCACGAAGAAAGGATATGATATGAACTAGAGTGGAAATATAGTCACCCTCCCACGCTAACGGGTCTGTCCCAAGCTTGGCCAATGTCACAGTTTTAGCATTACAATCTAAGATTGCAAAATTTTGAGAAAGCCAAGTCATACCCAGAATTACATCGAAATCAACCATCTCTAGAATAATCAAATCTACATGAGTATTGCTCCCCACAAAAGTCACAAGACAAGACCTATACACCTTCTTAACTATCAAAGACTCACCCACAGGAGTAGAGACACGAATAGACATGTCAAGCGTATCACAATGTAAATGAAGACCAGTAGCAAAGGAGGAAGATACATATGAAAATGTGGATCCAGGATCAAATAATACAGGATCCATGCAATCAAAGACCAAAAGGTTACTTGTGATAACAGCATCAGATGTCTCTTCTTCAGACCTCTCGGGGAAAGCATAACATTGTGCCTTATCAACTGTCTGCCCATTGCCCCTACCATGTTGCGCTCGAGTAGTTCAAGCTTGCCTGCCACCCCGGCTGATTTGGTGACCACCATTACCTTCGCCACCGAGTCCTCCAGAATGGCGGCCTCTCCCATGACCACCTCTACCTCTAACTATTGGGGGTCTATAACTCTGTTTTGGACAATACCTCCAAATATGTCCAGTCTCTCCACATCCATAACAATTTCTAGAGTCAAGCATAGGTCTCTGTGAGAATGAAGAAGTCTGGGGATAACCTCCAAACTCAGAGAAATGTTGACTGTTCTGCGATGGACCCCAGCTACAGCCTGAAGTGAAGACTGAATAGGTCGGGCTGGGTAACCTCCTGAACACTGCCCTCTGGAGTACGAACCACTAAACTCACCTCCTTTACGGAACTTCTTAGATGTCAACGCCATGGTGAAGTCGTCTGGCTTCACCCCCTCCACCTCTATCACAAAATCAACCACTTCTTGAAAGGATTTTGCTGCAGCAGCTACCTTTAAGGCTGGGATCTGCAAATCTTACCTCAATCCTTTCACAAAACGGCGAATCCGCTCTTGTGGAATGAAGCAAAGCTAGGTGGCATACTTGCATAGTGCACGAAATTTAGCCTCATAAGCAGTAAGAGACATCCTGCCTTTCTCTAGGCTCAGGAACTCATCTCTCCTCTTTTCACTCAAAGTCCGGGGTATATACTTCTCCATAAATAAGCAAGAGAATGATGCCCAAGTCATAGGTGGTGCCTGTGCTGGTTGACACTAAACATACGACCGCCACCACATTTTGGCATTCCCCTGAAACTGGTAGGTCATAAACTCAACACCGAATCGTTCTACTATGTCCATCATATGTAGCAGCTCGTGACAATCAATCAGAAAATCATAGGCATCCTCCGATTCAGCACTCTTGAAGATTGGAGGTTTCAACATTAAGAATTTAGTGAAAAGTTCAAGCTGATCACTCGTCATTATAGACCTTGTAGTCAATCGAGGAAACGTGTCTGCTTCAAATGAGGCATCCATTATAACGAACTGTTTAATCATTTTGAGATGTAGAGTTTATTTCTGGTAATAACTGTCTGAGTCGGTGGATCCCACGACGGACCGTCATGGGCACGACGGACCGTCGAGGGGGTCTCATTCCAAAACACTTAGATTCTGAAAATTTGGGTACTAGAACAACTCTCTGAACTTCGCGACGACATGGTAGGACGGACCGTCATAGGCACGACAGACCGTCACAAAGTGTTAAATAAAATCAAATCTCTGAACTTTGTGATGGAAGCAGCAGGACGGACCATTGCACTCACGACAGGCCGTCACAGGCTGCGTAACCCTGACTGGGTCGGATTTCTGTTAAATGTTTTATGGGGCGTTTTGGACTATTCCTGCTTATAATTATAAAGTTAGTGGTTGAATGTTAATAATTCAATTACTTGGGGGTTAAAGGAGATAACCTTGAAATAAATAGTGGGTTAATTTTACCATCTTTTATACTTAATAATATGGTAATTAGGGTAAAAGAAAACAAAGAGTTGGAATAAGAAAAATAAGAAAGAGAAAGGGAGAACGAACGAACGAGTGAAGGGAGAAACAAAGAGAAAAGCAAATCATTGGAGAAGTAGATTGCTTGATCACGATTCTTCGGTGGAGGTAGGTTATGGTTTTTATGCTATTTCATTGTAAACTCTTAATAGCGATTGATATGTATTGGGTAGTATTGTAAAGTCTTCTATATGCTTAATTGTATGCTTGCATGATGTGATTATGAAATTTTAATGGGTTGGAAAGATAAGGTTGTGAAGCTTAAACCTAAAACCCTCTTTGTTAATGATAATGCCTTGGTATAAAAGAAGGCTTGATGAAGTAAAGAAATGAGTTTAGGGGATCGGGTGTCACGAACCGACACATAGTATTAGGGGATTGGGTGTCACGAACCAACACGTAGTATTAATGGATCGGGTGTCACGAACTGACACGTAGTATTAATGGATCGGGTGTCACGAACAGACACGTAGTATTAGGGGATCGGAGTGTCACGTTCCGACACCAGGATAGTATAAATAATGAATTTGAATGATTCTAATGTACTCAATTTAATGAACCTATTTCCCAAATGAGTATGGTATGGAGGCTTGTGTCCTCATGGGGGAACATGGTGTTTTTATCAAAGAATCTTGTACTTGTTGTTGCTACCTGTTAAGTATTGTAGTTGATTTTATGATATTATCTTATAAATATTGCTTTCTATTTTGTGTTGGCCGATGATACTTACTCAGTACTCGTGTTCTGTACTGACCCCTACTTGTATGTTTTTCTTTGGTTAATTATGGAGTGCATAAAAGTACCGTTGTCTTCAACTCAACTGCAACTCTAGCCAGTCTTCATCACGTCAGATTTCAGGGTGAGCTATTGTTTCTAGCTTGGACTGGATCTTCTTCTTCACGTCTTGATGCCTTGAAGTTCTGGCATTGACTATCTGTTTAGTTATTTTAGCTTCTTAGATACTCTTAGACTTAGTAATTTGAGGATAGATGTTCTTGTGATGATGACTTCCAGATTTTGGGGATAATAATAAGTTTTGAATTTTAGAAGTTATTTATTGATTTCGTTAATGAGTTTTAAGGTTTCCGCATTATATTCTGTTTATTGATATTGAATTGTTGGGTTTTAGATTGGTTGGTTCGCTCACATAAGAGGTTAAGTGTGGGTGCCACTCGCGGCTCGTTTTGAGTCGTGACAAACTTGGTATCAGAGCATTAGGTTCGTTGGTCTCATCAAACAAGAACTATTCTAGTAGAGTCTTGAGGAACGGTAGGGGGACACCTTTACTTTTCTTTGAGAGGCTACAAGACTTTAGGAAAATCCATTTTTTCTCTCTTTTGTGCTATTACTTGGATCCAATTGTTATCTGGGTGATACAAATTGGTATCTGACCATCTTTACTCGATTTCGCAGATGGTTAGAACTAGAGCAACAACTACGCCAACACCAACACTGGCAAGACAGGATGCGTCTGAGCAAGCCACTGGGGCTGTAGCTCAAAGAGAAGCAGTGGCAAGAGGCTGTGGTAGAGGTCGCGTGAGGACGTCCTCTAGAGGAAGAGGACAAGCACCTGGCCCATCTAGTACTAGGGTGGTGACTCCTCCACCGACTGAGGAAGTATTAAGAGAGGGTGAGGAAGGGGAAAATGAACAAGTACAGAATGAGGAATTACCACCCCAACCTACCCCAGAGATGATTAATCAGGTTCTTGCTTATCTTAGCGGGTTATCTGATCAAGGCCAGACATCTCCAATGTTTTCTGCACCAACACCTCAGGTTCAGGGAGTACAACATGCAGCTGTTGTGGCTCCCCGCATGGACGCCTCATTAGAAATAGGCACGTTTCCTCGGTTGACTATAAGGCCTATAATAACAAGTGACCAGCACGAACTTTTCAGTAAGTTCTTGAAGTTGAAACCTCCAGTTTTCAAGGGTGCTGAATCTGAGGATGCCTATGACTCTCTGGTTGATTGTCATGAGTTGCTACAAAATATGGGCATAGTGGAACGATTTGGCGTTGAGTTTGTGACCTACCATTTTCAGGGGAACGCCAAAATATGGTGGCGGTCATATGTTGAGTGTCAACCAGCACAGTCACCACCTATGACTTGGGCATCATTCTCTAGCTTGTTTATGGAGAAGTATATACCCCGGACTATGAGGGATAGGAGGAGAGATGAGTTCCTGAGCCTAGAGAAAGGCAGGATGTCGGTTACTGCTTGTGAGGTTATGTTTCCTGCACTATCCAGGTATGCCACCCAGCTTTGCTTCAGTCCACAAGAGCGGATTCGCCGTTTCGTGAAAGGGTTGAGGTCAGATTTGCGGATTTCAGCCTTACAGGTAGCTGCTGCAGCAAAATCCTTTCAGGAAGTGGTAGACTTTGTGATAGTGGTGGAGGGAGTGAAGCCAGATGACTTCACCATGGCATCAACAAATAAGAAGTTTCGTAAGAGAGGTTTTTTGGTGGGTCTTACTCTAGAGGGCAGAGATCAGGAGGTTATCCAGCCCGACCTATTCAGTCTTCACTACAGACTGTAGCTGGGGGTCCACCGCAGACCGGTCAACATTTCTCTGAGTTTGGAGGTTATCCCCAGACTCCGTCTTTCTCACAGAGACCTATGCTTGAATCCAGAGAATGTTATAGATGTGGAGAGACTGGAAATATTAGGAGAAATTGTCCAAAATCGAGTTACAGACCCCCAATAATCATAGGTAGAGGTGGTCATGGAAGAGGTCGTTATTCGGGAGGACGTGGTGGCCGAGGTAATGGTGGTCATCAAAACAGCCGGGATGACGGGCAAACTGGAACTTCTACAGCGCAACATGGTAGGGGCAACGGGCAGACAGGTGATAGGACCCATTATTATGCTTTCCCTGGGAGATCTGAAGCGGAGACATCTGATGCTGTCATCACAGAAAATCTTTTGGTTTGTGATTGCATGGCTTCTGTATTGTTTGATCCTGGATCCACATTTTCTTATGTATCTTCCTCATTTGCTACTGGTTTTGATTTACATTGTGATTTGCTTGACATACCTATTCGTGTTTCTACTCCGGTGGGTGAGTCTGTGGTAGTTGAAAAGGTGTATAGGTCTAGTCTTGTGACTTTTGTGGGGAGCAATACTCATGTAGACTTGGTTATCTTAGAAATGGTTGATTTCGATGTAATTCTGGGTATGACTTGGCTTTCTCCAAACTTTGCAATCTTAGATTGTAATGCCAAAACTATGACATTGGCCAAGCCTGGGACAGATCCGTTAGTGCGGGAGGGTGACTACGCTTCCACTTCATTTCGTATTATCTCCTTCTTCGTGCTAAGAGAATGGTTAGTGAGGGTTGTTTAGCTTTCTTGGCACACCACAGGGATGATACTACCCAGGTACCTTCAATTGAGTCGGTTTCGATAGTCCGTGAGTTTCTGGATGTGTTTCCTGCAGACCTTCCTGGTATGCCACCGGATAGGGATATTGACTTTTGCATTGATCTGGAGCCGGGTACTCGCCCCATCTCCATACCCCCTTATAGGATGGCTCCCGCTGAGTTAAGAGAGTTAAAGTCCCAACTTCAAGAGTTGTTAAGCAAAGGCTTCATTAGACCAAGTGCATCTCCATGGGGCACTCCGGGTTTGTTTGTGAAGAAGAAGGATGAAAGTTTTCGGATGTGCATTGACTACAGACAACTGAATAAGGTAACTGTTAAGAACAAGTACCCTCTCACTCGCATCGATGATTTGTTTGATCAGTTACAAGGTGCTTCTGCCTTCTCAAAAATTGATTTGAGATCTGGTTATCATCAATTGAAAATACGGGCCACGAATGTGCCCAAGACTGTTTTTCGGACTAGGTATGGACATTATGAGTTCTTAGTAATGTCTTTTGGGCATACGAATGCCCCTGCTGCGTTCATGAGCTTGATGAACGGGATTTTTAAGACATATCTGGATCTCTTTGTCATCGTATTCATTGATGATATCCTGGTATACTCAAAGAGCAAGAAAGAACATGAGGAGCACTTGAGAATGGTATTGGAAATGTTGAGGGAGAAAAAGCTTTATGCCAAATTCTCTAAGTATGAATTTTGGCTAGATTCAGTATCCTTTTTGGGGCATGTGGTTTCTAAGGATGGAGTGATGGTGGATCCTTCTAAGATTGAAGCAGTGAAGAGTTGGGCAAGACCTTCTAATGTTACAGAGGTAAGGAGCTTTGTCGGTTTAGCTAGCTACTACCGTCGATTTTTAAAGGGATTTTCTTCTGTTGCTTCCCAATTGACAAACTTGACTAAGCAGAGTGTTCCATTTGTATGGTCGGACGAGTGTGAAGAAAGCTTTCAAAAGCTCAAAACCTTGTTGACTATTGCACCAGTTCTTACCCTGCCAGTGGAAGGTAATAATTTCATTGTTTATTGTGATGCATCCTATTCTTGTTTGGGTGCAGTGCTAATGCAAGAGAAGAATGTAATAGCTTATGCTTCGAGGCAATTAAAGGTGCATGAACATAATTATCCGACCCATGATTTGGAGTTGGCTGCGGTAGTGTTTGCATTAAAGCAATGGAGACATTATCTATATGGGGTTAAGTGTGAAGTCTATACAGATCATCGCAGTTTGCAGTATGTCTTTACTCAGAAAGATTTGAATTTGAAACAGAGGAGGTGGATGGAACTACTGAAGGACAATGATATCACTATCTTGTATCATCCGGGAAAAGCTAACGTTGTGGCAGATGCGTTAAGTAGAAAAGCAGGGAGCATGGGAAGTCTAGCTCACATGCAGGTTTGTAGACGCCCATTGGCTAGAGAGGTTCAGACTCTGGCTAATGACTTTATGAGGCTAGAAGTAAATGAGAAGGGAGGATTTTTGGCCTTTGAGGAGGCAAGATCTTTCTTTCTTGATAAGATTAAAGGAAGGAAGTTTACCGATGAGAAACTGATCCAGATTCGAGATAAGGTGTTGCAAGGAGAGGCTAAAGAAGCAAAAATCGATGAGGAAGGTGTTTTGAGAATTAAGGGAAGGGTATGTGTACCCCGCGTCGATGACTTTATTCACACTATTCATACAGAGGCTCATATTTCAAGGTATTCTATGCATCCTGGTGCAACCAAGATGTACCGTGACCTAAAGCAACATTTTTGGTGGAGTAGGATGAAGCGGGACATTGTTGCTTTCGTGGCTCAATGCCCAAATTGTCAGCAGGTAAAGTATGAACACCAGAGGCCTGGAGGGACACTTCAGAGAATGCCCATTCCTGAATGGAAGTGGGAGAGAATTGCAATGGACTGCTTGGTTGGTCTTCCAAAGACAATGGGTAAGTATGACTCTATTTGGGTAATTGTTGACAGATTAACTAAGTCTGCTCATTTCATTCCGGTCAAGGTGACTTATAATTCAGAGAAGTTAGCCAAAATTTACATCTCAGAAATTGTTCGATTGCATGGAGTTCCACTCTCCATCATATCAGATAGAGGTACGCAGTTTACTTCTAAGTTTTGGAAAACATTGCATGCTGAATTAGGTACTAGATTGGATCTTAGTACTGCATTTCACCCTCAGACCGATGGTAAGTCTAAGCGAACGATTCAGGTTTTGGAGGATATGCTTCGTGCATGTGTGATAGAGTTTGGTGGTCATTGGGATAACTTCTTACCCTTAGCAGAGTTCTCATACAACAATAGCTATCACTCAAGTATTGATATGGCCCCATTTGAGGCACTGTATGGGAGAAGATGTAGGTCGCTCATTGGGTGGTTTGATGCATTTGAGGTTAGACCTTGGGGTACTGACCTTCTGAGGGAATCGTTAGATAAAGTGAAATGCATTCAAGAAAAGCTTTTAGCGGCTCAAAGTAGACAGAAGGAATATGCAGACCGAAATGTTAGAGTCTTGGAGTTTATGGAGGGTGAGGAAGTTTTGCTGAAGGTTTCGCCCATGAAATGGGTGATGCGGTTTGGTAAGCGAGATAAGGTTAGTCCGAGGTATATTGGTACATTTGAAGTTCTGAAGCGCGTGGGGGAGGTAGCTTATGAATTAGCCTTGCCCCCAGGGCTGTCATGAGTGCACCCGGTATTTCATGTGTCTATGTTGAAAAGATACCATGGTGATGGAAACTACATTATTCGTTGGGATTCTGTCCTTCTTGATGAGAATTTGTCTTATGAGGAGGAGCCTATTACTATTTTAGATAGGGAAGTCCGCAAGTTGAGGTCAAGAGAGATTGCATCCATCAAAGTTCAATGGAAGAATCGACCAGTCGAGGAGTCCAATTGGGAGAAGGAGGCCGATATTCAAGAAAGATACCCACACTTGTTTACAGATTCAGGTACTCCTTTTTGTCCTTGTTTTTCTTCTTGTGATCGTTCAGGGAGGAACGATAGGTAAATTGGTATCTATTGTAACTACCTGTTTAGTCGTTTTGAGCTGTAGAGTTTATTTCTAGTAATAACTGTCAGAGTCGACAGAGCCCACGATGGACCGTTGAGGGGGTCTCGTTCCAAAACACTAAGATTCTGAAAATTTAGGTACTGAGAACAACTCTCTGAACTTCGCGATGACATGGCAGGATGGACCGTCGTAGGCACGACAGACCGTCACAAAGTCTTAAATAAAATCAAATCTCTGAACTTTGTGACGGAAGCAGCAGGACGGACCGTCGCAGGCACGACGGGCCGTCAGAGGCTTCGTAAACCTGACTGGGTCGGATTTCTGTTAAATGTTATAAGGGGCGTTTTGGAATATTCCTGCTTATAATTATAAAGTTAGTGGTTGAATGTTAATAATTCAATTACTTGGGGGTTAAAGGAGATAACCTTGAAATAAATAGTGGGTTAATTTTACCATCTTTTATACTTAATTATATGGTAATTAGGGTAAAAGAAAAAAAAGAGTTGGAATAAGAAAAAGAAGAAAGAGAAAGGGAGAACGAACGAACGAGAGAAGGGAGAAACGAAGAGAAAAGCAAAGCATTGGAGAAGTAGATTGCTTGATCACGATTCTTCGGTGGAGGTAGGTTATGGTTTTTATGTTATTTCATATTAAACTCTTAATAGCGATTGATATGTATTGGGTAGTATTGTAAAGTCTTCTATATGCTTAATAGTATGCTTGCATGATGTGATTATGAAATTATAATGGGTTGGAAAGATAAAGTTGTGAAGCTTAAACCTAAAACCCTCTTTGTTAATAATGATGCCTTGGTATAAAAGAAGGCTTGATGAACTAAAGGAATGAGGTTAGGGGATCGGGTGTCACGAACCGACACGTAGTATTAGGGGATCGGGTGTCACGAACCGACACATAGTATTAATGGATTGGGTGTCACGAACCGACACGTAGTATTAATGGATCGGGTGTCACGAACCTACACGTAGTATTAGGGGATCGGAGTGTCACGTTCCGACACTAGGATAGTATAAAGAATGAATTTGAATGATGTTAATGTACTCAATTTAATGAACCTATTTCCCAAATGAGTATGGTATGGAGGCTTGTGTCCTCATGGGGGAACTTGGTGTTTTTATCAAAGATTCTTGTACTTGTTGTTGCTACATGTTGAGTATTGTAGTTGATTTTATGATATTATCTGATAAATATTGCTTTCTATTTTGAGTTGGCCGATGATACTTACTCAGTACTCGTTTTTGTACTGACCCCTACTTGTATGTTTTCCTTTTGTTAATTATGGAGTGCAGCAAACGTACCGTCGTCTTCAACTCAACCGCAACTCTAGCCAGTCTTCATCACGTCAGATTTCATGGTGAGCAATTGTTTCTAGCTTGGACTGGATCTTCTTCTTCACGTATTGATGCCTTGATGTTCTGGCATGGACTATCTGTTTACTTATTTTAGCTTCTTAGATAATCTTAGACTTAGTAATTTGAGGATAGATGTTCTTGTGATGATGACTTCCAGATTTTGGGGATAATAATAAGTTTTGAATTTAGAAGTTATTTATTGATTTCGTTAATGAGTTATAAGTCTTCCGCATTATATTCTATTTATTAATATTGAATTGTTGGGTTTTAGATTTGTTGGTGCGCTCACATAGGAGGTTATGTGTGGGTGCTACTCGCGGCTCGTTTTTGTGTGATGAGACCAAAGAAAAGTAAGGGCGTCCCCCTACCATTCCTCAAGACTCTACTAGACTCGTTCTTGTGTGATGAGACCAACGAACCTAACGCTCTGATACCATGTTTTTCACGATCCAAAACGAGCCGCGAGTGGCACCCAGACTTATTCTCCAAGGTGAGCGAACCAACAAATCTAACCCCAACAGTTACCAGTAAAACATTTATAAATAGTAAAAAAAAGTAATGCGGAAGATCCAAAACTCATTAACGAAATCAATTAAATCAACTTCTAATGTTAAATACTTGTTATTTCCAAAATCTGGAAGTCATCACACAAAGAACATCTATCCTCAACTTTCTAAATCTAAGAGTATTTAAGAAGCTAAGATAAGTAATAAGATGGTCCATGTCCGAACTTCAAGACATCAAGACGTGAATGAGAGAATGCAGCACGAGCTAGGAATAATAACTCACCCTGAACTCTGATGTACTGAAGACTGGCTAGAGCTGAGGACGAGTCGAAGTCGATGACACGCTTGCTGCACTCCACAAATAACAAAAAAGAAAATTACAAGTAGGGGTCAGTACAAGGAACACATACTGAGTAGGTATCATCGGCCAACTCAAAATAGAAAATAATATATACTGAATAATAATATAAAATCAACCATAATACTTAATAGGTGACAAGAAACAAGTACAAGAACAATTGGCAACAACACCAAGCACACCAATGAGGACTCAAGTTGTCACGACCAAAAACGAGCCGCGAGTGGCACTCACACTTACCCTTCTATGTGAGCGAACCAACCAATCTAAACCCCAACATTTCAACCATAATAAACAGAAAATAATGCGGAAGACTTAAAACTCATTACTATAACCAATAAATAACTTCTAAAATTTAATACTTATTATTCCAAAAATATAGAAGTCATCACCAGAAGAACATTCTATCCTCAATTACTAAATCTAAGAGTATCTAAGAAGCTAAAATAAGTAAACAAATGGTCCATGTCCGAACTTCAAGAAACATCAAGATATGAATGAGAGAGAATCTAGTCCGAGCTAGGAACAATAGCTCACCCTAAAATCTGACGTGACGAAGACTGGCTAGAGTTGAGGACGAGTGGAAGTCGATGGTACGTTTGCTGCACTCCACAAATAACAAAGAGAAACATACAAGTAGGGGTCAGTACAAGGCACAAATACTGAGTAGGTATCATCGGCCAACTCAAAATAGAAATCAATATATGTCAGATAATAACATAAAATCAACTACCATACTCAACAGGTGACAACAACAAGTACCATAATCATTGGCCACAACCCAAGCACATCTATGAGGACTTAGCCTCCACACCCTACTCATTTGGAGAATAGGTTCTTTAATTGAGTAAATTAACATAATTCAAGATTCATTCTCTTTACTATCCTTGTGTCGGAACGTGACACTCCGATCCCCTCAATATTCATTCATCTTACTATCCTGGTGTCGGAACGTGACACTTCGATCCCCTACTATCCTGGTGTCAGAACGTGACACTCTGATCCCCTACTACTACGTGTCGGTTCGTGACACCCGATCCTCTACTCTCATTCTTTCAGTTCATCAAGCCTTCTTTTATACCAAGGCATCATCATTAACAAAGAGGTTTTAAGGTTTAAGATTCAACAGCCTCATCATGCTAATTCATCACAATTACATAATCACATCATGCAAGCACACAATTAAGCATATAGAAGACATTACAACACTACCCAACACATATCATTCGCTATTAAGAGTTTACTATGAAATAGCATAAACCATAACCTACCTCCACCGAAGAATCGTGATCAAGCAATCTACTTTTCCAATGCTTTGCTTTCCTCTTCGTTTCTCCCTCTCTCGTTCGTTCTCCCCTCTTCTCTCTATTCTTTCTATTTTTCCTTATTCAAACTCTTTTCTTTTACCCTAATTACCATATAATTAAGTATAAAAGATGGTAAAATTAACCCACTATTTATTTCAAAGTTATCTCCTTTAAACCCCAAGTAATTGAATTATTAACATTAAACCACTAACTTTAAAATCATAAGCAGGAATAGTCCAAAATACCCCTTAAAAACATTTAACAGAAATCCGACCTAGTCAAGGTTACGCAGCCTGTGACGGCCCGTCGTGCCTGCGACGGTCCGTCCTGCTGCTTCCGTCACAAAGTTCAGAGACTCAATTACATTAAAGACTCGGCGATGGTCTGTCGTACCTACGACGGTCCGTGCTGCTTTTCCGTTGTGAAGTTCAGAGAGTTGTTCTCAGTACCCAAATTTTCCGAGTCTAAGTGTTTTGGAATGAGACCCCCTCGACAGTCCGTCGTGCCCATGACGTTCCGTCGTGGGATACGTCGACTCAGACAGCTATTACCAGAAATAAACTCTACTGCTCAAAACGACTAAAAAGGTCGTTACACAAGCCTCCACACCATACTCATTAGGGAAATAGATTCTTCGAATTTTAGTATGTTAACATAATTCAAGATTCATTCTCTTTATTATTATCGTGTCAGAACGTAACACTCCGATCTCATGTACTAGCGTGTTGATACGTGACACTCCGATCCAATATTACCATGTCAGAACGTGACACTCTGATCCAATATTATCGTGTCGGAACGTGACACTCCGATCCATTTATCTCATTATTTTATTTTCATCAAGTCTTCTTTGTGTCAAGGCGTCATCTTAATAGAGAGGATTTAAGATTGAAGATTCAACAGTCTCATCATTCTAATCCACCACAATTACACAATCACAACATACAAACACACAATCAACCATATAGAAGACTTTACAATACAACCCAATACATATCAATCGCAATTTAGAGTTTATCTATTGCATAGAAATAAATCATAACCTACCTCCACCGAAAAATCGTGATCTAGCAAGCTACTTCCCCAATGCCTTTGCTTTCCTCTTCGTTCTCTTTTTCTCGCTCGTTCTCCCTCTCTGTTCTTTTTATTTTTCTTCTCCAGATTGTTTTTCTTTTACCCTAATTATCATATAATCCATTATGATAAAAGTAACCCAAGTAAAAAAATTATTAAACTTACCCCACTAATTTCATAATTATAATCATGAATAGTCCAAAATACCCATTTAAACTTTTAGCGGAAGTCTGATCAAGTCGGGGTTACACAGCTTGTGACGGTCCGTCATATCTACGACGATCCATCCTACAGGTCTGCCACAATGTTCAAAGAGTTAATTTTGATAGTGAGGTTACGCAACTTGTGACGGTCCGTCGTATCTATGACGGTCCGTCCTGCAGTTTCGTCGTGAAGATAAGAGAGTCGGTTCCAGTACCCAAATTTCAGAGTTGAAGTATTTTGGAACGAAGACGCTCGACGGACCGTCGTGCCTATGACGGTTCGTCCTACCAGTCGTCGAGGGTAATGAGGTGAGCAGTAGAAGAAATTACACAAGTATAGGACGACGGAGTTCATCACGGTCCGTCGTGACCATGACGGTCCTTCGCGTGATCCGTGGACCCAGTCAGTTTTTATCAAAAATAGTTCTACTGCTCGAACCGACCAAACAGGTCATTACATTCAAACAGTATATTCACCAACTAAATCACATTTACTTAATTGAAGAATTTAACATCTTTCTAAGTGTAATTAGTTTAGTTTTAACTTTATTCCAACATTATATTCAACAACTAAATCACATTAACTTATTTTAAGAACATAACATCTTTCTAAGTGTAATTAGTTTAATTTTAAGTTAGTTACAACAATATATTGACAAACAAAATCGCATTAACTTATTTAAAGAACTTGACAACTTTCTCAATGTAAATAGTTTACTTTTAACTTAATTCAAACACTATATTCACCAACTAAATCATATTTACGTATGTATTGAAATTTACATCTTTCTAAATGTAATTAGTTTAGGTTTAACTTAATTCATACATTATATGTATCAAATAAATCGAATTATTTATTTGAAGAACTTAACATCTTTCAAAGTATAATTAGTTTAGTTTTAACTTAAATCAAACACTTTTTTAATGAACTTAACATCTTTTTAAGGCTAATAAGTTTAGTTTTGACTTAATCCAACACTATATTCACCAACTAAATCCCATTAACTTATTTGAAGAATTTAACATCTTTCTAAGTGTAATAAGATTAGTTTTAATTTAACTCAAACAATATATTCATCAACTAAATCACATTAACTTATTTAGAGAACTTAAAAACTTTCTAAGTCTAATTAGTTTAGTTCTAACTAAATTACAACACTACAATTGTAACGACCTGTTTAGTCATTTTGAGCAGCAGATTTTATTTCTAGAAAAACAGGCTGAGGCGACGGACCCCACGACGGACCGTCATGGGAACGACGGACCGTCACAGGGTCTCGTTTCAAAACACTTAGAAAATCTGAAATTGGGTACTGAAAATCGACTCTCTGAACTTCGTAACGAAATGGCAGGACGGGCCGTCGCAGGTTGCGCAATCCCAGTCTGGGTCGGATTTCTTTATACGTTTTCAAGGGACGTTTTTGACTATTCCTGCTCTAATTATAAAGTTAGTGAGTTAATTCTAATAAGTCTAATTACTTTGGGGTTAAAAGAGGTAACCTTAAGTTAATTAGTGGGTTATTATTGCCATCTTTTATTCTAAATTATATATTAATTAGGGTAAAAGAAAGAGGGTTTGAATAAAGAAAATAGAAAGAACAAGAGAAAGAGGGAGAAAGTCGAACAAGAAAGAGGAGAAACGAAGAGAAACAAAGCTTGGGAAATTGCTTGCTTGATCACCAATCTTCGGTGGAGGTAGGTTATGGTTTTTATGCTTTCATAGTAAACTCTTAATAGAGAATGATATGTATTGGGTAGTATTGTAAACCCTTCTATGTGCTTAATTGTATGCATGCATGAATGTGATTATATGATTGTGATGAAATAAGCACGATGAAGCTATTGAATCCCAAATCTTGATAAAAACCTAATCTCTTGTTAATGATGTCTTGGTATGAAAGAAGGCTTGATGAACTAAAGTAATGAGATTGATGATGTCTTGGTATAAAAGAAGGCTTGATGAACTAAAGTAATGAGATTGAAGATGCCTTGGTATAAGAGAAGGCTTGATGAATTGATAGAATGAGATTAAGGGGATCGGGTGTCACGAACCGACACGTAGATTTAGGGGATCGGGTGTCACGAACTGACACGTAGATTTAGGTGATCGGGTGTCACGAACCGACACGTATATTTAGGGGATCGGGTGTCACGAACCGACACGTAGATTTAGGGGATCGGGTGTCACGAACCGACATGTAGATTTAGGGGATCGGGTGTCACGAACCGACACGTAGAATTAGGGGATCGGAGTGTCACGTTCCGACACATAGTAGTAAGGGAGCGGAGTGTCACATACCGACACAAGAGGAATAAAGATAATGAATCTTGAAAGATGTTAATATGCTCAATTTAATGAATCTAATTCCCAAATGAGTATGGTATTGAGGCTTGAGTCCTCATGTGTGAACTTGACGGTAATTGTTAATGATATAGTACTTGTTGTTGCTACATGTTAAGTATCATAGTTGATTTTATGATATTACTTGGTATATATTGATTTCTATTTTGAGTTGGCCGATGATATCTACTCAGTACCCGTGTTTTGTACTGACCCCTACTTTTAGGTTTTCTTCTTGTTTATTTGTGGAGTGCAGCAAACGTGCAGTCATCTTCGACTCAACAGTAACTCTAGCCAGTCTTCATTACTCCGAATATCAGGGTGAGCTAATGCTTCTAGCTTTGACTGGATCTTCCTCTTCACGTCTTGATGCCTTAATGTTCCGGCATGGACTAGCTTTTACTTGTTTTAGCTTTTAGAATACTCTTAGTTTAGTCATTTGATTATAGATGTTCTTGTGGTGATGACTTTCAGATTTTAGGGAATAATAGATGCTGGGTTTTAGAAGTTATTGAATTGGTTTTTATTAATGAGTTAAGTCTTCCGCATTACTTTCTGTTGATATTATATTGAAATGTTAAGGTTTAGATGGGTTGGTTCGCTCACATAGGAGGGTAAGTGTGGGTGCCAGTCGCGATCCGATTTTGGGTCGTGACAAACTTGGTATCAAAGCCTTAGGTTCGTTGGTCTCATCACACAAGAACGAGTCTTGTAGAGTCTTAAGGAACGGTAGGGGGACGCCTTTACTTTTCTTTGAGAAGCTATAAGACTTTAGGAAAATTCCATTCTTTCGTTCTTTCTTTCGTGCTATTACTTGGATCCAATTGGTATCTAGGTGATACAAATTGGTATCTGACTATCTTCACTCTATTTAGTAGATGGTTAGAACTAGAGCAACGACTGCGCCAACATCAACATCGGCAAGACAAGAAGCGTCTGAGCCAGCCACTGGGGCTGTAGATCGAGGAAGAGTAACGGCAAGAGGCCGTGGTAGAGGTCGTGGGAGGACGTCCTCTAGAGGAAGAGGACGAGCACCTAGTCCATCTAATACTAGGGCAGTGACCATCGACTGAAGAGGTAGTGAGAGAGGGTGAGGAAGGGGAAACTGAACAAGTACAGAATGAGGGATTGCCTCCCCAACCTACCCCAGACATGATCAATCAGGTTCTTGCTTATCTTAGTGGGTTATCTGATCAAGGTCAAACACCTCCAGTGTTTTCTGCACCAGCACCTCAGGGTCCGGAGGTACAACATGCGGCTACTGTGGCTCCCCGCATGGATGCTCCATTGGAAATAGGCACGTTTCCACGTCTGACTACTGGGCCTATAATGACAAATGATCAGCATGAACTTTTCAGTAAGTTCTTGAAATTGAAACCTCCAATCTTCAAGGGTGCTGAATCTGAGAATGCTTACGATTTTCTGGTTGACTGTCATGAGTTACTACACAAGATGGGTATAGTAGAACGGTTTGGTGTTGAGTTCGTGAGTTATCAGTTTCAAGGGAACGCCAAAATGTGGTGGCGGTCACATGTTGAGTGTCAACCAACAGAGGCACCACCTATGACTTGGGCCTCATTCTCTAGCTTGTTTATGGAGAAGTATATTCCCCGGACATTGAGGGATAGGAAAAGGGATGAGTTCTTGAGCCTAGAGCAAGGTAGGATGTCGGTCAATGCATATGAGGCTAAGTTTCGTGCACTATCCAGATATGCGACCCAACTTTGTTTCAGTCCACAAGAGCGGATTTGTCGTTTTGTTAAGGGGTTGAGGTCAGAGTTGCGGATTTCAGCCTTACAGGTAGCGGCTACGGCAAAATCCTTCCAAGAAGTGGTAGATTTCGTGGTAGAGGTAGAAGGAGTGAAGCCAGATGAATTCACCATGGCATCGACATCAAAGAGGTTTCGAAAGGGAGGTGAGTTTAATGGTTCTTACTCTGAGGACAGGGTTCCGGAGGTTACTCAGTTCGACCCATTCAGTCTTCACTACAGACTGTAGTTGGGGGTCCACCTCAGACCGGTCAACACTCCTCTGAGAGACCTATGCTTGACTCTAGAGAGTGTTATGGATGTGGGGAGACTGGACATATTAGGAGGAATTATCCCAAACAGAGTTATAGACCCCCAATAGCTAGAGGTAGAAGTGGTCATGGTAGAGGCCGTTATTCTAGAGGACGTGGTGGTCGAGGTAATGGTAGTCACCAACACGGCCGGGGTGATGGGCAAACTGGAGCCACTACATCACAACATGGTAGGGGAAATGGACAAACAAACGAAAGGGCCCATTGTTATGCTTTCCCTGGGAGATCGGAGGCGGAGACATCTGATGCTGTCATCACAGGTAATCTTCTTATTTGTGATTGCATGTCTTCTGTATTGTTTGATCCTGGATCCACATTTTCTTATGTATCTTCCTCATTTGCTAATGGTCTAAATTTACATTGTGAATTACTTGATACGCCTATTCGTGTTTCTACTCCGGTGGGTGAGTCTGTGGTAGTTGAAAAGGAATATAGGTCTTGTTTGGTGAACATTGTGGGGAGCAACACATATGTAGATTTGGTTATCTTAGAAATGGTTGATTTTGATGTAATTCTGGGTATGACTTGGCTTTCTCCGCAATTTGCGATCTTGGATTGTAATGCTAAAACGGTGACGTTAGCCAAGCCTGGGACAGATCCGTTAGTGTGGGAGGGTGACTACACTTCCAATCCGGTGCGTATCATCTCCTTTCTTCGTGCTAAGAAAATGGTTAGTAAAGGGTGTTTAGCTTTCTTGGCACATCTCAAGGATGACACTACCCAAGTGCCTTCGATTGAGTCGGTTTCGGTGGTCCGTGAGTTTCTGGATGTGTTCCCTGCAGATCTTCCTGGTATGACACCAGATAGGGATATTGACTGCTGTATTGATCTTGAACCGGGTACTCGCCCCATTTCTATACCCCCTTATAGAATGGCTCCCGCGGAGTTAAGAGAGTTAAAAGCCCAACTTCAAGAGTTGTTGAGCAAAGGCTTCATTAGACCAAGTGCATCTCCTTGGGGTGCTCCGATTTTGTTTGTAAAGAAGAAGGATGGGAGTTTTCGGATGTGCATAGACTACCGGCAGTTGAACAAGGTAACCATAAAGAAAAAGTATCCTCTTCCTCGCATTGATGACTAGTTCGATCAGTTACAAGGTGCTTGTGTCTTCTCTAAGATTGACTTGAGATCCGGTTACCATCAATTGAAAATACGGGCAACGGATGTGCCAAAAACTGCTTTTAGAACCAGGTATGGGCATTACGAATTTGTAGTGATGTCTTTTGGTCTTACGAATGCCCCTGCTGCGTTCATGAGTTTGATGAACGGGATTTTTAAGCCATATTTGGATCTCTTTGTGAACGTATTTATTGATGATATACTGATATACTCTAAAAGTAAGGAGGAACATGAGGAGCATTTGAGAATGGTATTGGAAATGTTGAGGGAGAAAAAGCTTTATGTCAAGTTCTCTAAGTGTGAGTTTTGGCTAGATGCAGTGTCCTTCTTGGGGCACGTGGTTTCTAAGGATGGAGTGATGGTGGATCCTTCTAAGATTGAGACAGTGAAGAATTGGGTAAGACCTACTAATGTGTTAGAAATAAGGAGCTTTGTTGGGTTAGCTAGCTACTACCGCCGATTTGTCAAGGGATTCTCTTCTATTGCTTCCCAACTGACGAACTTGACTAAGCAGAATGTTCCATTTGTATGGTCAGACGAGTGTGAGGAAAGTTTTCAGAAGCTCAAGACTCTGTTGACTACTGCACCAATTCTCACCTTGCCAGTGGAAGGTAAGAATTTCATTGTCTATTGTGATGCATCGTATTCGGGTTTGGGTGCAGTGCTAATGCAAGAGAAGAATGTGATTGCTTATGCTTTAAGACAATTAAAAGTTCATGAACGTAACTACCCAACTCATGATTTGGAATTGGCCGCGGTAGTGTTTGCACTAAAGCAATGGAGACACTATTTATATGGGGTTAAGTGTGAGGTCTACACGGATCATCGTAGCCTTCAGTATGTCTTTACTCAGAAAGATTTGAACTTGAGACAGAGGAGATGGATGGAACTACTGAAGGACTACGACATCACTATTTTTTATCATCCGGGGAAGGCGAATGTTGTAGCGGATGCTTTAAGTAGAAAGGCGGGAAGAATGGGAAGTCTAGCTCACTTGCAAGCTTCTAGACGCCCATTGTCTAGAGAAGTTCAGATTCTGGCTAACGACCTTATGATATTAGAAGTAAATGAGAAGGGAGGATTTTTAGCTTGTATGGAGGCAAGATCTTCCTTCCTTGACAAGATTAAGGGAAAGCAGTTTAATGATGAAAAATTGATCCGGATCCGAGATAAAGTGTTGCAAGGAGAGGCTAAAGAAGCGACAATCGATGAGGAAGGTGTTTTGAGGATTAAGGGAAGGGTATGTGTGCCCCGCGTCGATGATTTGATCAACACTATTCTTACAGAGGCTCATAGTTAAAGGTATTCGATACATCCGGGTGCAACCAAGATGTATCGTGACCTAAAGCAACACTTTTGGTGGAGTAGAATGAAACGTGATATTGTTGAGTTTATTGCCAAATGTCCAAACTGTCAGCAAGTAAAGTATGAACACCAGAGGCCCGGAGGAACACTTCAGAAAATGCCCATTCCTGAATGGAAGTGGGAAAGGATTGCAATGGACTTCGTGGTTGGTCTTCCAAAGACATTGGGAAAGTTTGATTCTATTTGGGTAATTGTTGATAGGTTAACAAAGTCTGCTCACTTCATTCCGGTCAAGGTGACTTATGATGCAGAGAAGTTAGCCAAACTTTACATCTCGAAAGTGGTGCGATTGCATGGGGTTCCACTCTCCATTATATCAGATAGAGGTACGCAGTTTACTTCTAAGTTTTGGAAAACAATGCATGCGGAATTGGGTACTAGGTTGGACCTTAGTACTGCGTTCCATCCTCAAACCGATGGTCAGTCTGAGCGAACGATTCAAGTGTTGGAGGATATGCTTCGTGCATGTGTGATAGAATTTGGTGGTCAGTGGGATAGCTTCTTACCCTTTGCAGAGTTCTCCTACAACAATAGCTATCACTCAAGCATTGATATGGACCCATTTGAGGCACTATATGGGAGAAGATGTAGGTCTCCCATTGGGTGGTTTGATGCATTTGAGGTTAGACCTTGGGGTACTGACCTTTTGAGGGATTCATTAGAGAAAGTGAAATCTATTCAAGAAAAGCTGTTAGCGGCACAAAGTAGGCAAAAGGAATATGCAGATAGAAAAGTTAGAGACTTGGAGTTCATGGAGGGTGAACAAGTCTTGCTGAAGGTTTCACCCATGAAAGGGGTGATGCGTTTTGGAAAAAGGGGTAAATTGAGCCCAAGGTATATTGGTCCCTTTGAAGTACTTAAGCGAGTAGGGGAGGTGGCTTATGAGTTAGCCTTGCCTCCAGGGCTGTCCGGAGTGCATCCGGTATTTCACGTGTCTATGTTGAAAAGATACCATGGGGATGGAAACTACATTATCCGTTGGGATTCAGTTTTTCTTGATGAGAATTTGTCTTATGAGGAGGAACCTGTTGCCATTCTAGATAGAGAAATTCGCAAGTTGAGATCAAGGGAGATTGCATCCATCAAAGTTCAATGGAAGAATCGACCCGTTGAAGAAGCCACTTGGGAGAAGGAGGCAGATATGCGAGAAAGATACCCACATCTGTTTACAGATTCAGGTACTCCTTTTCGCCCTTGTTTTCCTTCTTGTGATCGTTTGGGGACGAACGATGGGTAAATTGGTATCTATTGTAACGACCTGTTTAGTCGTTTTGAGTAGCAGATTTTATTTCTGGAAAAACAGGCTGAGGCGACGGACCCCACGACGGACCGTCGCAGGGTCTCGTTTCAAAACACTTAGAAAATTTGAAATTGGATACTGAAAATCGACTCTCTGAACTTCGTAACGAAATGGCAGGACGGGCCGTCGCAGGTTGCGCAATCCCAGTCTCGGTCAGATTTCTTTATACGTTTTAAGGGTCGTTTTTGACTATTCCTGCTCTAATTATAAAGTTAGTGGGTTAATTCTAATAAGTCTAATTACTTGGGGGTTAAAAGAGGTAACCTTAATTTAATTAGTGGGTTATTATTGCCATCTTTTATTCTTAATTATATACTAATTAGGGTAAAAGAAAGAGGGTTTGAATAAAGAAAATAGAAAGAACAAGAGAAAGAGGGAGAAAGTCGAACGAGAAAGAGGAGAAACGAAGAGAAACAAAGCTTGGGAAATTGCTTGCTTGATCACCAATCTTCGGTGGAGGTAGGTTATGGTTTTTATGCTTTCATAGTAAACTCTTAATAGAGAATGATATGTATTGGGTAGTATTGTAAACCCTTCTATGTGCTTAATTGTATGCATGCATGAATGTGATTATATGATTGTGATGAAATAAGCACGATGAAGCTATTGAATCCCAAATCTTGATAAAAAGCTAATCTCTTGTTAATGATGATGCCTTGGTATGAAAGAAGGCTTGATGAACTAAAGTAATGAGATTGATGATGCCTTGGTATAAAAGAAGGCTTGATGAACTAAAGTAATGAGATTGATGATGCCTTGGTATAAGAGAAGGCTTGATGAATTGATAGAATGAGATTTAGGGGATCGGGTGTCACGAACCGACACGTAGATTTAGGGGATCGGGTGTCACGAACCGACACGTAGATTTAGGGGATCGGGTGTCACGAACCGACACGTAGATTTAGGGGATCGGGTGTCCCGAACCGACACGTAGAATTAGGGAATCGGAGTGTCACGTTCCGACACATAGTAGTAAGGGAGCGGAGTGTCACGTACCGACACAAGAGGAATAAAGATAATGAATCTTGAAAGATGTTAATATGCTCAATTTAATGAATCTAATTCCCAAATGAGTATGGTATTGAGGCTTGAGTCCTCATGTGTGAACTTGACGGTAATTGTTAATGATATAGTACTTGCTGTTGCTACATGTTAAGTATCATAGTTGATTTTATGATATTACTTGGTATATATTAATTTCTATTTTGAGTTGGCCGATGATATCTACTCCGTACCCGTGTTTTGTACTGACCCCTACTTTTATGTTTTCTTCTTGTTTATTTGTGGAGTGCAGCAAACGTGTCGTCATCTTCGACTCAACAGTAACTGTCTTGATGCCTTGATGTTCCGGCATGGACTAGCTTTTACTTGTTTTAGCTTTTAGAATGCTCTTAGTTTAGTCATTTGATTATAGATGTTCTTGTGGTGATGACTTCCAGATTTTGGGGAATAATAGATGTTGGATTTTAGAAGTTATTGAATTGGTTTTTATTAATGAGTTAAGTCTTCCGCATTACTTTCCGTTGATATTATATTGAAATGTTAAGGTTTAGATGGGTTGGTTCGCTCACATAGGAGGGTAAGTGTGGGTGCCAGTCGCGATCCGGTTTTGGGTCGTGACAACAATAACCAAATAAATCACATTAACATATATAAAGAATTTACCATTTTTTAAGTCTAAGTAGTTTAGTTTTAACATAATTCCAAAACTATATTCACTAACTCAATTACATTAACTTATTTAAAAAATTAAACAACTTTCTAAGTCTAATTAATTTAGTTTTAACTTAATTCAAACACTATATTCGCCAACTAAATCACATTTAATTAATTGATGAACTTAATATCTCTCTAAGTAAAATTAGTTTAGTTTTAAATTAAATCCAGTACTATATTCATCAACTAAATCACATTAACTTATTCAAAGAACTTCACATCTTTCTAAGTCTAATTAGTTTAATTTTTACTTAGTTCCAACACTATATTCACCAAATAAATATCATTAACTTATTTAAATAATTTTAAACCACTTTTCAAGTCTAATTAGTTTAGTTTTAACTTAATTCCAATAATATATTCACCCACTAAATCACATTAACATTTAAAGATTTTAACAACTTTTTATGTTTAATTAGTTTAGTTCTAACTTAATTCCAACACTATATTCACTAACTAAATCTCATTTACTTATTTGAAGAATATAAAATCTTTCTTGAGTGTAATTAGTTTAGTTTTAACTTAATTCATAAAATATATTAATCATATAAATAACATTAACTTATTTAGAAATTGTAACAACTTTCTAAGTCTAATTAGTTTAGTTTTAAATTAATTCAAACACTAAATTCACTAACTAAACCACATTTACTTATTTGAAGAACTTCACATCTTTCAAAGTGTAATTAGTTTAGTATTAACTTAATTCAAACTCTATATTCACCAACTAAATCACATTAACATATTTAAAGAACTTAACAACTTTCTCAGTGCAATTAATTTAGTTATAACTTAATTCAAACACTTTATTAATCAAATAATTCACATTTATTCATTTAATGAACTTGACATCTTTCTAAAGGTAATTAGTTTAAATTTAACTTAATTGAAACACAATATTCACCAACTAAATCATATTAACTTATATGAAGAATTTAACATTTTTCTAACTCTAATTATTTTGGTTTTAACTTATTTCAAACACTATATTAACCAACTAATCACAATTACTTATTTAAAGAACTTAACATGTCTCTCAGTCTAAATAGTTTAGTTTTAACTTAATTCCAACACTATATTCACGAAATAAATCAAATTATCTTATATAAAGGATTTAACAACTTTCCAAGTCTAATTAGTATAGTTTATAATTAATTCAAACACAATATTCACCAACTAAATCATATTAATTTATTTAAATAATTTACAATTTTCTAAATATAATTTGTTTAGTTTTAACTTAATTCCAACTCTATATTTACCAACTTAATCACATAAACTTATTTGAAGAATTTAACATCTTTCTAAGTGTAATTAATTTAATTTAAACTTAATTCAAACTCTATATTCACCAACTAAATCATATTTAGTTATTTGAAGAACTTACTATCATCTAAGTCTAATTAGTTTAGATTTGACATAATTCTAACAATTTATTCACCCACTAAATCACATTAATTCATTTAAAGAATTTATAAATTTTCCGAGTGTAATTAGTTTACTTTAATTTTTATTCCAACACTATATTTTTACCAACTAAATCACATTAACTTCTTTAAAGAAATTAACAAATATACAAGTCTAATTAGTTTAGTTTAAACTAAATTCAAACACTATATTACCAACTAAATCACATTTACATATTTGAAGAACTACCATCTGTCTAAGTATAATTAGTTTTGTTTTAAAATAATTCCAACAGTATATTCACCAATTAAATCACATTATCTTATTTAAAGAACGTAACATCTTTCCAAGTGCAATTAGTTTATTTTTAACTTAGTTCCAACACTTACTAACCAACTAAATCGCATTAACTTATTTAAAAACTTAACAACTTTCAAAGTGTAATTAGTTCAGTTTTAACTTAATTCCAATACTATACTCACCAACTAAATCACATTAACCTAATTAAAGAATTTAATAATATTCTAAGTCTAATTAGTTTGGTTTTAAGTTAATTCAAACACTGTATTCACCAACTAAATCACATTTACTTATTTGAAGAACTTAACATCTTTCTAAGTCTAATTACTTTAGTTTTAACTTAATTCAAACACTATATTCACCAACTAAATCACATTTATTTATCAAAAACATAACATCTTTCTAAGTCTAATTAGTTTGGTTTTAACTTAATTCCAACACTATATTCACGAAATAAATCAAATTATCTTATTTAAAGGATTTAACAACTTTCCAAGTCTAATCAGTTCAGTTTAAACTTAATTCCAACACTATATTCACCCACTAAATCATAATATATTATTTAAAAAATTTAACAACTTTCTAAGTCTAATTCGTTTAGTTTTAACTTAATTCAAACACTATATTCACCAATTAAGTCACCTTAACTTATTTGAAGAATTTATCATCATTCTAAGTGTAATTAGTTTAATTTTAACTAAATTCAAACACTATATTCACCAACAATATCACATTAACTCATTTAATGAATTTAACAACTTTCTAAAGTTAATTAGTTTAGTTTTAACTTAAATCAAACACTCTGTATTCACCAACTAAATCACATTTAGTTATTTGAAGAACTTAACATCTTTCTGAGTCTAATTAGTGTAGTTTTGACTTAATTCTAACATTATATTCACCAACTTAATCACATTAACTTATTTAAAGAAATTAACAAATTTCCAAGTCTAATTAGTTTAGTTTTAACTTAATTCAAACACTTTATTCACCAACTAAATCATATTTACTTATTTAAAGAACATAACATCTTTCTAAGTCTAATTAGTTTTGTTTTAACTTAATTCCAACACTATATTCACGAAACAAATCAAATTATCTTATTTAAAGGATTTAACAACTTTCCAAGTCTAATTAGTTTAGTTTAAACTTAATTACAACACAATATTCACCAACTAAATCATATTAATTTATTTAAAGAATTTAACAACTTTATAGATCTAATTCGTTTAGTTTTACCTTAATTTCAACACTATGTTGACCAACTAAATCACATTAACTTATATGAAGAATTTGATGTCTTTCTAAGTGTAATTAGTTTAATTTTAACTTAATTCAAACGCTATATCCACTAACTAAATCACATTAACTCATTTAATGAATTTAACAACTTTCTAAGTCTAATTAGTTTAATTTTAACTTAATTCTATGTAATGATCCGAAAGATCCTCTATAGAATTTTTGAATATTTGTTTAACTTAAGTTAATTAACTAATAATTAATGGACTAAAGTGTTAATTTATTTAAGTCCTCAGACTACTTGACCCATACAAATTAAAATAAGTTGTGGGGTTTTGCACTTTTGAGGTATAACTATTATTCTTCAAAGAAAAACTACCCTAAAGTGTGGGTCGTGCAGCATCCAAAAAAAAAATAGGGCAACCTTCGGCAAGCATAATCTCAATCATGTAAGTACCTGCTCATAACAAAATTTCACATTGTATACATGATTTAACGCAATTTCACATGTATATTGAACACAAGTTGGATAATGGCTTTGTTTTTTTTTTGTTAGCATATATAGTTGATGGAAACGTTATTTGTTAATTGATTTTAGAGTTGTGGAGAAACTACTAATTGTCAAACATCTAAACCTTATCCATTTTATAAGTTAATAAATGTTTGATGAGAAAATCATAGTGCACCGCCGACCGCCTGTAGCACAATTATCGTTGGAGTTATGGACAATTAAGGATTTTGGTCAAGAATTGTAGGTAAATTGGAAAAGACAAAAATAGGATGCTTATTTGTGTGATGCTGGCAAAGATTGCCATTATATATAAATATAATGTGAGGATTAAATGAAGTAATGATGAGGTAGTTAATGATTAAATAATAATGAGTGAAATAGAAGCAAATATGTAGATAGTTTAGATTCTGTTTGTTATTCTGTAGCAATTTGTCTAGTTTTATTTTTATTCTTATTATTTTTGTTAGCATATAGTGATTAAGGTTTTAATATATAGAGAAAGGTAATTAAGTATTGGAAGTATGATATTATGTGGATATCATTTGAATTTGTAATATTGGAAAGTTAAAACTCAGTTCTAGGCTTGGAATCGGAGAATATGAAACTTGACATATTAATAGGATAAAAACTTATGAACTTGACTATAGTTTTAGGTGAATTTTTAATTTAGTCTAGATATATATCAATATGGTTGTTGTAGTTTTGAAAGCTTATTCTGACTATGTACTTGAATAGATTCCAATGATTTGGATGCTCAACGGAAAGGGAAGGCTCAAGTCCAAGAGTAATTATTCCATTGGCTAAGGCAAGTGGATTTCTAAACTCTTGTTAAGCGTACGCAATTCGTGTATTTCCTTGTGTGATGTTGAGAATGATCTGGAGAGTTGTTGCTTATTTGTTGGAGTTGTATTCCTTGTTGCAAATTGTGCTTTGATATCAAAATGGCTATCTCCTCATTGTTATTTTAGTATGTTATTCAAACTGCATTTGAAACATGGTTGTGATAAGAGTTATGTGATAAGAGGATGTACCATTTCGAGGGTCGTATCGCGCGCCGCGATGGATATTATATTTCAAGGGACGTATCGCACGCCGCGATGGTTACTATTATCGAGGGTCGTGTCGTGCGCCGCGACAGATGCATGGACAGATATGTCCCCCATGGGTCCCGGACTGAGAGACAGCGTGTGTGTATCGTTAAGAAAGACATGCATCACGATATTTGACATTGCATCTCATGGCATTGAACATTTTTATTATTGATGAACTTGAACAGGTGTTTTGCTGATCTTGTGATTGTTTGTCTGTGAAGCTTGTGACTGTTGAATGTTGAGTTGTTATTGAGAATGTGTAAACTGATAGAGTGTGGTTATTGAGTGGTGTGTTTGGTAAACTGTTAGGATGTAGCGTTTAGGCTTAGATAGGGCGTAAGGAGTACCCGTATTTTGTTCACTTAACTTGTGTTTTGAGGTTTGCTTGTTGGGTACTGTGTGGTTTGTTACTCACCCCTTGCTTCTACAAATTTTTGTAGGTTACGAGCCGGAATTTTTGTGATACCTTCCATTCTCTTCGTTTCCGAGGCATCTTGTGGAGGATTGTGAGGTAGTTGTTTGTCATCTCAGCGAACTTTCCTACTCCAGTTTATGACTTTTTTGTTACTTGAAAGACAAACTTCATTTAGACTTCCATTTTGTTCCAATTCTAATTTTTACATTTTAGGCTTGTGCACGTGACAACCTTGTTTTGGGGATTGAATTAATATGACTTGGTATTCTTTTATAGAAATTGTTGTTGGATTGTCATTTACTTCCACATTTTGTTAGATATTGGGTTTTTGGCTGACTTGTCTTGGTGGGATAAGACGAGTGCCATCACACCCATTTTGGGTCGTGACAAAATAGTATCAGAGCCCCAGGTTAATAGGTCTTACGTGTACACAAGCCAAGTCTACGTAGAGTCTCAAGGATCAGTACGGAGACGTCTGTACTCATCTTTGAGAGGCTATAAAGATTAGTAGGAAACTTCCTTTTGTTCACTCTTTCTCTTCGTGCGTAGTTACATTCGCTAGTACTGAGTTGTTGTATACTCTTTTGACAGATGACGAGGACTAGAAATTATGTTACTGGTGGTAGAGGGGAGGCACTTCCCGAGGCAGTTGTTGAGGCCCCAGCTAGAGGTAGGGGTAGATCTCAAGCTAGAGGTCGTGCTAGTAGTACGACAGTAACCAGAGGTCGTGGACGTGGAGCAACATCATTGAGAGGTCGTGCTAGAGAGGTCTCTACAGAACCTCAAATTGGTGGCAGAGAGGACCAGGTTTCTCCAGATCCTGTAGTCACACCTTTGCTTCAGGATACACTATTGAGGGTGTTAAGTGTGCTAGAGGGATTTTCTCAGGGTGGTGGGGAGACTACCACACCACATGACTCTCGTACTAGAGAGGGGGCTTAGACCCAAGAGCAGCAACAAGCTCCAGTTGTTCAGGATTCGGTGGGGCAACTACCAGTAGATCCCGCGGTTCAGAATGATGTTGCACCAGCAGTTGGGGGTCAAGTTGCATCGATGGTTGTTCTGACAGAGGATGAGCAGCATAGGTATGAGAGATTTCGAAAGATGGACCCACCTCAGTTTCAGGGTGGGAAGAGCGAGGACACTCATGAGTTTCTAACTACCTGCCGAGAGTTACTAGAGGTGGTTGGATTAGCTGAGTCACATGGGGTTCGATATGCTACACTCCAGCTTCGTGGACCAGCGAGAGACTGGTGGAGGACTTATTCGGGATATTTGCCAGTTGGATCTCCTCCAGTGACTTTGGAGCAGTTTGCTAGTGCATTCCAAGATCGTTTTATCCCATGGAGAGTGAGAGAGAAGAGTCGCTTGAGGTTTGAGAGTCTGAGGCAGGATGGTTTATCGGTTACGGAGTATGAGGCGCATTATTGCCAGTTGTCTAGGCATGCGTTGGCCATTATTCCAAATGAGACATCTAGGGAGGGGACTTCTTTCAAGTCCATTGTGAGCGCCGCCAAAGAGGTGGAATTGATGGAGAGAGAGGAGTTTGGGGAACCTAAAAGAGCTCGTATATCAGGTCAGTTTCAGGGTGCCTCATCTGGAGGTATGGGATCACAGAGAGTGAGTGGTTCTTTTGAGCAGCGGGGACCTATTCATGCATCTATGCCGACATTTGAGGGTATCCAGACATCTAGGGGTTCTTATGGCCCGGAACAGGGCTCGTACGGTTCACAGCAGCGACATACGGGGCGAGGCAATTATAGTGGGTTTTCAGGGTCCACACAGCAGTTCCCGGGTATGAAATTTTGTTTTACTTGTGGAGATCCCGATCATCTAATGCAGCAGTGTACTTCTCAAAGGGGTCATGGTGGGCCTCGACCTAATTCTTTATTCAAGACTAGACCACCAGCACCACAGGGTAGAGGTCGTGGCAGAGTTCAGTCAGGTAGAGGTGATAGAGTTTCTATAAGTGGTGTTGCAGCTCAACAGAGTGGGGGTAGAGGTACCATCAAGGATGGAGGTGGACGAGGAGGCCACTGCTATGCTTTCTGCGGGAGACTTGAGGTGGAGACCTCCGATGCTGTTATTACAGGTATCATCCCAGTATGCCATCAACCTGCGTCTGTGTTGTTTGATCCAGGTTCTACATTCTCTTATGTGTCTACGTATTTTGCTGCTAAATTTGATATGATATGTGATAGCAAGACTGTACCTATTCGTGTTTCTACACCCGTGGGTAAGCCCTTAGTGTTGGATCGAGTGTATCGATCCTGTCTTGTTTCTTTGGCTGGGTATGACACTTGGGTAGACTTAATCATTCTGGGGATGGTAGACTCTTATATTATCTTGGGTATGGATTGGCTTTCTCCTTATCATGCTATCCTTGATTGTAATGCTAAGACTGTGACTTTAGCAATGCCTGGTGTTCCGAGGGTTGAGTGGAAGAGTGTTAGTGGTTCTTATCCTAGCAAGGTCATCTCTTTTATCCGTGCTAAGAGATTGGTGGAGAGGGGGTATTTGTCTTACTTAGCTTTTATTCGGGATACTAGTGTTGAACCACCTCCCATGGATTTTGTTCCCGTGGTTCAGGAGTTTCCCGATGTATCTCCTTCTGATCTTCCAAGTGTTCCTCCCGAGAGGGATATCGATTTTGCTATTGATTTGGAGCCGGGCACTAAGCCTATTTCTATACCTCCATATCGTATGGCCCC
Organism: Solanum chmielewskii; assembly: GCA_027704785.1. Classification (NCBI taxonomy): domain Eukaryota; kingdom Viridiplantae; phylum Streptophyta; class Magnoliopsida; order Solanales; family Solanaceae; genus Solanum; species Solanum chmielewskii. The sequence goes on from JAKWIX010000320.1 coordinate 39,547,818, forward strand.
AACAGAGTTGAAAGAATTGAAGAATCAGTTGCAGGATTTATTGAGTAAGGGTTTTATTCGCCCTAGTGTATCACCTTGGGGTGCCCCTGTATTGTTTTTGAAGAAGAAGGATGGGACTATGAGAATATGTATTGATTACAGACAGTTGAACAAGGTAACAGTGAAGAATAAGTATCCTCTTCCGCGTATTGATGACTTATTTGATCAGTTACAGGGATCATCATTGTTCTCTAAAATTGATTTGATGTCTGGGTATCATCAGTTGAAGATTAGGGCATCTGATATCCCTAAGACAGCTTTTCGAACCCGGTATAGGCATTATGAGTTTCTAGTGATGTCTTTCGGATTGACTAATGCTCCTGCAGCATTCATGGAGTTGATGAATGGGGTGTTTCGACCATACCTTGATTCTTTTGGGATTGTTTTCATCGATGACATCTTGGTTTACTCTAAGACTGAGGAGGACCATGTCCAACACCTGAGGATTGTACTTCAGAGGTTGAGAGAAGAGAAATTGTTTGCCGAGTTCTCAAAGTGTGAGTTCTGGCTTACTTCTGTGTCATTCTTGGGACACGTGGTTTCCAAGAAGGGTATTAGAGTATATCCGGCCAAGATTGAGGCAGTTAATGGCTGGACGCGACCTACTTCACCTACTGAGATTAGGAGTTTTGTGGGATTGGCAGGCTATTATCGACGATTTGTTCAGAGTTTCTCTACTATTGCAGCTCCATTAACTAGATTGACTCGACATGATGTGAGTTTTCAGTGGTCTAATGAGTGTGAGGAGATTTTTCAAAAGCTCAAGACTTTGTTGACTTATGCTCCTGTGTTGACTCTACCTGAGGAGGGTGTAGACTTTACTGTGTATTGTGATGCTTCAGGAGTTGGTTTGGGTGGTGTGTTGATGCAGAAGGGGAAAGTGATTGCTTATGCTTCTAGGCAGCTGAAATCCCATGAGAAGAACTACCCTACTCATGATTTGGAGTTGGCGGCTGTGGTATTTGTACTTAAGTTATGGCGTCATTATTTGTATGGGGTGCATTGTGAGATCTTCACTGATCATCGGAGTCTTCAGTATATATCTTTAGCAAGAGGGATTTGAACTTCAGGCAACGAAGATGGCTTGAGTTGCTGAAGGACTATGATGTGACCATTCTGTATCATCCGGGGAAGGCCAATGTTGTGGCCGATGCTTTGAGTAGGAAGACTCATAGCATGATGAGTCTTGCATCTCTTAGTGTTGAGGAGAGACCATTGGCTAGATATGTTCAATTGTTAGCTAACAGTCTTGTCCGATTACAGATCTCAGAGGAGAGTGATGGAATGATTACTTTTATTGATGCTCGATCTTCTTTAGTCGAGCAGATTCGTGCACACCAGTTTGATGATGAAAAATTATGTCTCATTCGAGACAAAGTATTGAGAGGGGAAGCTAAGGAGGCTGTCCTTGATTCTGATGGTGTCTTGAGGATCAGAGGCAGGATTTGTGTGCCCAAGACAGGCGATTTGATTAGATTGATCCTTGAAGAGGCCCATTGTTCTCGATATTCTATCCATCCGGGAGCGGCGAAAATGTATCATGATCTGAGTCAGCATTACTGGTGGTGTGGGATGAAGAGAGATATTACAGACTTTGTTTTGAGGTGTTTGACTTGCCAGCAGGTCAAGTGTGAGCAGCAGCGGCCTAGGGGTGTATCTCAAAGGATGCCTATTCCTACTTGGAAGTGGGAGCAGATTACTATGGACTTTGTTGTGGGTTTGCCTACCACAATGTGTGGTTATGACTCTATTTGGGTTGTTGTTGATAGGCTGACCAAGTCTGCTCACTTCATCTCGGTTCGGGTGAAGTATATGGCAGAAAAGTTAGCCGAGCTATTTATCAGTCAGATTTTTCGACTACATGGAGCTCCGATTTCTATCATATCAGATCGGGGTTCATTATTTACTTCTCATTTCTGGAAGGAATTACAACATGGTCTGGGTACTCAGTTAGATATGAGTACGGCATTTCACACTCAAACAGATGGTCAATCTGAGCGGACTATTCAGGTATTGGAAGATATGTTTCGAGCGTGTGTGATCGATTTTGGTGCTAGATGGGATCAACATTTACCATTAGCGGAGTTTTCCTATAATAACAGTTACCACTCTAGTATCCAGATGGCCCCATTTGAGGTGTTGTATGGAAGGTGGTGTAGGTCTCCGATTGGTTTGTTTGATTCGGCGGAGATGGACTCTTTGGATACAGACTTGCTGAGAGATGCTATGGAGCAAGTCGGTATGATTCAGTATAGATTATTGACAGCTCAGAGTCGACAGAAGAGTTATGCAGACCGGAGAGTTAGAGCCTTGGTATTTATGGAGGGTGATCATGTTTGGCTCTGAGTATCACCCATGAAGGGTGTGATGAGGTTCGAAAAGAAGGGCAAGCTTAGTCCTAGATTCGTTGGCCCTTTTGAGATTTTAAGCCGAGTGGGAGAAGTGGCCTATAAGTTGGCCTTGCCACCTAGTTTGTCAGCAGTACATCCTGTTATTCATGTCTATGCTTCGGAAGTATATTCCGGATGAATCTCATGTGCTTTCACTCGATTCCGTGGAGTTGGGTACAGACTTGACATTTGAGGAGGAGCCTATAGCTATTTTTGATAGGCAGGTTCGAAAGCTTAGGACCAAGGAGATTGCTTCAGTGAAGGTGCAATAGAAGCACAGATCAGTGGGAGAGGCAACTGGGGAGACAGAGTCTGACATGCGTGCCAAATATCCTCAACTTTTTGAAGCATCAGGTACTTTATTTTACTTTATGTTCGAGGAAGAACATGATTTTTAGTGGTGGATAATGTAATGATCCGAAAGATCCTCTTTAGAATTTTTGAATATTTGTTTAACTTAAGTTAATTAACTAATAATTAATGGACTAAAGTGTTAATTTATTTAAGACCTCAGACTACTTGACCCATACAAATTAAAATAAGTAGTGGGGTTTTGCACTTTTGAGGTATAACTATTATTCTTCAAAGAAAAACTACCCTAAAGTGTGGGTCGTGCAGCATCCAAAAAAAAATAGGGCAACCTTCGTCAAGCATAATCTCAATCATGTAAGTACCTGCTCATAACAAAATTTCGCATTGTATACATGATTTAAAGCAATTTCACATGTATATTAAACACAAGTTGGATAATGGCTTTGTTTTTACTTGAAAGACAACTTCATTTAGACTTCTATTTTGTTCCAATTCTAATTTTTACATTAGAGACTTGTGCACGTGACAACCTGGTTTTAGGGATTGAATTAATATGACTTGGTTTTCTTTTATAGAAATTGTTGTTGGATTGTCATTTATTTCCTCATTTTGTTAGATATTGGGTTTTAGGCTGAGTTGTCTTTGTGGGATAAGACGAGTGCCATCACACCCATTTCGGGTTGGTGACATTCTAACACTATATTCACTCACATTAATTCATTTAAAGAATTTATAAATTTTCCAAGTCTAATTAGTTTACGTTTATTTTAATTCCAACACTATATTCACCAACTAAATCACATTAAATTATTTAAAGAAATTAACAACTTTCCAAGTCTAATTAGTTTATTTTAAACTTAGTTCAAACACTATATTCACCAACTAAATCACATTTACTTATTTGAAGAAGTTAACATCTTTGTAATTATAATTAGTTTAGTTTTAACTTAATTCCAACACTATATTCACAAATTAAATCACATTATCTTATTTAAAGAACATAACATCTTTCCATGTGCAATTTGTTTTGTTTTAACTTAGTTCCAACACTTACTAACCAACTAAATCGCATTAACATATTTAAAGACTTAACAACTTTCTAAGTGTAATTAGTTTAGTTTTAACTTAATTTCAATACTATATTCACCAACTAAATCACATTAACCTTTTTAAAGAATTTATATAATTTTCTATGTCTAATTCTGTCACGACCCAAAACGAGTCGTGAGTGGCAGCCACGCTTACCTCTTTAGGTGGGCGAACCAACACATCTAAACCCAATATATATTAATAGTTCAACTATAAATAATATAAAAAATGCGGAAGCTCCAAAAAAAAATACTAAGGAACCAATATAAATAAGTTTCTAATGTTTAATACTTATCATCCCAAAATCTGATAGTCATCAAATCAAGGTCATCTATTTCTAAATTACCAAGTCTAAGAGTGTTTAAGAAACAAAAATAAGCAAAAAGATGGTCCATGTACGAAATTCAAAAACATCAAGACGTGAATTAGAGAATCCAGCACGAGCTAAAATTAATAGCTCACTTGAGGGCGAGTCAAAGTAGATGGTACACTTGCTGCACTCCACAAAAGAACAGAGAAGAACATACAAGTAGGGGTCATTACAAGGAACACACACTGAGTAGGTATCATCGGTCATCTCAAAATAGAAACTAATATATATTGAATAATAACATAAAATCAACTACAATACATAACAGGTGAAAAGCAACAAACACATGAACCATTGACAACAACACCATAATAGGTACACCATCAATCACAACATCAAGCACACCTATGAGGATTCATGCCTCCACACCATACTCATCTGAAAAAATAGGTTCTTTGAGAAAAAGTATATTTAGTTAATTCAACATTCCTTTCCTTTAATGTTATTGTGTCGGAACGTGACACTCTGTCACGACCCAAAACGAGCCGCGAGTGGCACCCACACTTATCCTACTATGTGAGCGAACCAACCAATCTAAACCCCAACATTTCAAACATAAATAATGCGGAAGACTTAAACTCATTAATGAAAATCGATCAAATAACTTCTAAAAACTCAAACACTTATTATTATCCCCAAAATCTGGAAGTCATCATCACAAGAACATCTATCCTCAAATTACTAATTATAAGAGTATCTAGAAAGCTAGAATAAATAAAAAGCTAGTCCATGCCGAAACAACAAGGCATAAAGACATGAAGAAGAAGATCCAGTCCAAGCTAGAAGCGTTAGCTCACCCTGAAATCCGGTGTAATGAAGACTGGCTAGAGTTGCGGTTGAGTTGAAGACGACGGTACGTTCGCTGTACTCCAGAAATTACAAAGAAAGAAACATACAAGTAGGGGTCATACAAACACAAGTACTGAGTAGATATCATCGGCCAACTCAAAATAGAAAATAGTATATATCAGATAATATCATAAAATCAACTACAATACTCAACATGCGGCATTTACAATTACCATAACCCTTGGTCACAACACCAAGAACATCAATGAGGACTCACACCTCCCCATCATACTCATTTGGGAATTAGGTTCATTAAATTGAATATATTAACATCTTTCAAGATTCATTATCTTTATTTCTCTCGTGTCGGTACGTTACACTCCGCTCCATATACTATCCTGGTGCCGGAACGTGACACTCCGATCCTCATATACTATCCTGGTACCGGAATGTGGCACCCGATCCTCATCATACTATCCTGGTACCGGAACATGGCACCCGATCCATATACTATCCTGGTGTCAAAATGTGACACCCGATCCTCATCATACTATCCTGGTGCCGGAACTTGGCACTCGATCCTCATTAAACTATCCTGGTACCAGAACATGGCACCCGATCCATATACTATCCTGGTGTCGGAACGTGACACCCGATCCTCTAATCTCACTACTTTCGTTCATCAAGCTTTCTTTTATACCAAGGCATCATCATTAACAAAGTAGATTAGGGTTTTTCAAGATTTAGGATTCAATAGCTTCATCATGCTTATTTTATCACAATTATATAATCACATTCATGCAAGCATACAATTAAGCATATAGAAGGGTTTACAACACTACCCAATACATATCATTCGCAATTAAGAGTTTACTACGAAGAGCATAAACCATTACCTACCTCCACCGAAGAATTGAAGTCAAGAAATCTACTTTCCCAAAGTTTTGTTTTCTTCTTCGTTTCTCCCTCTCTCGTTCGTTCGTTCTCCCTCTCTCTGTTCTTTTTCTTTTTCTTATTCCAACCCTAATTACCATATAATTAAGTATAAAAGTTGCTAAAAGTAACCCACTAATTAATTCAAGGTTCTCTCTTTTAACCCCAAGTAATTGGATTATTAACATTTAAGAACTAACTTTATAATTATAAGCAGGAATAGTAAAAAATGCCCCTTAAAATATTTAATTGAAATCCGACCCAGTCAGGGTCACGCAGACTGTGACGGGCCGTCGTGCCTGCGACGGTCCGTCCTGCTGAGTCGTCACAGAGTTCAGAGACAATTTTTCACTAAAGGGGCTGTGACGGTCCGTCGTGCCCACGACGGTCCGTCCTGCTTTTCCTTCGCGAAGTTCAGAGAGTTGTTGTCAGCACCCAATTTTTCAGAATTCTAAGTGTTTTGGAACGAGACACCCTCGACGGTCCGTCGTGCCCATGACGGTCCGTCGTGGGATCCGTCGACCTAGACAGTTATTACAAGAAATAAACTCTACAGCTCAAAACGACTAAATAGGTCGTTACAATATCAATCGCTATTTAGAGTTGTATCTATCAAATAGAATTAAACCATAACCTACCTCCACAGAAGAACTGGAGTCACGCAAGCTACTTCTACAATACTTTTCCTATCTTCAATGCTTCTGAACCTTTCCTAAGTGTAATTAGTTTAGTTTTCACTTAATTCAAACACTATATTCACCAACTAAATCTGATTTATTTATTTCAAGAACTTAACAATGTAATTATTTTTGTTTTAACTTACTTCAAATACTATATTGACCAACTAAATCACATTTACTTATTTAAAGAACTTAACATCTTTATAAGTCTAATTAGTTTAGTTTTAACTTAATTCAAACATTATTCATGAAATAAATCAAATTATCTTATTTAAAGGATTTAATAACTTTACACGTTTAATTAGTTTAGATTAAACTTAATTCCAACACAATATTCACCAAATAAATCATATTAATTTTATTAAAGAATTTTACAACTTTCTAAGTCTATTTTGTTTAGTTTTAACTTAATTCCAACAATATATTCACCAACTAAATCACATTAACTTATTTGAAGAATTTAACATCTTTCTAAGTTATTAGTTTAATTTTAGCTTAATTTAAACACTATATTCACTAACTAAATCTCATTAACTCATTTAATGGAGTTAACATCTTTGTAGGTTTATTTAGTTTAGTTTTAACTTAATTCTTACACTATATTAACCAACTAAATTGCATTTATTTATTTAAAGAACTTTACTTCTTTCTAAGTCTAATTAGTTTAGTTTTAACTTAAATCAAGCACTATATTCACCAACTAAATCACATTTACTTATTTGAAGAACTTAACATCTTTCTAACTGTAACTAGTTCAGTTTTGACTTAATTCCAACACTTTATTCATAAACTAAATCACATTAACTTATTCAAAGAACTTAATAACTTTCCAAGTCTAATTAGTTTAGTTTTAACTTCATTCCAACACTATATTCACTAACTAAATCACATTAACTTATTTAATGAATTTAACAACTTTCTAAGTCTAATTTGTTTAGTTTTAACTTAATTCAAATAATATATTCAATAAATAAATCACATTTACTTAATTGAAGAATTTAACATCTTTCTAAGTGTAATTAGTTTAGTTTTGACTTAATTCCAACATTATATTCACCAACTAAATGCAATGACCCTCTTAGTCGTTTTAGAAATTTCAACCATTATTTTTATACTAACCTTTTTAGTAGATTTTTTAATTAATTTATATGACTTATAAGAATGAGTGACATGATTTTTACATTTAGTAAAAGATTATTTTGTTGCTAATAATAATGGGAAAAAAAAGAAAAAAAAAGAAAAAGGAAATTAAATAAATAAATAATTAAAATAAAATAAAAAAAAAGGGTCAAAGTGCCCTAAACTTTTAAAAGCTTGTGATGGCTTATATGAGTAAAAAATGAAAGAAATACGCAGAGAAGAAAAAAAAGAAAGGGAGAAAAGAAATGAAAAAAGGAGAAGCAAAATCAATATTTTCATCTCAAGGCGTCAAGGTAGTTATTTTCATCCTTTTTATCATGTTTTTAATGTAATTAGGAGAAGATTTTTAAGTTAAAACGTGTACAATTTACACTAATATGGGAATCTAGTTTTTGATTTCGTGTACATGTGTGCACATGTTATTTACATATAATTATGGACTAGAGGGTATTAAATGAATTATTATTGTTGGTGGATTAGACAATACATGTATTAAAGATAAATTTTATGTTGATTAATACTTAATTCATTAAGAGTTAGATAGGAAATTGAAGTGGGTTACTGTAGGTTTGTAAAGAAAAAAGGATTTGTGAGTTTGTTTTGAAATTTAATGGTAATGGGTGGGTACTAAATATATAGGAATTTAATGTGTGACATATAGATTCTGAAAATTTGTTGGGGTTTAATTTTCTTTAAATTTTTCTTATAATTATTATGTAATTTGTTAAAGTGATAGTGTCATAACTAGTTATAGATATGTAATTGGTTTTTTTTTAGGAATTATTGATGGTGTTCCCTTTGAAAGTATGTCAAGATTTCCAATGGAATATTGATATGCCGTCAATAGCCATTTTTGGATATTACTTGGACAATTATATTATATGGAAACTATTAGGGTTGTAGTGTTTGGAGAAATTATGACTTAACTCTTGACTTGAAATTTAAGAAATATGAGATTTGACTTATTAGTTAGAATCAAGATTGAGAAACTTTATTATAAATTTGGATAAATTGTTGGGTCAAACTAAACAGATATAATATGAGTGTTGTAAGATATGAACTCTTATTGTGGTTATTGATTTGAATAGTTGTATTGATTTGAAAGTACACCAAAGGAGGAAGGCCAAAGTCCCGAAGTGATTGTTCGATAAATTGAGGAAAGTGGATTTCTAAACTCTTGTTAAGTGTATGAAATGTGTGTATGTCCTTGTGGTATATGTTTGGGAGTAACGGGATTGGTGATGGGTTTACTTTTCCACATTGATTAATTCTAATGATGAAAAGAATGGGGATAACAAAAGGCAATGTGATTATTGTTTATGTGTGTTGTGTTGAGAAAGGGATGAAGGCTTGTTGAATCATTGTGTCACGACCCAAAGCGAGTCGTGAGTGGCACCCACACTTACTTCCTTAGGTTGGCGAACCGACACATCTAAACCCCAACATATACCAGTAGTTCAACTATGAATAACAAAAATAATGCGGAAGATCCAAAACTTATTAAGATAAGTGTCACCTCCCAAAACGGGTTATGAATGGCACCCACACTTACCTCCTTAGGTGGGCAAACCAACACATCTAAACCCCAAAATATACCAATAGTTCAAATATAAATAATATAAATAATGCGGAAGCTCCAAAAGATACTAAGCAACAAATTTAAATAAGTTTCTAAAGATTAATACTTATCATCCCAAAATCTGATAGTCATCACATCAAGGACATCTAATCTCCAATACTAAGTCTAAGAATATCGAATACACTTAAATAAAGAATAAAATGGTATGTGTCCTAAAGTATAGGAAATCATGTCGTGACCGAGAGAATCCAACACGAGCTTGAATGGATAGCTCACCCTGTAACTTGATATGCGGGAGGCTGGTTGTCATGACCCAAAAATAGGTGTAATGGCACTTTTCTTATCCCACCAAGACAAGTCAGCCTAAAACCCAATATCTAACCTAGTGCGGAAGTAAATGACAATCCAACAACAATTTCTAGTATGAAACCAAGTCATATTAATTCAATCCCCAAAATCAGGTTGTCACGTGCACAAGCCTCTAATGTAAACATTAGAATTGAAACAAAATAGAAGTCTAACATGAAGTTGTCTTTCATATAAAAACAAAATCATAAACTGGAGTAGGAATGTTCGCTGAGATGACAAGCAGCTACCTCACAATCCTCTACAAGATGCCTCGAAAACGAAGAGAATAGAAGGTATCACAAAGATCCAGGCTCGTAACCTACAAAAATTTGTAGAAGCAAGGGGTGAGTACCAAACCACGCGGTACCCAACAAGCGAACCTCTAAACACAAGTTAAGTGAACAAAATACGGGTACTCCTTACGCCCTATCTAACCCTCCACGCTACAATCTAACAGTTTACCAAACGCACCACTCAATAACCACATTCTATCAGTTTACACATTCTCAATACATCTCAATAATGAACAGTTACAAGCTTCACAGAGAAACAATCACAAGATCAGCAAAACACATGTCCAAGTTCATCAATAATAAAATGTGCAATGCCATGATATGCAATTTCAAATATCGTTATGCATGTCTTTCTTAACGATACACACCCGCTGTCTCTCAGTCCGGGACCCATGGGGGACATATCTGTCCATGAATCTGTCGCGGCGCACGACACGACCCTTGATAATAGTAACCTTCGCGGCACGCGATACGTCCCTCTAAATATGATATCCATCGCGGTGCGCGATACGACCCTCGAAATGGTACATCCTCTTACCACAACCATGTCTCAGATACAATGCAAATGACATGCTCAAATGAAAATGAGGAGATAACCATTTTGATACTAAAACGCAATTTACAACAAGGAATACAACACCAACAAATAAGCACCAAGTCTCCAAATCATTCTCTACATCACACAAGAAGATACACGAATTTCATACGCTTAACAAGAGTTTAGAAATTCACTTGCCTTAGTCAATCGAATAATTATTCTTGGACTTGAGCCTTCCCCTTCCGTTCGCATACAACTTCTCATCTCTCAACCTCTGAAGTACAATACTCAAGTGTCGGACATGGTCTTCCTTAGTCCTGAAGTAAACCAAGATGTTATCGATGAAAACAATCACAAAAGAATCAAGGTATGGTCGAAACACCCCATTCATCAACTCCATGAATGCTGCAGGGGCATTAGTCAATCCGAAGGACATCACTAGGAACTCATAATGCCCATACCGAGTTCGAAAAGCTGTCTTAGGGATATCTGATGCCCTAATCTTCAACTGATGATACCCAGACCTCAAATCAATCTTAGAGAACAATGATGCTCCCTGTAACTGATCAAATAAGTCATCAATACGTGGAAGAGGATACTTATTCTTCACTGTTACCTTGTTTTACTGTCTGTAATCAATACACATCCTCATAGTCCCATCCTTTTTCTTCACAAACAATACAGGGGCACCCCACGATGATACACTGGGGCAAATAAAACCCTTACTCAATAAATCTTGCAACTGATCCTTCAATTCTTTCAACTCTCCTGGGGCCATACGATATGGAGGTATAGAAATAGGCTTAGTGTCCGGCTCCAAATCAATATCAAAATCGATATCCCTATCGGGAGGAACACCTGGAAGATCAGAAGGAAACACATCGAGATACTTCTGAACCACGGGAACAGAGTCCATGGAAGGTGGTTCAACACTAGTATCCCAAATAAACGCTAAGTAAGACAAACACACCCTCTCCACCAATTTATGAGCACGGATAAAAGAGATTACCTTGCTAGGATAAGAACCACTAGAACTCTTCCACTCAACCCACGGAATACCAGGCATTGTTAAAGTCACAGTCTTAGCATTACAATGAAGGACAACGTGATAAGGAGAAAGCCAATCCATACCCAAGATAACATCAAAGTCTACCATCCCCAGAATGATTAAGTCTACCCAAGTGTCATACCCAGCCAAAGAAACAAGACAGGATCGATATACTCGATCCAGCACTAAGGGCTTACCCACGGGTGTAGAAACACGAATAGGTACAGTCATGCTATCACATATCATATCAAATATAGCAGCAAAATACGTAGACACATAAGAGAATGTAGAACCTGGATCAAGCAACACAGACCCAGGTCGATGGCATACTGGGATAATACCTGTAATAACAGCATCAGAGGTCTCCGCCTCAGGTCTCCTGGGGAAAGCATAGCAGTGGCCTCCTCGTCCACCTCCATCCTGGGTTGTACCTCTACCCCCACTCTGCTGAGCTGCAACACCACTACTAGAAACTCTATCACCTCTAACTGACTGAACTCTGCCACGACCTCTACCCTGTGGTGCTGGTGGTCTAGTTTGGAATGAAGAATTAGGTCGAGGCCCACCACGACCCCTTTGTGAAGTACACTACCGCATTAGATGATCGGGATCTCCACAAGTAAAACAAAATTTCTGACTTGGGAACTGTTGTGTGGACCCTGAAAACTCACTATAATTGCCTCACCCTGTAGGTCGCTGCTGTGAACCGTACGAGCCTTGACCCGGGCCATAAGAACCCCTAGATGTCTAGCCAGCCTCAAATGTCGGCATAGATGCATGAATAGGTCCCCGCTGCTGAAAAGAACCACTAACTCTCTGTGATCCCCTACCTCCAGATGAGGCACCCTGAAACTGACCTGATATACGAGCTCTTTTAGGGTCTCCAAACTCCTGTCTCTCCATCGATTCTGCCTCTTTGGCGGCGCTCACAATGGACTGGAAAGAAGTCCCCTCCCTAGATGTCCGAAACACAGCTGACCTGATAGAGAAAGTCAATCCCCTCACTAATCTGCGGATCCTCTCTGTCTCATTTGGAATAATGGCCAACGCATGCCTAGACAACTGGCAAAAACGAGCCTCATACTCTGTATCCGATAAACCATCATGTCTCAGACTCTCAAACCTCAAGTGACTCTCCTCTCTCACGCTCCATGGGATAAAACGATCTTGGAATGCACTAGCAAACTGCTCCCAAGTCACTGGAGGAGATCCAACAGGCAAACATCCCGAATAAGTCCTCCACCAGTCTCTTGGTGGTCCACGAAGCTGGAGTGTAGAATATTGAACCCCATGTGACTCAGCTAATCCAACCACCACTAGTAACTCTCGGCAGGTAGTTAGAAACTCATGAGCGTCCACGCTCTTCCCACCTTGAAACTTAGGTGGGTCCATCTTTCGAAATCTCTCATACCTACGCTGCTCATCCTCTGTCAGGACAACCATCGATGCAACTTGACCCCCAACTGCTGGTGCAATATCAATATGAACCGCGAGATCTACTGGTAGTTGCCCCACCGCATCCTGAGCAACCGGAGCTTGTTGCTGCTCTTGGGTCTGAGCCCCCTCTCTAGTACGAGAGTCATGTGGTGTGGTAGTTGCACCACCACCCTGAGAAAAGCCCTCTAGCACACTTAACACCCTCAATAGTGTATCCTGAAGCAAAGGTGTGACTACGGGATCTGGAGGAACCTTGTCCTCTCTGTCATCAATCTGAGGTTCGATAGAGACCTCTCTAGCACTACCTCTCAGTGGTGCTGCTCCACGTCCATGACCTCTGGCTACTGTCGTACTACTAGCACGACCTCTAGCTCAAGATCTACCCCTACCCCTAGCTGGGGCCTCAACAACTGCCTCGGGAAGTGCCTCCCCTCTACCACCAGTAACATTAGTTCTATTCCTCGTCATCTGTCAAAAGAGTATACAACAACTAAGTACTAACGAAGGTAACTACGCACAATGAGAAAGAATGAACAAAAGGAAGTTTCCTAGTAATCTTTATAGCCTCTCAAAGATGAGTACAGACGTCTCCGTACTGACCCTTGAGACTCTACGTAGACTCGGCTTGTATACACGTGAGACCTATGAACCTGGGGCTCTGATACCATTTTGTCACAATCCAAAAATAGGTGTGATGGCACTTGTCTTATCCCACCAAGACAAGTCACCCTAAAACCCAATATCTAACAAAGTGCAGAAGTAAATGACAATCCAACAACAATTTCTAGTATGAAACCAAGTCATATTAATTCAATCCCCAAAACCAGGTTGTCACGTGCACAATCCTCTAATGTAAACATTACAATTGAAACAAAATAGAAGTCTAACATTAAGTTGTCTTTCAAATAAAAACAAAATCATAAACTGGAGTAGGAAAGTTCGCTGAGATGACAAGCAGCTACCTCACTATCCTCCACAAGATGCCTCGGAAACGAAGAAAATAGAAGGTATCACAAAGATCCAGGCTCGTAACCTACAAAAATTTGTAGAAACAAGGGGTGAGTACCAAACCATGCTGTACCCAACAAGCAAACCTCTAAACACAAGTTAAGTGAACAAAATACGGGTACTCCTTACGCCCTATCTAAACCTCCATGCTACAACCTAACAGTTTACCAAATGCACCACTCAATAACCACACTCTATCAGTTTACACATTTTCAATACATCTCAATAATCAACAGTCACAAGCTTCACAGAGAAACAATTACAAGATCAGCAAAACACATGTCCAAGTTCATCAATAATAATATGTGCAATGCCATTAGATGCAATGTCAAATATCGTTATGCATGTCTTTCTTAACGATACACACCCGCTGTCTCTCAGTCCGGGACCCATGGGGGACATATCTGTCCATGCATCTGTCGCGGCGCACGACACGACCCTTGATAATAGTAACAACCTTCGCGGCGCGTGATACGTCCCTCGAAATATGATATCCATTGCGGCGCATGATACGACCCTTGAAATGGTACATCCTCTTACCACAACCATGTCTCAGATACAATGCAAACGACATGCTCAAATGAAAATGAGGAGATAACCATTTTGATACTAAAACGCAATTTACAAAAAGGAATACAACACCAACAAATAAGCAACAAGTCTCCAAATCATTCTCTACATCACACAAGAAGATACACGAATTTCATACGCTTAACAAGAGTTTAGAAATTCACTTGCTAAGTCAATCGAATAATTATTCTTGGACTTGAGCCTTCCCCTTCCGTTGAGCTTCCGAACCAATGGAATCTATTCAAGTGTATATTTACAATAAGGTTTCGGAATTAACAACACTCACACTTTTATGTGTTTAACCTTGACCTAAAAATTCACCCCAAATTTATAATCATGTTTGTAATTATTGATACCAATTAACATGCCAACTCTTTATATCTCCTCAAATTTCAAGTCTAGGATTAAGTCATAATTTCTCTAATAACTACAACCTTAACAATTTCCATATAGTATAATACACTCAATATCTAATTATCTATCTCAATATATCAAAATTTAATTCGTCATAATTACAATTATACCGTACATATAAAACAATACCACTTCGAATAGTTAATCTTAATGACTTAACCCTAAAATCTCAACTAATTTAATATTAAAAGTTTGATATGTTAATTCCATGCATATAGCCGCCGAATTGATTGCTTATTCATCACTGCCATATCATCTCCCATTGATATCATTAATTGTTGGTAAGGAATTATTATAATATATATATATATATATATATATATATATATAAGGCACTCATCTGGTCCCATTGAGAACACTAATTGTTGGTAAGAAATTATTATAATATATATATATATATATATATATATATATATATATATATATATATATATATATATAAGGCACTCATCTTGTCAAAAAATTGAAAAGGCAATCCATTATTATTATTTTTGTTTCCTACCAACTATCCTACTTGTTTTATACATATAGACGAACGTAGAAATTCACGAAACATATATGCAGAGAATGCATTACCTGAAGTTTGCCGCCACCGTCAGTTATTCGTTTTCCCCTTCTTTTTTTTTTAATTATTTAAGTACTAAAAGTGATAGTTTTTACCCACATATTTTATTAAATATAGGTTAAAAGGGTATAGGGTCTTAAATAAATTATCATTTTAGCCCATAAACTATTGATTAATTAACTTAAGTTAAACAAATATTCAAAAATTCTAAAGAGGAGCTTTTGGGTCATTACACTGGCTAGAGCTGAGGAAAATCAGAAGTCATAGGTACACTCGCTGCATTTCATAAAAGGAAAACAAAGAAGAAAACAAGTAGGACTCATTACGAGGCAACATGTATTGAGTAAGTATCATTGGTCAACCCAAAATAGTAACTAATATACAAAGAATAATAGTATGAACTCAACTATAGGACTTAACATGTGATAAGCAACAAACAACATGCACAAGTGTCAATAACAATAAAGTAAGCACGTATTGAGTCAACGGTATCACGATCACACATGAGGACTCATGCCTCCAAACCAAACCATTTTGGGAGTTGAGTCTTTTGAGATTGAATATACCGTGTCGAAACGTGACACTCCGATCCAAGAATACTGTGTCAGAACGTGACACTCCGATCCAAGAATACCGTGTCAGAACGTGACACTACGATCAAAAAATACCGTGTCGGAACGTGACACTCCAATCCAAGAATACCGTGTCGAAACGTGACACTCCGATCTAATTATACTTTTAATTTATCCTTTATTATCACTACTTTAAATTCATTGTTATATTATTTTCATCAAGCCTTCTTTATTCAAGGCATCACTTTGATAGATAGGATTAGAGAATATAAATTCTAAGGTCTCAGGATTTAAGACCAATCACAAACCACACAACCAAATCACACAATCACACAGTCAAGTACATAGAGAACTTCACAATATCAATCAAGGCATATCAATCACTATTAAGAGTCTACTATCAAATAGCATAAACCATAACCTAACTCCACCGAAGAATTGAATTCAAGTAACTACTTCTCCAATGCCTTTACTATCATTATTGCCTCCGAACCTTTCCAATCTATCAAGTATATATATGCACAATTTTTAATTTAGCGAGTCTATGAACACTCAGATTAGTCTATGTTTAGCCTAGACCCAAAAACTCATCTAATTATATAATTAATTTCCCAAAATTCAAACCTAAGGATAGATCTTAATTCCTTCCATTAACATTACTTTAATGTAACATATATAATATACTATACCTTATATTTAAGTACCTATCTCAATATATTGAAAAATGGTAAACCTAAAACCACTTGTCACAATACCAAGCTAACACATGAGACCACAATTGACTAACTAAAGAACTAACAGGAACACAGAAATCCAAAGACATTTTCAAAATATTTCACCGAAATTTTTTTTTTAATAAGCTCCTCTAATTAATATCTAAGTTTATGAACATAAAGAAATTATGATTACAATGTCTATTGTGAAAATTTAAAAATACTTCACTTCAATATATGCAATCCAAGGTCTAACATGCAAAACACAACATTATAATCACTTTTACCTGGCAACTGGCAGCATCTACACCATGCCTAACTCACATGAACAACTAACACGTTTCCATACAATTTTTTATACCTTAACATTAACCAAATTAAATTAACTAATGTTATCTAATTACAGTAAAAAAATTTCATCTCAAATCACAACTTCCTATCCACATTATAATCACTAACATAAATTCTTGACAATCAAGATGCCGTAATTATCACCCAATTATGTTACTGCCTTTACTCGAACAAACCCACAACAAATTGTCAACTTTTAATCAGCACGTTCCTCAACTTTTCACTATTCGATTTCTCTTTAATCTTTTTCCACTATTTATCATAAAGACCCACTAACGATAATTAATCCACAATTATATATGTTAACTATTAACAAAGAAGATTACCTCTAAAAGAACTCTAAGTTGATCTTTGTTGTAGCCGCACAACCTTCTTCTCACATGGTTTTTACGCGTCTATATTTCTTCTTTTCTACAGATTAGTTATCACCCTAATTGTATACTTTAAAATTATAAAAGTGACCCATTATTAATTTTAAAGTTATCTCTTTTAACCCCCAACTAACTTAATTGTAAAACTACCCCACTAATTTCATAATTATAATTATGAAATAGTTCAAAATACCCATTTAGAATTTAACGAAAAATATTTTATGAAACACAAGACATTAACTCTCAAAACGACCAAAAGGGTCGTTACAATAGATACCAATTTACCCATCGTTCGTCCTCGAACGATCAAAGGAAGGCAAGGCAAGAAAGGATAGTTATCTCAATGATTATTCCAAAATATTAATACCCATTGTCTCATCTCAATAGTATCAAAAACTAGAGATCTACACCTCCCCTCATAGAATGTCTCTAATATAATTGCACACATACTTGGTTTATCAAACTCCACATTCATTGAAGTCAACACTCTTAATAATAACAAAACATATAACTACATCGATCATCTACCTTACTCTCAAACCATCATTAGTATCAAAGTATGCTTATCAAATACATGTTCAAACTATGGCTATCTCTTTCTATTTAAGCATTTCCTGACAGATACGAGTCCCAAATAACGCCTACAGCACTAATTACAAATGTGATATTACCTTTTCATTGAGACAAAACTATTAAATCACACCCAAAGTCAACTCTACACCACTTTCACATACCATGCTTAAGGTACCATTTTAAACCATTATATATATCATGCCAACACTTAGGAAAATTCTTTGTTACTCAAACTATTATGTATATATACTATGAGCTCATAACCTCTATTAACCATTAAATGTCCATGTAACACACCTTAACATTATATGAAATCCCATCAATATAGTAGTATTAACCCACTTTTATTCTAAATAACCATGTAGAATTATATCTCACCTTTTACATTATTCTTAAGTCTTCTATCCTAATTTGAGCAATCTAATTTCATTGTAAAATACTAAAATTTTCATACCTCATTATTTGTCACCTAAACCAAAACTCATTTTTTTTAGGAGTCGATGATAAACTCCTAGTAAGTTTGTACCGAACTAGTTCACATCTCACAATTATATCTAAACTCATAGGCAAAAATTAAAACAACCATCAACTACACCCCATGGATTTATACGAGAGGTCTTATTCTTTCACTCTTTTCAAATTCTTTTCATGGTGCAAATTCTAAATATCTCGCTCCTTCAATATATCAAACTCTTGTTTATCTAGCTTGCTTACCGATTTCATGTTTTACTAATAATCCATGACATTTTACTTCACACTCTAAAAAAAACTTTGAGGGTAAACCCTTCCTTAGATCCATTAACAATCAAAAGTAACAACTTTATGATTCAAAACATGCATAAGTTCTTTCACATGATTAATACAGATGTAATCAATCATTTATTACCTTACAAATTTATACCTTGAACAAAAAATATCTCCAAGAATGCAGACTTATAATGAAAAGTTTGAATTTTAACTACAATTGTGTGACCCAATACCCTTATGTATCTTCATTTGCTTATACTTTGAAGACTTTTATAATTACCTTATCTTATCTTATCATTAATTGCCTCTCCATCAACCATGCCATATGCTGCACTAAAAATCCAACCCTACTCATTTCTAAATTCAACAGTATAACAGAACTTATCATCTCACTCAAGCTGAACGTCTGTACATTCATCTCTTCAGTTTTATTCAATAGCTTTTAATCAAGCTAATTAACCTATTATGCTATTACCTTACCAAAACAAAATAGATAAAATTATGCATTTCTGAACCCAATTTCCAACCCCTTCGAAGATTCATTTTTACTTCTTACAATCAGAGAAAATATTCCTTCACTCACTTATTTTCTTAAGGCTACACATCCCACAAGTTTCATCTTATTTTAATCATGATTCCAGCTCCTTTAAGTTCTATTCGAGCGTTGACCCAACATCTCATAAAACTTGTCATACACCCACATTACTCACAAAATAGTAGAAAATCACAACCTTAGATACTCACAAGTATTTATTACATACAAAATTTATTTAACCAAAAAATTCTAATCATATACTTTCATCCCAATTACAAATTCTCACAAATTTTTATTTTCCATCATGCTCACTTAACCCTTTTATTACCATGAAGTGAACCTTTTCCCCAATCTAACACCTTAAACTTAGGTATACCAATCAAATTCAAGGGACTAACCCAATTTATATGCACTTTCTTGCTAAATCTTCAATTTACTTCACCCAAGTATACCCACTAGGACTTTCTTTCCCTATAAGTTTGTTATTTTAGTATCAATCTACCTTTTGAAGCTTAAGATAAAATCGTCAGTACTCACCTCAAGATACATTTCACAACCTAAATGTATTAATATTGTACCAAAGATCCACCACTAAAATTTTTCTTTAAAATAATCCTTAACCACTAAAATTTTCCTTCAAAATAATGCTCAATCTATGTTCCTGTAGTAATAAACTAGTTGTTTTCTCAAATGTGAATGCAACACTAAATATTATTATCTGACCATGTCGTACAACTTGTAACTCCTTTAGTAATTAGTATTCATACTTTACAATCGACGTACCTGTTTCCACATAACCCTAGTACTGCCACACCGTGAAAGTCCGTTAGATACCTCACTAGAACACATAATACCTGTCCATATTATCGTACCCAAATAGCCCACATATTTCTACCCATTGAATAATTGCAAAACATTATCGAATATGTTCTCTATCTAGACCAAACAATTTGTTTTTCTTCTTAGATCAATTCAATAAAATAAATAACACACTTCCTAACTCTAACCAAGTAAGCATTGATGACTTTCTCTAATCTACCCTCACTCGATGAAGTCATAGTAGTGTCTTTATTAACCGACATTCGACATGAGACTACCACCACATTTTGCGATCAAGAAAATATATCTATTTCTAAGGATAATTTTATTTCCTATTGTTGCTATTTCAACTTCAAATACTCTAGTAGTAACCATATTTGAAATAGAGTGAAGAAGTTCAGATACCAATTTGTATCACCTAGATACCAATTCGATTCAAGTAATAGCACGAAATAAAGAAAGAAATAAGCTTTCCTAAAGTACTATTGCTTCTCAAAGAAAAGTAAAGGCGTCCCCTTACCATTCCGCAAGACTCTACTAGACTTGTCCTTGTGTGATGAGATCAACGAACCTAACGTTCTGACACCAAATTTGTCACGACCCAAAATGGGTCGTGAATGGCACCCACACTTACCTCCTTAGGTTGGCGAATCAACACATCTAAACCCAAACATATACCAATAGTTCAACTATAAATAATATAAATAATGCGGAAGCTCCAAAAGATACTTAGCAACCAATTTAAATAAGTTTCTAAAGTTTAATACTTATCATCCAAAAATCTGATAGTCATCGCATAAAGGACATCTAATCTCCAATACTAAGTCTAAGAATATCGAATACACTAAAATAAAGAATTAAATGGTATGTGTCCGAAAGTATAGGACATCATGTCGTGACCGAGAGAATCCAACACGAGCTTGAATGGATAGCTCAGCCTGTAACTTGATATGCGGGAGGCTGGCTAGAGCTGAGGCAAAGCAGAAGTCATAGGTACACTCGCTGCATTTCATAAAAGGAAAACAAAGAAGAAAACAAGAAGGACTCAGTACGAGGCAACATGTACTGAGTAAGTTTAGTCGGTCAACCCAAAATAGTAACTAATATACAAAGAATAATAGTATGAACTCAACAATAGCACTTAACATGTGATAAGAAACAAACAACATGAACAAGTGTCAATAACAATAAAGTAAGCACCTATTAAGTCAACGGTATCAAGATCACACATGAGGACTCATGCCTCCAAACTAAACCATTTTAGGAGTTGAGTTCTTTGAGATTGAATATCTTCCATTAATTCAACATACATTTCCTTTAATATTGTAACGACCTGTTTAGTCGGTTCGAGCTGTAGAACTATTTTTGATAAAAATTGACTGGGTGGACGTATCACGCGACGGACCGTCATGGTCATGATGAACCATGATAGACTCCGTCGTCCCATACTTATGTAATTTCTTCTGTTGCTCTCCTCATTACCCTCGAAGACAGGTAGGACAAACCGTCATAGGCACAACAGTCCGTCGAGCGTCTTCGTTCCAAAATACTTTAACTCTGAAATCTGGGTACTAGGATCGACTCTCTGAACTTCACGACAGAAGTGCAGGACGGACCGTCGTAGATACGACGGACCGTCACAAGTTGCGTAACTTCACTACTGAATTTAACTCTCTGAACTTTGTGACGGACCTGCAGGACAGACCGTCATAGATACGGCGGGCCGTCACAAGCTGCGTAACCCCAACTGGGTCGGATTTCTGCTAAAAGTTTTAAAGGGGTGTTTTGACTATTCATGATTATAATTATGAAATTAGAGGGGTAAGTTTAATAATTTATTTACTTAGGGGTTAAAGAAGATAATAAGTAAATAAATAGTGGGTTTCTTTTATCATAATGGATTATATGATAATTAGGGTAAAAGAAAAAGAATCTGGAGAAAAAAAACAAAAAGAACAGAGAGGGAGAACGAGCGAGAAAGAGAGAACGAAGAGGACAACAAAGGCATTGGGGAAGTAGCTTGCTTGATCACGATTCATCGGTGGAGGTAGGTTATGGTTTATTTCTATGTGATAGAAAAAATCTAAATAGTGATTGCTATGTATTGGGTGGTATTGTAAAGTCTTTTATATTTTTGATTGTGTGTTTGTATGTTGTTATTGTGTAATTGTGGTGGATTAGGTTGATGAGACTATTGAATCTTCAATAATAAATCCTCTTTATTAAGATGACGCCTTGACATAAAGAAGGCTTGATGAACTAAAATAATGAGGTAATATTGGATCGGAGTGTCACCTTCCGACACGGTAGTATTAGGGGATCGGAGTGTCATGTTCCGACATGGTAATATTGGATCGGAGTGTCACGTTCCGACATAGTTGTATTAGGGGATTGGAGTATCAAGTTTCGACACGGTAGCATTAGGGGATCAAAGTGTCACGTTCCGACACGGTTGTATTAGGGGATCGGAGTGTCACATTCCGATACGATAATGATAAAGAGAATGAATCTTTAATTATGTTAATATACTGAAATTAAAAGAACCTATTTCCCAAATGAGTATGCTGTGGAGGCTTGAGTCCTCATAGGTGTGCTTGGTGTTGTTGCCAATGGTTCTTAAACTTGTTGATTGTCACCTGTTAAGTATTATGGTTGATTTTATATTATTATTCACTATATATTGTTTTCTATTTTGAGTTGGCCGATGATACCTACTCAATACGTGATCCTAGTACTGACCCCCTACTTGTAATTTTCTTTTTTGTTATTTGTAGAGTGAAGCAAGCGTTCCATCGATTTCGACTCGTCCTCAGCTCTAGCTAGTCTTCAGGACATCAGAGTTCCGGGTGAGCTATTAATCCTAGCTCGTGTTGGATTCTCTCCTTCACGTCTTGATGTCTTGAAGTTCGGACATGGACCATCATTTTACTTATTTTAGCTTCTTGAATACTCTTATATTTAGAAATTTGAGGATTGATGTTCTTGATGTGAAGACTTCCAGATTTTGGGGATAATAATTAATAAACTTCAGAAGCTTATTTAATTGATAACGTTAATGAGTTTTGGATCTTCCGCACTAATTTTACTATTAATAATTGTTATACCGTCAAATGTTGGGGTTTAGATTTATTGGTTCGCTCACATAGGAGGATAAGTGTGGGTGCCACTCGTGGCTCGTTTTGGGTCATGACAAACTTGGTATCAGAGCGTTAGGTTCGTTGGTCTCATCACACAAGAACGAGTCTAGTAGAGTCTTGAGGAACGGTAGGGGGACACCCTTACTTTTCTTTGAGAGGCTATAGGACTATAGGAAAATTCCATTCTTTCCTTCTTTTGTGCTATTACTTGGATCCAATTGGTATCTAGTTGATACAAATTTGTATCTGACATCATCACTCTATTTCGCAGATGGTTAGAACTAGTCTATGCCAACACCAACACCGGCAAGACAGGGTGCGACTGAGCCAAACATTGAGGCTGTAGCTCGAGGAGGAGCAGTGGCAAGAGGCCGTGGTAGATGTCGCAGCAGGACGTCCTCTAGAGGTAGAGGACAAACACCTGGTCCAGCTAGTAATAGCGCGGTGACTCCTCCACCGACTGATGAGGTAGTAAGAGAAGGTGAGGAAGGGGAAAATGAACAGGTGCACCATGAGGAATTACCACCCCAACCTACCTCAGAGATGATCAACCAGGTTCTTGCTTATCTTAGCGGGTTATCTGATTGGGGCCAGACACCTCCAGTGTTTCCTGTACCAGCACCTCAGGTTCCGGGAGTACAACATGCAGTTGTTGTGGCTCCCCGAATGGATGCCTCATTGGAAGTAGGCACTTTTACTCGATGGACTACAGGGTCTATAATGACGAGTGATCAGCATGAACTTTTGTCACGACCCAAAACGAGTCGTGAGTGGCACCCACACTTACCTTCTTAGGTGGGAGAACCGACAAATCTAAACCCCAACATATTCCAATAGTTCAACTATAAATAATATAAATAATGCTGAAGCTCCAAAAGATACTAAGCAACTAATTTAAATAAGTTTCTAAAGTTTAATACTTATCATCCCAAAATCTGATAGTCATCACATCAAGGACATCTAATCTCCAATATTAAGTCTAAAAATATCGAATACACTAAACTGAAAGAATAAAATGATATGTTTCTGAAAGTATAGGACATCATGCCATGACCGAGAGAATCCGACACGGGCTTGAATGGATAGCTCACCCTGTAACTTGATATGCGGGAGGGTGGCTAGAGCTGAGGGAAATCAGAAGTCGTAGGTACACTCGCTGCATTTCATAAAAGGAAAAAAAGAAGAAAACAAGTAGGACTCAGTATGAGGCAACATGTACTGAGTAAGTAACATCGGTCAACCCAAAGTAGTAACTAATATACAAAGAATAATAGTATGAATTCAACTATAGCACTTAACATGTGATAAGCAACAAACAACATGAACAAGTGTCAATAACAATAAAGTAAGCACATATTAAGTCAACGGTATCAAGATCACACATGAGGACGCATGCCTCCAAACCAAACCATTTTGGGAGTTGAGTTCTTTGAGATTGAATATCTTCCATTAATTCAACATATTTTTCCTTTAATATTATCGTGTCAGAACGTGACACTCCGATCCAAAAATACTGTGTCGGGACGTGACACTCCGATCCAAGAATACCGTGTCAGAACGTGACACTGCGATCCAAAAATATTCTGTCAGAACGTGACACTCCAATCCAAAAATACCGTGTCGAAACGTGACACTCCGATCCAAGAATATCATGTCGGAACGTGACACTCCGATCCAATTATACTATTAATATATCCTTTATTATCACCGCTTTCAATTCATTGTTATATTACTTTCATCAAGCCTTCTTTATTCAAGGCATCACTTCGATAGATAGGATTAGAGAATATAAATTCTACGGTCTTAGGATTTCAGACCAATCACAAACCACACAACCAAATCACACAATCACACAGTCAAGTACATAGAGAACTTCACAATATCATTCAAGGCATATCAATCACTATTAAGAGTTTACTATCAAATAGCATAAACCATAAACTACCTTTACCGAAGAACAGAAGTCAAGCAACTACTTCTCCGATGCTTTTCCTTTCCATATTGCCTCCAAACCCCTCCAATCTATAAAGTATATATACATATATAATAAGGTTTAAGTTAATAAGCCCACAAAAGCTCCAATTATTCTATGTCTAACCTCTACCCAAAAACGCACCTAATTCTATAATCAATTCCTTAAAGTTCAAACCTAAGCGAAAATCTTAATTCTTCCAATTAGCACAACTTAAATAAAATTTAAGTAATTCAATATACCTAATATTTAGTTACCTATCTTGATATATCAAAACTTAGTATATAATAAGATAACAACATTATTATGTTTAAAATCGAAACCACTGGTTATGAAACCTGTGGCAGCAACAGAGAGCACCTGACACCACACGCCTACCTTTCGCCATGTACTGATCTATCGCTTATAATTCATGACCCATCATTATGCCTAAAATACTTACCTTTTTCATATAATAAAATAATTTTCCACCATTTTTTTTATCCATTAATAGAGTCATTAATCATCAACTATAATTTTAAAAAAACAATATGCAATACCATGTTCCACAACAATTTTAACAATAAAAAAAATGTTGAGGTGAATTAAGCTTATCATTATTCGATAATAAAACTCGACAAACAATCTTATCATGACTTCCTCACTGCACAAACATTCCTATCTTTCTTGCTCTAATTCAAACCCCTAATAAAATATAATGATTTTCTACTTTCCATTGATTAACTATATTGCCCCTAATAATGTCTCCACTAATTAATTAAGAAGCCTAGATTTGCAATCCATCTGTAATTGCCTCATATAATTTATTAACAACTAACTATTTTATTCCTTTTTTCCCACTAACATGAAGAATGACATACTACTAATTGAAGTACTACATACCATCAAAGTACCCCAAAAAAATATTGAAACAGTCACATAGTTTACTTGAAGCTGCCCGTGATTTTTCTTCGTTCAAACGCCGCTTTGCGTTATTCCCTTCCTTTCTTATTTTCTACAAAATTATTCTCTACCATAATCTAATATACTACTTATAAGAGTTATAAAAGTGGTCCACTATAAATTTTAAAGTTATTTTCTTTAACCACCAACTAACTTAATTATAAAACTACCCCACTAATTTCATAATTATAATTATGAATACTCCAAATAACCCATTTAAATCTATAGGAAAGTATTTTCTCACATAAAAAGTTCTAGTGCTCAAAATGACTACACGGGTTGTTACAATAGATACCAATTTACCCATCGTTCGTCCTCGAACGATCAAAGGAAGGCAAGGCAAGAAAGGATACTTATCTCAATGATTATTCCAAAATATTAATACCCATTGTCTCATCTCAATCTTATAAAAAATTAGAGATCTACACCTCCCCTCATAGAATGTCTCTAATATAATTGCACACATACTTGGTTTATCAAACTCCACATTTATTGAAGTAAACACTCTTAATAATAACAAAACCTATCACTACATCGATCATCTACCTTACTCTCAAACCATCATTAGTATCTGTCATGACCCAAAATGAGCCGCGAGAGGCACCCACACTTATCCTACTATGTGAGCGAACCAACCAATCTAAACCCCAACATTTCAAACATAAAAATAATGCGGAAGACTTAAAACTCATTAAAGAAAACAATAATCAACTTCTAAAACTCAAACTCATCATTATCCCCAAAATCTGGAAGTCATCATCACAAGAACATCTATTCTCAAATTCCTAAAGCTAAGTGTATCTAAGAAACTAAACATAAATAACAGCTAGTCTATGCCAGAACTTCAAGGCATCCAGACATGAAGAAGAAGATCCAGTCCAAGCTAGAAGCTTTAGCTCACCCTGAAATCTGGTGTGATGAAGACTGCCTAGAGTTGCGGTTGAGTCGAAGATGACGGTACGTGTGCTGCACTCCACAAATAATAAAATGAAAACATACAAGTAGGGGTCAGTACAAAACACAGGTACTGAGTAGGTATCATCGGCTAACTCAACATAGAAAATAATATATATCAGATAATATCATAAAATCAACTACAATACTCAACAAGTAGCAACAACAAGTACTATAATCATTAATAATTACGCCAAGTACACCCATGAGGACGCAAGCCTCCATACCATACTTCTTTGGGAAATAGGTTCATTAAATCTGAGTATATCACCATTTCAAGATTCACTCTCTTTATTCCTCTTGTGTCGGAACGTGACACTCCGATCCCCTAATACTACGTGTCGGTTCGTGACACTCAATCCCCCTAATACTACGTGTCGGTTCGTGACACCCGATCCCACTAATACTACGTGTCGATTCGTGACGCCAAATCCCCCTATTACTACGTGTCGGTTCGTGACACCCGATCCCCTATTACTACGTGTTGGTTCGTGACACCCGATCCTCTAACCTCATTCTTTTAGTTCATCGAGCCTTCTTTTATAGCAAGGCATCATCATTAGCAAGAGGTTTTCAAGATTTAGGATTCAATAGCTTCATCATGCTTATTTCATCACAATTATATCATCACATCCATGCAAGCATACAATTAAGCATATAGAAGGGTTTACAACACTACCCAATACATATCATTCGATATTAAGAGTTTACTACGAATAGCATAAAAACCATAACCTACCTCCACCAAAGAATTGTGATCAAGCAAGCTAATCCTTAAAATCTTTGCTTTCTTCTTGTTCCTCTCTCAATCGATCGTTTCTGCCTTTCTCTCTCTATTCTTTCTATTTTTCTTATTCAAACCCTTTTTCTTTTACCCTAATTAGCATATAATTAAGTATAAAAGATGACAAAAGTAACCCACTAATTAATTTAAGGTTATCTCCTTTAACCCTCGTGAAATTGGATTATTAATATTCAACCACTAACTTTATAATTATAAGAAGGAATAGTCCAAAACGCCCCTTAAAATATTAAACAGAAATTCGACCCAGTCAGGGTTACGCAGACTGTGACCGCCCGTCGTGCCTGCAAGGGTCCGTCCGGCTGCTTCCGTCACAAGGTTCAGAGACTCGATTAATTAAAAAGTCTGTGACGGCCCGTCATGCCTGTGACGGTCCGTCCTGCCACTTCGTCACGAAGTTCAGAAAGTCGATTTCAGTACCCAAATTTCAGAATTCTAAGTGTTTTGGAACGAGACCCCCTCGACAGTCCGTCGTGCCCATGACGGTCCGTCGTGGGATCCGTCGTCTCAGCCAGTTTTTCCAGAAATAAAATCTGCTGCTCAAAACGACTAAACAGGTCGTTACAATAGATACCAATTTACCCATCGTTCGTCCTCAAGCGATCATAAGAAAAGAAACAAGGGTGAAAAGGAGTACCTGAATCTGTAAACAGGTGTGGGTATCTTTCTTGCATATCAGCCTCCTTCTCCCAGGTGGATTCTTCAACTGGTCGATTTTTCCATTGAACCTTGATGGATGCAATCTCTCTTGACCTTAACTTGCTGACTTCTCTATCTAGAATAGCAACAGGCTCCTCCTCATAAGACAAATTCTCATCAAGCAGAACTGAATCCCAACGAATGATGTAGTTTCCATCCCCATGGTATCTTTTCAACATAGACAGTCCTGGGGGCAAGGCTAATTTATAAGCTACCTCCCCCACGTGCTTCAGAACTTTAAATGGACCAATATACCTTGGGCTTAGCTTACCTCGCTTACCAAACCGCATCACCCCTTTCATGGGTGAAACCTTCAGCAAGACTTGAATCGTTCGCTCACACATGCATGAAGCATATACTCCAACACTTGAATCGGTCGCTCAGACTGACCATCGGTCTGAGGATGGAACGCAGTACTAAGGTCCAACCTAGTACCCAGTTCCGCATGCAATGTTTTCCAAAACGTAGAAGTAAATTGCGTACCTCTATCCGATATGATGGAGAGTGGAACCCCATGCAATCGAACAATTTTTGAGATGTAAAGTCTGGCTAACTTCTCTGCATTGTAAGTCACCTTAACCGGAACGAAGTGAGCAGACTTAATTAACCTATCAACGATTACCCAAATGGAGTCATACTTACCCATTGTCTTTGGAAGACCAACCACGAAGTCCATTGCAATTCTCTCCTACTTCCATTCCGGAATGGGCATTCTCTGGTTGCTGACAATTTGAACATTTGGCAATAAAATCAACAATGTCACGCTTCATTCTACTCCACCAAAAGTGTTGCTTTAGGTCACGGTACATCTTGGTTGCACCAGGATGTATAGAATACCTTGAACTATGAGCCTTTGTAAGGATAGTGTGAATCAAATCATCGATGCGAGGTACACATACCCTTCCCTTAATTCTCAACACACCTTCCTCGTCGATTTTTGCTTCTTTAGCCTCCCCTCGCGACACCTTATCTCAAATCCGAATCAGCTTCTCATCATTAAACTGTTTTCCCTTAATCTTGTAAAGAAAGGAAGATCTCGCCTCCACATAGGCCAAAAATCCTCCCTTCTCATTTATTTCTAACCTCATTAAGTCATTAGCCAGAATCTGTACCTCTCTAGCCAATGGGCGTCTTGAAACTTGCAAGTGGGCTAGACTTCCCATGCTCCCTGCCTTTCTACTTAAAGCATCTGCCACAACATTAGCTTTTCCCGGATCATACAAGATAGTGATGTCATAATCCTTCAGTAGTTCCATCCACCTTCTCTGTCTTAAATTCAAATCTTTCTGAGTAAAGACATACTGTAGGCTACGATGATCCGTATAGACTTCACACTTAACCCCATATAGATAGTGTCTCCATTGCTTTAATGCAAACACTACCGCAGCCAACTCCAAATCATGGGTCGAATAATTAGTTCGTGCACCTTTAATTGCCTCGAGGCATAAGCAATTACATTCTTCTCTTTCATTAGTACTGCACCCAAACCCGAATAGGATGCATCACAATAGACAGTGAAATTCTTACCTTGCAGTGGCAGGGTAAGGATTGGTGCGGTAGTCAACAAAGTCTTGAGCTTCTGAAAGCTTTCTTCACACTCGTCTGACCATACAAATGGGATCTTCTGTTAGTCAAGCTTGTCAATTTGGAAGCAATAGAAGAGAACCCCTTGACAAATTGACTGTAGTAGCTAGCTAAACCAACAAAGCTCCTTACTTCTGACACATTAGTAGGTCGTACCCAATTCCTCACTGTTTCAATCTTAGATGGATCCACCATCACTCCATTCTTAGAAGCTACGTGCCCTATGAAGGACACTGAATCTAGGCAAAACTCACACTTAGAGAATTTGACATAAAGCTTTCTCTCACTCAACATTTCCAACACAATTCTCAAGTGCTTCTCATGTTCTTTCTTGCTCTTTGAGTATAACAGTATATCATCAATGAATACAATGACAAAGAGATCCAGATATGGCTTAAAATCCCATTCATCAAGCTCATGAAAGAAGCAGGGGCATTCGTAAGCCCAAAAGACATTACTAAGAACTCATAATTCCCATACCTGGTCCGCAAAGTAGTCTTGGGCACATCTGCTGCCCGTATTTTCAATTGATGATAACCAGATCTCAAGTCAATTTTTGAGAAGGTACAAGCACTTTGTAACTGATCGAACAAATCATCAATGCGAGGAGAGGATACTTGTTCTTAACCGTTACCTTATTCAGTTGTCTGTAGTCTATGCACATCGAAAGCTTCTATCCTTCTTCTTCACAAACAAAACAGGAGCACCCCAAGGGGATGCACTTGGTCTAATGAAGCCTTTGCTCAACAACTCTTGAAGTTGGGCCTTTAACTCCCTTAACTCAGCGGGAGCCATTCCATAAGGGGGTATAGAAATGGGGCGAGTACCCGGTTCAAGATCGATGCAGCAGTCAATATCTCTATCCGGTGGCATACCAGGAAGGTCTGCAGGAAACACATCTAAAAACTCGCGGACTATCGCAACCGACTCGATTGAAGGTACTTGGGTATTATCATCCCTGAGGTGTGCCAAGAAAGCTAAAAAACCCTTACTAATCATTCTCTTAGCACGAAGAAAAGAGACGATACGAACCGGATTGGAAGTGTAGTCACCCTCCCACACTAACGGATCTGTCTCAGCCTTGGCTAACGTCACAGTTTTAGCATTACAATCCAAGATTGCAAAATTTGGAGAAAGCCAAGTCATACCCAGAATTACATCGAAGTCAACCATTTCTAAGATAACCAAGTCTACAAGAGTATTGCTCCCCACAAAAGTCACAAGACAAGACCTATGCACCTTTTCAACTATCACAGACTCACCCACCAGAGTAGAAACACGAATAGGCATGTCAAGCAATTCACAATGTAATTTAAGACCATTAGCAAATGAGGAAGATACATAAGAAAAAGTGGATCCAGGATCAAACAATGCAGAAGCCATGCAATCACAAACCAGAAGATTACCTGTGATGACAACATCAGATGTCTCCGCTTCGGATCTCTCAGGGAAAGCATAACAATGGGCCCTATCACCTGTCTACCCGTTGCCCCTACCATGTTGCGCTGCAGTAGTTCCAGTTTGCCCATTACCCCGGCCGTTTTGGTGACCACCATAACCTCGGCCACCACGTCCTCCCGAATAACGGCCTCTTCCATGACCACCTCTACCTCTGATTATTGGGGTTCTGTAACTCAGTTTTGGACAATTCCTCCTAATATGTCCAGTCTCTCCACATCCATAACATTATTTGGATTCAAGCATAGGTCCTTGTGAGAATGACGAAGTCTGGGATAGCCACCAAACTCAGAGAAATGTTGGCCGGTCTGCGGTGGACCCCCAACTACAGTCTGTAGTGAAGACTGGATAGGTCGGGCTGGGTAACCTCCTGAACCCTGCCCTCTGGAGTAAGAACCATTAAAATCACCTCCCTTACGAAACCTTTTAGATGTCGATGCCAAGGTGAAGTCATCTGGCTTCACCCCCTCCACCTCTATAACGAAGTCTATCACTTCCTGAAAGGATTTCACTGTAGCCGCTACCTGTAAGGCTGAAATCCGCAAATCTGACCTCAACTCCTTCACAAAACAGCGAATCCGCTCTTGTGGACTGAACGTGACACTCCGATCAAAGAATACTGTGTCGGAACGTGACACTCCGATCCAAAAATACCGTGTCGGAATGTGACACTCTGATCAAAAAATACCGTGTCGAAACGTGACACTTCGATCCAAAATATTGTGTCGGAATGTGACACTCCGATCCAATTATGCAATTAATTTATCCTTTATTATCACCGCTTTCAATTCATTGTTATATTATTTTCATCAAGCCTTCTCTATTCAAGGCATCACTTCGATAGATAGGATTAGAGAATAGAAATTCTACGATCTCAGGATTTCAGACCAATCACAAACAACACAACCAAATCACACAATCACACAGTCAAGTACATAGAGAACTTCACAATATCATTCAAGGCATATCAATCACTATTAAGAGTTTACTATCAAATAGCATAAACCATAACCTACCTTTGCCAAAGAACCGAAGTCAAGAAACTACTTCTCCGATGCTTTTACTTTCCATATTGCCTCCGAACCCGTCCAATCTATAAAGTATATATACATATATAATAAGGTGTAAGTTAATAAGCCCACAAAAGCTCCAATTATTTTATGTCTAACCTCTACCCATCAATGCACCTAATTCTATAATCAATTGCTTGAAGTTCAAACCTAAGCGAAAATCTTTATTCTTCCAATTAGCACAACTTAAATAAAATTTAAGTAATTCAATATACCTAATATTTAGATACCTGTCTCGATATATCAAAACTTAGTATATAATAACATAACAACATTATTATGTTTAAAATCGAAACCACTGGTTATGAAACCAGTGGCAGCAACAGAGAGCACCTCACACCACACGCCTACCTTTCGCCATGTACTGATCTTTAGCTTACAATTCATGACCCATCATTATGCCTAAAATACTTTCCTTTTTCATATAATAAAATAATATTCCACAATTTTTTTATCCATTAATATAGTCATTAATCATTAACTATAATTTTAAAAAAACAATATGCAATACCATGTTGCTGAAGCAACATCGTTCCACAACAATTTTAACAACAAAAAAAATGATGAGGTGAATTAAGCTTATCATTATTCGATAATAAAACTCGACAAACAGTCTTATCATGACTTTCTCACTGCACAAACATTCCTACCTTTCTTGCACAAATTCAAACCCCTAATAAAATATAATGATTTCCTACTTTCCATAGATTAACTATATTGCCCTAATAATATCTCCACTAATTAATTAAGAAGCCTAGATTTGCAATCCATCTGTAATTGCCTCATATAATTGATTAACAACTAACTATTTTATTCCTTTTTCCCCAATAATATGAATAATGACATACTACTAATTGAAGTACTACATACCATCAAAATACACCAAAAAAATATTGAAACAGTCACATAGTTTACTTGAAGCTGCCCGTGATTTTTATTCATTCAAACGCCGCTTTGTGTTATTCCATTCCTTTCTTATTTTCTACAAAATTATTCTCTACCCTAATCTAATATACTGCTTATAAGAGTTATAAAAGTGGTCCACTATCAATTTTAAAGTTATTTTCTTTAACCACCAACTAACTTAATTATAAAACTACCCCACTAATTCATAATTATACTTATGAATACTTCAAAACACCCATTTAAATCTATAGGAAAGTGTTTTCTAACATAAAAAGTTCTAGTGCTCAAAACGACTACACGGGTTATTACAACTTTTTACTAAATTCTTAAAGTTGACACCTACAGTCTTCAAGGGTGCTGAATCAGAGGATGCCTATGATTTTCTGGTTGATTGTCATGAGCTGCTACATAAGATGGACATAGTAGAACGATTCGGTGTTGAGTTTGTGACCTACTAGATTCAGGGGAATGCCAAAATGTGGTGGCGGTCGTATGTTGAGTGTCAACCAGCACAGGCACAAACTATCACTTGGGCATCATTCTCTAGCTTATTTATGGAGAAGTATATACCCCGTATTTTGAGGGACAAGAGGAGAGATCAGTTCCTGAGCCTAGAGCAAGGCAGGATGTTTGTAACTGCTTATGAGGCTAAATTTCGTGCACTATCTAGGTATGCCACCCATCTTTGCTTAGGTCCACAAGACCGGATTCGCCGTTTTGTGAAAGGATTGAGGTTAGACTTGCAGATCCCAGCCATACAGGTAGCTTGTAACTACCTCTTTAGTCGTTTCGAGCAGTAGAATCACTGTGATAAAAACTGACTGTGTCGACGGATCACACGATGAACCGTCATGGTCTCGACGGACCGTCGAGGCGGTCTCGTTCCAAAACACTTAGACCCTGGAAATTTGGGTACTGAGATCGACTCTCTGAACTTCGTGACGACATGGCAGCACCAACCGTCGTAGGCACGACGGACCATCACAGACCTCTTAAATAAAATTGTCACTGAACTCTTTGACGGAAACAACAGGACATACCGTCGCAGGCACGACGAGCCGTCATAGGCTGCGTAACCCTGACTGGGTCGGATTTCTGTTAAAAGTCTTAAAGGGGTGTTTTGGACTTTTCGTGCTTATTGTTATAAAGTTAGTGGTTTAATGTTAATAATTCAATTACTTGGGGGTTAAAGGAGATAACCTTGGAATAAATAGTGGGTTACTTTTATCATCTTTTATACTGAATTATATGGTAATTAGGGTAAAACAGAGGGAATTTGAAAGAGAAGAAATTTAAAAAGAAATGAAGAGAGGAACGAGCGAGAGAAAGAGAAGAACGCAGAGGAAAGCAAAGGTTTTGGGGGACAGCTTGCTTGATCACGATTCTTCGGTGAAGGTAGGTTGTGGTTTATGATATTTCATAGTAAACTCTTAATAGCGAATGATATGCATTGGGTAGTATTGTAATGTCTTCTATATGCTTAATTGTGTGCTTGCATGATGTGATTAGGTGATTGTAATGGATTGGAAAGATGAGGTTGTGAATCTTAAGCCTTAAATCCACTTTGTTAATGCTGATGCCTTGGTATAAAAAGAAGTCTTGATGAACTAAAAGAATGAGATTAGGGGATCGGAGTGTCACGTACCGATACCAGGAGTTAAGGGATCGGGTGCCACAAACCGACACGTAGTAGTAGGGGATCGGGGTGTCACGTTCCGATACCATGATAGTAAGATGAATGAGTATTGAGGGGAATAGAGTGTCACGTTCCGACACCAGAATAGTAAAAAGAATGAATCTAGAATCATGCTAATATACTCAGATTTAAAGAACTTGTTTCCCAAATGAGTATGGTGTGGAGGCTTGAGTCCTCATAGATGTGCTTGGTGTTGTGGCCAATGGTTAGGGTACTTGTTGTTGTCACCTGTTAAGTATCTGGTTGGTTTTATGTTATTATTCGATATATATTGCTTTATATTTTGAGTTGGCTAATGATACTCAGTACTTCTGCCTTTTACTGACCCCAACTTGTAATTTTCTTCTTTCTTATTTGTGGAGTGCAACAAACGTGCCATCGACTTCAACTCGTCCTCAACTCTAGCCAGTCTTCATCGCATAAAATTTCAGGTTGAGCTATTGTTCCTAGCTCGGACTGGATTTTCTCTCATTCATGTCTTGAGGTCCTTGAAGTTCGGACATGGACCATCTGTTTACTTAATTTAGCTTCCTAGACACTCTTAGATTTAGTAATTTGAGGATAGAATGTTCTTGTTGTGATGACTTCCAAATTTTAGGAATAATAAGAATTAAATTTTAGAAGTTATTTATTTGTTAATTTAAAGAGTTTTAAGTCTTCCGCATTATATTCTGGTTATTATGGTTGAAATGTTGGGATTAGATTTGTTGGTTCGCTCACATAGTAGGATAAGTGTGGGTGCCACTCGCGGCTCGTTTTGGGTCGTGACAAACTTGGTATCGGAGCATTAGGTTCGTTGGTCTCATCACACTAGAACGAGTCAAGTAGAGTCTTGAGAAACGGTAGGGGGACGCCTTTACTTTTCTTTGAGAGGCTATAAGACTTTTAGGAAAATTTCACTCTTTCTTTCTTTCGTGCTATTACTTGGATCCAATTGGTATCTAGGTGACACAAATTGGTATCTGACCATCTTCACTCTATTTCGCAGATGGTTAGAACTAGAGCAACAACTGCGCCAACACCCACACCGGCAAGACAAAATGCGTCTGAACCAGCCACTAAGGCTGTAGCTCGAAGAGGAGCAGTGGCAAGAGGCCGTGGTAGAGGTCGCGGGAGGACGTCCTCTAGAAGAAGAGGACAAGTACCTGGCCTAGCTAGTAATAGTGCGATGACTCCTCCACCGACTAAGGAAATATTAAGAGAGGGTGAGGAAAGGGAAAATGAACAAGTGCAGAATAAGGAATTACCACTTCAACCTACCCCAGAGATGATTAATCAGGTTCTTGCTTATCTTAGCGGGTTATCTAATCA
This sequence comes from Solanum chmielewskii, assembly GCA_027704785.1. Classification (NCBI taxonomy): domain Eukaryota; kingdom Viridiplantae; phylum Streptophyta; class Magnoliopsida; order Solanales; family Solanaceae; genus Solanum; species Solanum chmielewskii. The sequence continues at coordinate 39,584,572 of JAKWIX010000320.1, forward strand.
AGGCCAGACACCTCCAGTGTTTTCTGCACCAGCACCTCAGGTTCCGGGAGTACAACATGCAGCTCCTATGGCTCCATGCATGGATGCCTCATTGGAAATAGGTACGTTTCCTCGGTTGACTACAGGGCCTATAATGACAAGCAATCAGCATGAACTTTTCACCAAGTTCTTGAAGTTGAAACCTCCAGTTTTCAAGGGTGCTGAATCTAAGGATGCATATGATTTTTGGGTTGATTGTCATGAGCTGCTACATAAGATGGGCATAGTGGAACGATTCAGTGTTGAGTTTGTAACCTATAAGTTTTAGGGAAATGCCAAAATGTGGTGGCGATCGTATGTTGAGTGTGAACCAGCACATGCACCACCCATGACTTGGGCATCATTCTCTAGCTTGTTTATGGAGAAGTATATACCCCGGACATTCAGGGATAGGAAGAGAGATGAGTTCCTAAGCCTAGAGCAAGGCAGGATGCCAGTTACTGCTTATGAGGCTAAGTTTCGTGCATTATCCAGGTATGCCACCCAGCTTTGCTTCAGTACACAAGAGCGGATTCGCCATTTTGTGAAGGAATTGAGGTCAGATTTACAGAATCCAGCCTTACCGGTAGCTACTGCAGCAAAATCCTTTCAAGAGGTGGTAGATTTTGTGATAAAAGTGGAGGGAGTGAAGCCAGACGACTTCACCACGGCATCGACACCTAAGAACTTTCGTAAGGGAGGTGAGTTTGGTGGGTCTTACTCCCGAGGGCAGAGTTCAAGAGGTTACCCAGCCCGACCTATTCAGTCTTCACTGCAAGCTGTAGCTGGGGGTCCACCGCAGACCGGTCAACACTTCTTTTAACCCAGAGAGTGTTATGGATGTGGGGAGACTGGACATATTAGGAGGTATTGTTCAAAATAGAGTTACAGACCCCCAATAGTTAGAGGTAGAGGTGGTCATGGAAGAGGCCGCTATTCTGGAGGACGGGGTGGCCAAGGTAATGGAGGTCACCAAATCAACTGGGGTGGCGCACAAACTGGAACTACGGCAGCGCAACATGGTAGGGGCAACGGGCAGACAGGTGATAGGACCCATTGTTATGCTTTCCCTTGAAGGTCTGAAGCGGAGACATCTGATGCTGTTATCACAGGTAATCTTTTTGGTTGTGATTGCATGGCTTCTGTATTATTTGATCGTGGATCCATATTTTCATATGTATATTCCTCATTTGCTACTGGTTTTGATTTACATTGTGATTTGCTTGACATGCCTATTCGTGTTTCTAATCCGGTGGGTGAGTCTGTGATAGTTGAAAAGGTGTATAGGTCTTGTCTTGTAACTTTTGTGGGGAGCAATACTCATGTAGACTTGGTTATCTTAGAAATGGTTTATTTCGATGTAATTTTGGGTATGACTTGGATTTCTCCATGTTTTACAATCTTAGATTGTAATGCTAAAACTGTAACGTTGGCCAAGCCTGGGACAGATCCGTTAGTGTGGGAGGGTGACTACACTTCCACTCCAGTCCGTATCATCTCCTTTCTTCGTGCTAAGAGAATGGTTAGTAAAGGGTGTTTAGCTTTCTTGGCACACCTCAGGGATGATACTACCCAAGTACCTTCAATTGAGTCGGTTTCGATAGTCCGTGAGTTTCTGGATGGGTTTCCTGCAGACCTTCCTGGTATGCCACCGGATAGGGATATTGACTTTTGCATTGATCTGGAGCTGGGTACTCGCCCCATTTCCATACACCCTTATAGAATGGCTCCCGCTGAGTTAAGAGAGTTAAAGGCCCAACTTCAAGAGTTGTTAAGCAAAGGCTTTATTAGACCAAGTGCATCCCCTTGGGGTGCTCCTGTTTTGTTTGTGAAGAAGAAGGATGGAATTTTTCGGATGTGCATAGACTACCGGAAACTGAATAAGGTAACCATTAAGAACAAGTATCCTTTTCCTCGCATCGCTGATTTGTTCGATCAGTTACAAGGTGCTTCTACCTTCTCAAAAATTGATTTGAGATCTGGTTATCATCAATTTAAAATACGGGCAACGGATGTGCCAAAGACTGCTTTTCGGACTAGGTATGGACATTATGAGTACTTAGTAATGTCTTTTGGGCTTACAAATGCCCCTGCTGCGTTCATGAGCTTGATGAACGGGATTTTTATGCCCTATCTGGATCTCTTTGTCATTGTATTCATTGATGACATACTGGTATACTCGAAGAGCAGGAAATAACATGAGGAACACTTGAGAATTGTATTGGAAATGTTGAGAGGGAAAAAGCTTTATGCCAAATTCTCCAAGTGTGAGTTTTAGCTAGATTCACTGTCCTTCTTGGGGCATGTGGTTTCCAATGATGGAGTGATGGTGGATCCTTCTAATATTGAGGCATTGAAGAGTTGGGTAAGACCTACTAATGTTACAGAGATAAGGAGCTTTGTTGGTTTAGCTAGCTACTACCGTCGATTTGTCAAGGGATTTTCTTCTGTTGCTTCCCAATTGACTAAATTGACTAAGCAGAGTGTTCCATTTGTATGGTCGAACTAGTGTGAAGAAAGCTTTCAGAAGCTCAAGACCTTGTTGACTACTGCACCAATCCTTACCCTGCCAGAGGAGAGAAAGAATTTCATTGTTTATTGTGATGCATCCTATTCTGGTTTAGGTGCAGTGCTAATGCAAGAGAAGAATGTAATTGCTATGCTTCTAGGCAATTAAAGGTGCATGAACGTAATTATCCGACCCACGACTTTGAGTTGGCTGCAGTAGTGTTTGCATTAAAGCAATGGAGACATTATCTATATGGGGTTAAGTGTGAAGTCTATACGGATCATCGTAGTTTACAATATGTCTTTACTCAGAAAGATTTGAATTTAAGACAGAGGAGGTGGATGGAACTACTGAAGGACTATGATATCACTATCTTGTATCATCCAGGAAAAGCTAATGTTGTGGCAGATGCCTTAAGTAGAAAGGCAGGGAGCATGGGAAGTCTAGCTCACTTGCAGGTTTCTAGACGCCCATTGGCTAGAGAGGTTCAGACTCTGCTAATGACTTTATGAGGCTGGAAGTACTAGAGAAGGGAGGATTTTTGGCCTGTGTGGAGGCAAGATCTTCCTTTCATGACAAGATTATGGGAAAGTAGTTTACTGATGAGAAACTGATACAGATTCGAGATAAGGTATTGCAAGGAGAGGCTAAAGAAGAAAAAATCGATGAGGAAGGTGTTTTGAGAATTAGTGGAAGGGTATGTGTACCCCGCGTCGATGATTTGATTCACACTATTCTTACAGAGGCGCATAGTTCAAGTTATTCTATACATCCTGGTGCAACCAAGATGTATCGTGACTTAAAACAACATATTTGGTGGAGTAGGATGAAGCGTGACATTGTTGATTTTGTCGCTCAATGCCCGAATTATCAGAATGTAAAGTATGAATACCAGAGGCCTGGAGGGACACTTCAGAGAATGCCCATTCCTGAATGGAAATGGGAGAGAATTGCAATGGATTTCGTGGATGGTCTTCCAAAGGAAATGGGTATGTATGACTCTATTTGGGTGATTGTTGACAGATTAACTAATTCTGCTCACTTCATTCCGGTTAAGGTGACTTACAATGCAGAGAAGATAGGCAAACTTTATATCTCAAAAATTGTTCGATTGCACGGAGTTCCAGTTTCCATCATATCAGATAGAGGTACACCATTTACTTCTATGTTTTGGAGAACATTGCATGCCGAGTTAGGTACTAGGTTGGATCTTAGTACTGCATTTCACCCTCAGACCGATGGTCAGTCTGAGCGAACGATTCAGGTTTTGGAGGATATGCTTCGTTCATGTGTGATAGAGTTTGGTGGTCATTGGGATAACTTCTTACCCTTAGCAGAGTTCTCATACAACAATTGCTATCACTCAAGTATTGATATGGCCCAATTTGAGGCACTGTATGGGAGAAGATGTAGGTCTCCCATTGGGTGGTTTGATGCATTTGAGGTTAGACCTTGGGGTACTGACCTTCTGAGGGAATTGTTAGATAAAGTGAAATGCATTCAAGAAAAGCTTTTAGCGGCTCAAAGTAGACAGAAAGAATATGCAGATCGAAAGGTTAAAGACTTGGAGTTTATGGAGGTTGAGCAAGTTTTGCTGAAGGTTTCGCCCATGAAAGGGGTGATGCGGTTCGGTAAGCGAGGTAAGCTTAGTCTGTGGTACATTGGTCCATTTGAAGATCTGAAGCGCGTGGGGGAAGTAGCTTATGAATTAGTTTTGCCCCCAGGACTCTCAGGAGTGCACCCGGTATTTCATGTGTCTATGCTGAAAAGATACCATGGGGATGGAAACTACATCATTCGTTGGGATTCAGTTCTTCTTGATGAAAATTTGTCTTATGAGGAGGAGCCTGTTGCCATTTTAGATAGAGAAGTCCGCAAGTTGAGATCAAGGGAGATTGCATCTATCAAGGTTCAATGGAAGAATGGGCCGGTTGAAGAGTCCACTTGGGAGAAGGAGGCTGAAATGCAAGAAAGATATCCACACCTTTTCACAGATTCAGGTACTCTTTCTCGCCCTTGTTTTTTTTCTTGTGATTGTTCGAGGACGAACGATGGCTAAATTGGTATCTGTTGTAATGACCTCTTTAGTCATTTCGAGCAGTAGAATCACTGTGATAAAAACTGACTGTGTCGACGGATCACACGACGGACCGTCGAGGGGGTCTCGTTCCAAAACACTTAGACTCTGGAAATTTGGGTACTGAGATCGACTCTCTGAACTTCGCGACGACATGGCAGCACGGACCGTCGTAGGCACGAAGGACCATCACAGACCTATTAAATGAAATTGTCTCTGAACTCTGTGACGAAAACAACAGGATGGACCGTCGCAGGCACGATGGGCCGTCACAGGCTGCGTAACCCTGACTGGGTCGGATTTCTGTTAAAAGTTTTAAAGGGGTGTTTTGGACTTTTCCTGCTTATTGTTATAAAGTTAGTGGTTTAATGTTAATAATTGAATTACTTGGGGTTAAAGGAGATAACCTTGGAACAAATAGTGGGTTACTTTTATAATCTTTTATACTTAATTATATGGTAATTAGGGTAAAACAAAGGGAATTTGAAAGAGGAGAAAATTAAAAAGAAAATAAGAAAGGAACGAGTGAGAGAAAGAGAAGAACGCAGAGGAAAGCAAAGGTTTTGGGGGATAGCTTGCTTGATCACAATTCTTCGGTGAAGGTAGGTTATGATTTATGCTATTTCATAGTAAACTCTTAATAGCGAATCATATGTATTGGGTAGTATTGTAAAGTCTTCTATATGCTTAATTGTGTGCTTGCATGATGTGATTAGGTGATTGTAATGGATTGGAAAGATGAGGCTGTGAATCTTAAACCTTAAATCCACTTTGTTAATGCTGATGCCTTGGTATAAAAGAAGGCTTGATGAACTAAAAGAATGTGATTAGGGGATCGGAGTGTCACGTACCGACACCAGGAATTAAGGGATCGGGTGTCACGAACCGACACGTAGTAGTAGGGGATCGGAGTGTCACGTTCCGACACCAGGATAGTAAGATGAATTAGTATTGAGGGAATCGGAGTGTCACGTTCTGACACTAGGATAGAAAAGAGAATGAATCTTGAATCATTTTAATATACTCAGATTTAAAGAACCTATTTCACCTAATATAATTGTTTAATAAGCTCCTCTAATTAATATCTAAGGTTATGAACATAAAGAAATTATGATTATAATGGCTATTGTGAAAATTTAAAAATACTTCACTTCAATATATGCAATCCAAGGTCTAACATGCAAAACCCAACATTATAATCACTTTTACCTGGCAATTGGCAGCATCTACACCATGCCTAACTCACATGAAAAACTAACACGTTTCCATACAATTTTTTATACCTTAACATTAACCAAATTACATTAACTAATGTTATCTAATTTTAGTAAAATTCTTTCATCTAAAATCACAATTTCCTATCCACATTATAATCACTAACATAAATTCTTGACAATCAAGATGCCATAATTATCCCCCAATTATGTTACTGCCTTTACTCGAACAAACCCACAATAAATTGTCAACTTTCGATTAGCACGTTCCTCAACATTGCACTATTCGATTTCTCTTTAATCTTTTTCCACTTTCATCATAAAGACCCACTAACGATAATTAATCCACGATTATATATGGTAACTAATAACAAAGAAGATTACCTCTAAAAGAACTCCAAGTTGATCTTTGATGTAGCCGCACAACCTTCTTCTAACTTGGTTTTTACGCGTCAATATTTCTTCTTTTCTACAGATTAGTTATCACCCTAATTGTATACTATAAAATTATAAAAGTGACCCATTATTAATTTTAAAGTTATCTCCTTTAACCCCCAACTAACTTAATTATTTAAACTACCCCACTAATTTCATAATTATAATTATGAAATAGTTCGAAATACCCATTTAGAATCTAACTAAAAATATTTTATGAAACACAAGACTTTAACTCTCAAAATGACCAAAAGGGTCGTTACAATAACCAAATAAATAAGCTTCTAAAGTCTATCAATTATTATCCCCAAAATCTGAAAGTCATCACATCAAGAACATCTATCCTAGAATTTCTAAATCTAAGAGTATTTAAGAAGCTAAAATAAGTAAAAAGATGGTCCATGTCCAAACTTCAAGACGTCAAGACGTGAAGGAGAGAATCCAGCACGAGCTACAAATAATAGCTCACCCTGAACTCTGTTGTACTGAAGACTGGCTAGAGTTGAGGACGAGTCGAAGTCGATGGCACGCTTGCTTCACTCCACAAATAACAAAGAAGAAAATTACAAGTAGGGGTCAGTACAAGGAACACGTACTGAGTAAGTATCATCGGCCAACTCAAAATAGAAACCAATATATACTGAATAATAATATAAAATCTACCACAATACTTAGCAGGTGACAAGCAACAAGTACAAGAACCATTGACAACAACACCAAACACACATATGAGGACTCAAGCCTCCACATCATACTCATTTGGGAAATGGGTTCTTCGATTTTGAGTATATTATCATAATTCAAGATTTCCTTCTCTTTATTACTATCGTGTCGGAACGTGACACTCTGATCCCATATACTATGTCGGAACATGACACTCCAATCCCCTAATACGTGTCGGAACGTGACACTCCGATCCAATATTACCGTGTCGAAATGTGACACTCTGATCTATTTATCTCGTTATTTTATTTCATCAAGTCTTCTCTATGTCAAGGCGTCATCTTAATAGAGAGGATTTTAGATTGAAGGTTCAACAATCTCATTATTCTAACCAACCACAACTGTACAATCAATCATACAATCACATAATCAAGTACATAGAAGACTTTACAATACCACCCAACACATATCGATCACTATTTAGAGTTTATCTATCATATAGAAATTAACCATAACCTACCTCCACCGAAGAATCGTGATCAAGCAAGCTACCTTCCCAATGCCTTTGTTGTCCTCTTCGTTCTCTCTCTCTCGCTCGTTCTCCCTTTCCTGTTCTTTTTTTTTCTTCTTCAGATTCTTTTTCTTTTACCCTAATTATCATATAATCAATTATAAAAGATAATAAAAGTAACCCACTATTTATTCCCTATCGTCTTCTTTAACCCCCAAGTAAATAAATTATTAAACTTACCCCACTAATTTCATAACAATAATCATAAATAGTCTGAAACACCCCGTTAAAACTTTTAGCGGAAGTCTTACCAAGTCGGGGTTACGTATCTGCGACGGTCCATCCTGCAGTTCTGTCGTGAAGTTCAGAGAGTCGATCCTAGTACCCAGATTTAAGAGTTCAATTGTTTTGGAACGAAGACCCTCGATGGACCGTCGTGCCTATGACGGTTCTTCCTACCTGTCGTCGAGGGTAATGAGGAGATCAGCAGAAGAAATTACACAAGTATGGGACGACAGAGTCCATCACGGTCCGTCATGCCCATGACACTTTGTCGCGTGACCCATCGACCCAGTCAGTTTTTATAAAAAATAGTTCTACTGCTCGAACTGACTAAACAGGTTGTTACTGTAGATACCAATTTACTCATCGTTCGTCCCTCAACGGTCACAGGAGGAAAATCAAGGGAGAGAAAGAGTACCTAAATCTGTAAAAAGGTGTGGATATCTTTCTTGCATATCAGCCTCATTCTCCCAAGTGGACTCTTCAACTGGCCGATTCTTCCACTGAAACTTGATAGATGCAATCTCCTTTGATCTCAACTTGCAGACCTCTCTATCTAAAATAGCAACAAGCTCCTCCTCATAAGACAAATACTCATCAAGGAGAACTGAGTCCCATATATATTATGTCCCCATTGCTTTAATGCAAACACAACTGCAGCCAACTCCAAATCATGGGTCGGATAGTTACGTTCATGAACTTTTAATTGCCTCGAAGCATAAGCAATTACATTCCTCTCCTGCATTAGCACTGCACCCAAACCAGAATAAGATACATCACAGTAAACAATGAAATTCTTACCTTCCACTGGCAAGGTAAGAATTGGCACAGTAGTCAACAAGGTCTTGAGGTTCGGGAAGCTTTCTTCACATTCGTCCGACCATACAAATGGAACATTCTGCTCAGTCAAATTTGACAATTGGGAAGCAACAGTAGAAAATCCCTTGACAAACTGACGGTAGTAGCTAGCTAAACCAACAAAGCTCCTTACCTCTTTAACATTAGTAGGTCTTACCAAACTCTTCACTGCTTCAATCTTAGAAGGATCCACCATCACTCCATCCTTAGAAACCACGTGCCCCAAGAAGGACACTGAATCTAGCCAAAACTCACTCTTGGAGAATTTGGGATAAAGCCTTTTCTCCCTCAACAATTCCAATACAACTTTCAAATGCTCCTCATGTTATTTCCTGCTCTTTGAGTATATCAGTATATCATCAATAAATACAATAACAAAGAGATCCAGATATTGCTTAAAAATTCCGTTCATCAGGCTTATGAAAGCAGCAGGGGAATTCGTAAGCCCAAAAGACATTACTATGAATTCATAATGCCCATACCTGGTTCGAAAAGCAGTCTTAGGCACTTCTGCTGCCCGTATTTTCAAATGATGATAACCAGATCTTAAATCAATTTTTGAGAACGTACAAGTACCTTGTAACTGATCAAACAAATCATCAATGCGAGGAATAGGATACTTGTTCTCAATACTTACCTTATTCATTTGCCTGTAGTCTATGCACATCTGAAAACTTCCATCCTTCTTCTTCACGAATAAAAAAGGAGAACCCCAATGGGATGCACTTGGTCTAATAAAACCATTACCTAACAACTCCTGATGTTGGGCCTTTAACTCCCTTAACTCAGCTGGTGCCATTCTATAAGGAGTTATGAAAATGGGGCGAGTACCCGGCTCCAGATCAATAAAAAAATCTATATCCCTATGTGGTGGCAAACAAGGAAGGTCTGCAGGAAACATATCTAGAAACTCACGGACTATCGAAATAGACTCAATCAAAGGTTCTATGAAAGTATCATCCCTGAGATGGGCCAAGAAAGCTAAACAACCCTTACTAACCATCCTCTTAGCGCGAAGAAAAGATATAATACGAACTGGGGTGGAAATATAGTAATGCTCCCACACTAGCGGATCTGTCCCAGACTTGGCCAATGTCACAGTATTAGCATTACTATCTAAGATTGCAAAATTTGGAGAAAGCCAAGTCATACCCAGAATTACATCGAAATCAACCATCTCTAGAATAATCAAATCTACATGAGTATTGCTCCCCACAAAAGACACAAGACAAGACCTATACGCCTTCTCAACTATCACAGACTCACCCACAGGACTAGAGATACGAATAGGCATGTCAAGCAAATAACAATATAAATCAAGACCAGTAGCAAATGAGGAAGATACATATGAAAATGTGGATCCAGGATCAAATAATACAGAGGCCATGCAATCACAGACAAAAAGGTAACCTGTGATAACAGCATCCGATGTCTCTGCTTCAGACCTCCCGGGGAAAGCATAACAATGGGCCCTATCAACTGTCTGCTCGTTGCCCCTACCATATTGCGCTGCAGTAGTTCACAGTTGCCCGCCACCCCGACTTTTTTGATGACTACCATTACCTTGGCTACCACGTCCTCCAGAATGGAGGCCCCTACTATGACCACCTCTTCCTCTAGCTATTGAGGGGTCTGTAACTCTGTGTTGGACATTATTTCATAATATGTCCAGTCTCTCCACATCCATAACAATTTCTGGAGTCAAGCATAGGTCTCTGTGAGAATGACGAATTCTGGGGATAACCTCCAAACTCAGAAAAATGCTGACTGTTATGCGATGGACCCCCAACTACAGCCTGTAGTGAAGACTGAATAGGACGGGCTTGGTAACCTCCTGAACTCTGCCCTCTGGAGTAAGAACCACTACACTCACATCCCTTACGGAACTTCTTAGATGTCGACGCCATAGTGAAGTCGTCTGGCTTCTTCCCCTCTACTTCTATCACAAAATCAACCACTTCCTGAAAGGATTTTTCTATAGCAGCTACCTGTAAAGCTGGGATCTACAAATCTGACCTCAATCCTTTCATAAAACGGCAAATCCGCTCTAGTGGACTAAAGCAAAGCTGGGTGGCATACCTGGATAGTGCACGAAATTTAGCCTCATAAGCAGTAACAGACATCATGCCTTGCTCTATGCTCAGGAACTCATCTCTCCTCTTGTCCCTCAAAGTCCGGGGCATATACTTCTCTATAAATAAGCTAGAGAATGATGCCTAAGTCATAGGTGGTGCATGTGCTGGTTGACACTCAACATACGACCGCCACCACATTTTGGCATTCCCCTAAAACTGGTAGGTCACAAACTCAACACCGAATCATTCTACTACATCCATCTTATGTAGCAGCTCATGACAATCAACCAGAAAATTATAGGCGTCCTCAGATTCAGTACCCTTGAAGACTTGAGGTTTCAACTTAAAGAATTTAGTGAAAAGTTCATGCTGATCACCCGTCATTATAGACCCTGTAGTCAATCGAGGAAACGTGCCTACTTCCAATGAGGCATCCATGCGCGGAGCCACAGCAGCTGCATGTTGTACTCCCGGAACCTGAGGTGCTGGTGCAGAAAACACTGGAGGTGTCTGTCCCTGATCAGATAACCCGCTAAGATAAGTAAGAACCTGGTTAATCATCTATGGGGTAGGCTGGGGTGGTAATTCCTCATCATGAACCTGCTCGTTTTCCCCTTCTTCACCCTCTCTAACTACCTCATCAGTCGGTGGAGGAGTCACCGCCCTATTACTAGCTTGACCAGGTGTTTGTCCTCTACTCCTAGAGGGTGTTCTCCTGCGACCTCTACCACGGCCTCTTGCCACTACTCCTCCTCGAGCTACAGCCCCAATGGTTGGCTCAAACACACATTATCTTGTCGGTGTTGGTGTTGGCACAGTTGTTTCTCTAGTTCTAACCATCTGCGAAATAGAGTAAGGATATAAGATACCAATTTGTGTCACCTAGATACCAATTGGATCAAATTAATAGCACGAATGAAAGAAAGAATGGAGTTTTCCTAAAGTCCTATAGCCTCTCAAAGAAAAGTAAGGGCATCCCCCTACCATTCCTCGAGACTCTACTAGACTCGTTCTTGTGTGATTAGACCAACGAACCTAACGCTCTGATAAAAAGTTTGTCACGACCCATAACGAGTCGTGAGTGGCACCCACACTGACCCCTACTTGTATTTTCTTCTCTGTTCTTTGTGGAGTGCAGCAAGTGTACCATCTACTTCGACTCGCCCTCAAATCTAGCCTGTCTTGAACACAACATAGTTCAGGGTGAGCTATTAATTTTAGCTCGTGCTAGATTCTCTCATTTCATGTCTTGATGTCTTTGTATTTTGGACATGGACCATCTTTTTGCTTATTTTGATTTCTTAAACACTCTTCGACTTGGTAATTTAGAAATAGATGTCCTTGATGTGATGACTATCAGATTTTGGGATGATAAGTATTAAACTTTAGAAACTTATTTAAATTGGTTGCTTAGTATTTTTTTTGGAGCTTCCGCATTATTTATATTATTAATAGTTGAACTATTGGTATATATTGGGTTTACATGTGTTGGTTCGCCCACCTAAAGAGGTAAGCGTGGGTGCCACTCATGACTCATTTTGGGTCGTGACAAACTTGGTATCAGAGCCTTAGGTTCGTTGATCTCATCACACAAGGACAAGTCAAGTAGAGTCTTGCGAAACAGTAAGGGGACACCTTTGCTTTTCTTTGAGAGGCTATGGGAATTCAGGAAAACTCTATTTTTTCATTCTTTCATGCTATTACTTCGATCCAATTGGTATCTGACCTTCTCACTCTATTTCGCAGATGGTTAGAACTAGAGCAACAATTGTGCCAACACCGGCAAGAAAGGGTGTGACTGAGCCAACAATTGGGGCCGTAACTCGAGGAGGAGCAGTGGCAAGAGGCCGTGGTAGGGGCCGCATGAGGACGCCGACTAGAGGCAGAGGACAAATACCTGGTCCAGCTAGGAATAAAGAAGTGACTCCTCCACCGACAGATGAGGTGGTGAGAGAGGGTGAAGAAGGAAAAAATGAGCAGGTTCAGGATAAGGAAGTACCACCCCAGCCTACCCCAGAGATTATTAATCAAGTTCTTACTTATCTTAGTGGGTTATCTGATCAGGGCCATACACCTCCAGGATTTTTTACTCCAGCACCTCAGGTTCAGGGAGTAGAACATGCAGGTGTTGTAGCTCCTCGCATGGATACATCATTGGAAGTAGGCACGTTTCCTCGATTGACTACAGGGTCTATAATGACAGGTTATCAACATGAACTTTTCATTAAGTTCTTAAAGTTGAAACCTCCAGTATTCAAGGGTGCTGAATCTGAATATGCATATGCTTTTCTTTTTTATTGTCATGAGCTTCTACATAAGATGGACATAGTAGAGCGATTCAGTGTTGAGTTTGTGACCTAATAGTTTTAGGGGGATGCCATATGTTGAGTGTCAACCAGAAAGGGCACCACCTATGACTTGGGCATCATTTTCTAGCTTATTTATGGAGAAGTATATACCCCGAACTTTGAGGGATAGGAGGAGAGATGAGTTCCTGAGCCTAGATCAAGGAAGGATGTCTGTTACTACTTATGATGCCAAATTTTGTGCACTATCAAGGTATGCCACTCAGCTTTGCTTTAGTCCAGAAGAGCTGATTCGCCGCTTTGTGAAAGGATTAAGGTCAGATTTGCAGATTCCATCCTTATAGGTAGCTGCTGCAGCAAAATCCTTTCAGGAAGTGGTTGATTTTGTGATAGAGGTAGAGGGGGTGAAGCCAGACGACTTCACCACAGCATCGACATTTAAGAAGTTTTGTAAGAGAGGTGAGTTTAGTGGTTGTTACTCTAGAGGGCAGAGTTCAGGAGGTTACCCAGCCCACCTATTCAGTTTTCACTGTAGGCTTCAGCTAGGGGTCCATCGCAGAGCAGTCAGCCTTTTTCTGAGTTTGGAGGTTATCTCCAGACTTCGTCATTCTCACAGAGGCCTATACTTGACTCCAAGAATTGTTATGGATGTGGAGAGGTTGGACATATTAGGAAATATTTTCCAAAACAGAGTTATAGACCCCCAGAAGTTAGAGGAAGAGGTGGTCATGGTAAAGGCCGCCAATCTGGAGGACGTGGTGGCCAAGGTAATGGTGGTCACCAATTCAGTAGGGGTGGCGGACAAGTTGGAACTACTGCAGCATAGCTTGGTAGGGGCAATGGAAAGACAAGTGATAGGGCTCATTGTTATGCTTTCCCTGGGAGGTCTGAAGCAGAGACATCTGATGTTGTTATCACAGATACTCTTTTGGTCTGTTATTGCATGGCTTCTGTATTGTTTGATCCTGGATCCAAATTTTCATATGTATCTTCCTCATTTGATACTAGTATTGTTTTATATTGTGATTTGCTTGACATGCCTATTCGTGTCTCTACTCCTGTGGGTGAGTCTGTGATAGTTAAAAAGGTGTATAGGTCATGCCTTGTGACTTTTGTGGGGAGTAATACTTATGTAGATTTGATTATTCTTGAGATGGTTGATTTTGATGTAATTCTGGGTATGACTTGGCTTTCTCCAAATTTTACAATATTAGATTGTAATGCAAAAACTGTGCCATTGGCTAAGCCTGGGACAGATCCGCTAGTGTGGGAGTGTGACTATACTTCCACTCCAGTTCGTATTATCTCTTTTCTTCGTGCTAAGAGGATGGTGAGTAAGGGTTGTTTAGACTTCTAGACACATCTCAGGGATGATACCTCCAAAGTACCTTCGATTGAGTCTGTTTCGATTGTCCGTGATTTTCTGGATGTGTTTCCTACAGACTTTCCTGGTATGCCACCGGATAGGGATATTTATTTTTGTATTGATCTGGACCCGGGTACTCTCCCAATTTCCATTCCCCCTTATAGAATGGCTCTAGCTGAGTTAAGGGAGTTAAAGGCCCAACTTCAGGATTTGTTAGGTAAAGGTTTTATTAGACCAAGTGCATCCCTTTGGGGTGCTCCTGTTTTATTTGTGAAGAAGAAATATTGAAGTTTTTGGATGTGCATAGACTGCAGGCAGCTGAATAAAGTCACTACTAATAACAAGTATCCTATTCCTCGCATTGATGATTTGTTCGATTAGTTACAAGGTGCTTGTGTCTGCTCTAAAATTTATTTGAGATCCGGTTATCATCAATTAAAAATACAGGCAACAGATGTGCAAAAGTCTGTCTTTTGTACCAGTGGGTATGGGCATTATGAATTCTTAGTAATGTCTTTTGGGCATACGAATGCCCCTGCTGCTTTCATGAGCTTGATGAACGTGATTCTTAAGCCATATCTCGACCTCTTTGTTATTGTATTTATTGATGATATACTGATATACTTAACGAGCAGGGAAGAACATGAGGAGCATTTGAGAATTGTATTGGAGTTGTTAAGGGAGAAAAGGCATTATGCCAAATTCTCCAAGTGTGAGTTTTGGCTAGATTAGTGTCCTTCTTGGGGCACGTGGTTTCTAAGGATGGAGTGATGGTGGATCCATCTATGAATCAAGCAGTGAAAAGTTGGGTACGACCTACCAATGTTTAAGAGGTAAGAAGCTTTGTTGGTTTAGCTAGCTACAACCATCGATTCGTCAAGGGATTTTCTTCTATTGCTTCCCAGATGACAAATTTGACTGAGCAAAATGTTCCATTTGTATGGTCGGACGAATGTGAAGAAAGCTTTCAGAAACTCAAGACCTTTTTGACTACTGCACCAATTCTTACCATGCCAGTGGAAGGTAAGAATTTTATTGCTTATTGTGATACATCTTACTCTGGTTTGGGTGCAGTGCTAATGCAGGAGAGGAATGTAATTGCTTATGCTTTGAGGCAATTGAAAGTGCATGAACGTAACTATCCGACCCATGATCTAGAGTTGGCTGCAGTTGTATTTTCATTAAGGCAATGGAGACATTATCTATATGGGGTCAAGTGTGAAGTTTATACAGATCATCGTAGTTTACAATATGTATTTACTCAGAAAGATTTAAATTTGAGGCCGAGGAGGTGGATGGAACTATTGAAAGACTATGATATTACTATTTTGTATCACCCAGGAAAAGCTAATGTTGTGGCCGATGCTTTAAGTAGAAAAGCAGGGAGCATGGGTAGTTTAGCCCACTTACAGGTTTCTAGACGCCCATTCGCTAGAGAGGTTAAGATTCTGACTAATGACTTTATGAGGCTTGAAGTACTGGAGAAAGGAGGATTTTTGGCCTGTGTGGAGGCAAAATATTTTTTTCTTGAAAAGATAAAGGGAAATCAGTTTGCTGATAAGAAGCTGAGCCGAATTCGAGATATGGTATTGCGAAGAGAGGCTAAAGAGGCAGTAATTGATTAAGAAGGCATCTTGAGGATTAAGGGAAGAGTATATGTGCCCCGTGTAGATGATTTGATTCACCTTATTCTTATAGAGGCTCATAGTTTGAGGTATTTTATACATCCTGGTGCAGCCAAGATGTATCGTGATCTAAGGCAACATTATTGGTGGAGTAGAATGAAGCGTGACATTGTTGATTTTGTTGCCCAATGCCTGAATTGTCAGGAGGTAAAATGTGAAAATCAGAGGCCTGGAGGTACACTTCAGAGTATGACCATACCTGAATGGAAGTGGAGAAGAATTGCAATGGATTTCGTAGTTGGTCTTCCAAAGACATTGGGTAAGTTTGATTCTATTTGGTTAATTGTTGACAGGTTCACTAAGTCTGATCACTTCATTCCGGTTAAGATGACTTACAATGCAGAGAAGTTAGCCAAACTCTATGTCTCTGAGATTGTTCGATTGCATGGAGTTCCACTTTCCATCATATCAGATAGAGGTACGCAATTTAGTTCTAGGTTTTGGAGGAAATTACATGTTGAATTAGGTACTAGACTGATCTTAGTACTGTATTTCACCCTCAGACCGATGGTCAGTCTGAGCGAACGATTCAGGTGTTGGAGGATATGCTTCGTGCATGTGTGATAGAATTTGGTGGTCATTGGTATATATTATTACCCTTAGCAGAGTTTTCGTACAACAATAGTTATCATTCGAGTATTGATATGGCCCCATTTGAGGCATTATATGCGAGGAGATGTACGTCTAGAATCCATAAGTATACCACAAGGCAGTTTATAAGCATTATATATGTAGAACTATTACACATAGAATACGGGGTTTTACATCCTCCTCGCCTTATGATCATTTGTCCTTGAATAATAGGTGCAGCTTATATTTCGGTTAATCTTTGAAGTTCATATAGAGATTTGCAAGAGTCCCAATTATAAAAAGGAAGGACTATCAAAAATCCATAGGCTAACCTAAAACATGTGTAGACAAATCTAGCATGACATTTCGATAGATATGGTTCATAAAATATTAATATGAATAATTAAAACCCTTATTTACCATGCAATTCAGTGAAGATACACAAGTAGGACTCATACAAATAAGGACTTTAATATACCAAAACACAAAATACGCAAATGACATATCAAATGAATAAATTCTAGTAGGATTTATGATCATATATGGGGACCACATGATCTCAGATCTTTATGTTGATGCTTAGAATGAGGAGGGTTACTTAGGATCTATCTATCATCTTCTATTGCCAAGTATCTTATATTATATTATATTCCTTGCCTCATACTTATGGTTACTCATCATGATCTTAGCTTCCGGACATTAACATCAACTATAACTATAGTATCTCCTAATTTTTTTTTCTATGAATGGACACATAAATTCACAGTTTATCGGGGGAATACTTTCCCTTCTCTTTTAACTCATGACGCTTTTCAAAGGAAAATCTTTTGTGAACGCATAGATGTTAATATAAAATCTACATTTTTATGTCTCTCCTTCGAATAGGGTATTATGCTTAGTTATTTATCTATGGTTGATTAAATTTACATATATCTCCAACCTTTTGTAGCCAAAATCTTCACTACATAATGATACAATTAAATGTTTTCCCAAATTGTTCAAAACTCAAATCAATAAGCATAGCAGGTCATAGTATACGGATGAATAAGTCATATTGGGCGTGACACATAGACAAACTAGCCCAAAAGGGAAGCACAAGGTATACATGCATTATGCTATAGAAATACATGGTGTACGCGTGCATATGAGCTATAGGGTATCGTGTGAGAGAATGAACTATATGGAATATAGTTTTGGACTAGACGATCACATGATGCATGAGTACATAAGCTAAGTCATGTAGTAGATATGACATGTACACATATAAGAAATTAACTACGGAACACTAATCACATTGAGCAAGTGTGTTAAATTGCATGGATAGGTGTACTAATATATCAATGAGCACACGTATGAAATAGGAGCAACTGAGAACATAACACATGGCAGAAAAGATATAAGTCCTAAAATGTTTAATCAAGCACGCTACGAGGTAGGCAAAATATATACAGAAATGGTCATATGATCAATTAGCATGCATTACCCATACACTATGAACAAGTGGTATGTGGGAAGTAAGCAGTGCATTAAATAACATGTAAGGAAAAGTTCCTATAAAAAATATAAAAATAAACAAAGGTGGTATGATGCGGATAACAGTTGCATGTAAGTATTCCATAACATTAGGTAACCTGTGAGAAGGCAATCCACAAAGGGAAAATAACATAGAAATAGATAAGTTATAGAACATGCAGCATATATAATTATATAAAAAATTATCTTTGAAAATAACGAGATATCCTATAGAACTACTCCACCATTATAATGTTAACACATTGTCTTAAGCGTTAGGTCACAGGCGGGATAGTTCTTATCATACTCCTTACTCTCCTCAAAACACATACAATTTATTTTCCCACCTACTCTCTCAATATCCTAATAATTCTTATAGGTGTTCTGCTATTGGGACTTGTCTTCCGTCTAGGTCACTATAAATACTGCAGTAAAGAAAATACTCAAAAAAATAATTCATCTTTTATAGTAGGATGCCGAGGTCAACTGTGCCTTCATTACTAGATTATGCTATATCACACTCAATGGATGATGCCCTTTAGAGGTCGAAAGAGAAAATAAATAGTAAAGCTTGAACGCACCATGAAACATGAACTCTAACAACATGTAAACGTAAGGTACCTATAAAGTTATATCATGATTCATAACGTCCTATAGTTAAATAATTTGGGCTTGACTATATAGATCTAGTTGTCAGCCCCCAACCCTCGATGAGGAGGACAAGCACCTTCTGAACACACACTTTACAAATAATCTATGATGAAAAAGAAACTACAATACAGATTACTAATGAGAAGATTCATATACAACACATTTCGACTAGTTTGAACCGCTATATGTGAAAACTCAAACTCTGAATACAGATGATAGAGTTACAATATTTACAAGACTCTACTATCATACATGATGGTATCACTATGAAAATATGCATAGTAAAGACTGGGAAAAGCCTCGATCAACCTAGAGCTCACCAACATCCGCTGAGTATAATGTTCTTTAATTGGGAAGATCTACTAGTTGAGTACTTGTACCTACAACATGAAATGCAGTGTCCCCAATAAGGGACGTTTGTACGAAAGAATGACTGAATATATAAGGGATAATACAACCATATTTAACATGAGAGCTCAAGTTAAACCAAATACCAATAGTTAAGGATTACATACCACCTTTGCTTGTACTTGTGGAATCATGCATCTTACATTCTTTTCTCAACTTTTCTGTACTTTATAATATTTATACAATATATAATAAAAATAACAATCTGATTAGTGGTAAAAAAGGAGGACCAATGCTAGGCATTTTATCCCCTGGGATGTTGTCCTCATAATTCCACAAATTGGGATCAGCCCATGCTAGGATTTTGCCCCTGAGTTGCCATCCTTCCATATTGGGATCGGCCCATTCTAGGCTTTCCCCCCTGAGCTGCAACCCTCTTATACCAATCGGGATCGGCTCATGCAAGGCTTTTGCCCCTCAGCTGTCACCCATAATAATACAGATTGAATCACTTAGATTTTTTCATGTTTGACATTATTGTTTATCAGTTCATATCTCTTTTGGTATTGTTCTATAGATAATCATAACTCCTTGGAGATTGTTATTTTTGATATTCATAACTTGTTTATGATTGTTGTTTTGGTGTTCATAATCCTTGTTTAGATTGGGAACCACGGACCAGTAGTGGAAGACATATGAATATGAACTTATGATAATAACAATGATATGGGATGTAAATATGACTGGAACGTAGTACTAAGGATCTTATATGACTCGATAAGCATTTTGTCATCTCAAATTGAAGCCCATCCGGTTAAGACAATTTAACATTCTGCAAAGATACTTGAACTCTATAAGATAAAAACATAAGGTGTTCATGCAGGTGTAACGACCTGTTTAGTCGTTTTGAGCAGCAGATTTTATTTATGGAAAAATTGGCTGAGACGACGGAATCCACGACGGACCGTCATGGGCACGACGGACCATCGAGGGGGTCTCATTCCAAAACACATAGAATTCTGAAATTTGGGTACTGAAATCGACTCTCTGAACTTCGTGACGACATGGCAGGACGGACCGTCGTAGGAACGACGGACCGTCACAGACTCTTCAAGGAATTGAGTCTCTAAACTCTGTGACGGAAGTAGCAGGACGGACCATCGCAGGCACGACGGACCGTCACAGGCTGCGTAATCCCAGGCTGGGTCGGATTTCTTTAAATGTTTTAAGGGACGTTTTGGACTATTCCTGCTAAAATTATAAATTTAGTGGGTTAATGTTAAGAATTTAACTACTTGAGGGTTAAAAGAGATAACCTTGAATTAATTAATGGGTTAATTCACCACCTTTTATACTAATTATATGCTAATTAGGGTAAAAGAAAGAGGGTTTGAATAAAAAAGGAAAAGAACAGAAAGAGAAGGAGAAATGATCAAGAGAGAGGAACAAAGAGGAAAGCAAAGATCTTAAGGATTAGCTTGCTTGATCACAATTCTTCGGTGGAGGTAGGTTATGGTTTTTATGCTAGTCGTAGTAGACTCTTAATAGCGAATGATATGTGTTGGGTAGTATTATAAAACATTCTATATGCTTAATTGTGTGCTTACATGATGTGATTATATAATTGTGATGAATAAGCATGATGAGTCTATTGAATCTCTAATCCTAAATTTACCTTGTTAATGATGATGCCTTGGTATAAAAGAAGGCTTGATGAACTAAAGTAATGAGGTCGATGATGCCTTGGTATAACAGAAGGCTTGATGAACTAAAGTAATGAGATTGATGATGCCTTGGTATAAATGAAGGCTTGATGAATTAATAGAATGAGATTTGTGGAGAGGGTGTCACGAACCGACAAGTAGAATTAGGGAATTGGGTGTCACGAACCGACACGTAGAATTAGGGGATCGGGTATCACCAATCGACATGTAGAATCAGGGGATCGGGTGTCACGAACCGACACGTAGGATTAGGGGATCGGGTGTCACGAACCGACACGTATAATTAGGGGATCGGAGTGTCACGTACCGACATAAGAGAAATAAAGATAATGAATCTTGAAAGATGTTAATATACTCAATTTAATGAACTTATTTCCCAAATGAGTATGGTATGGAGGCTTGCGTCCTCATGGGTGTACTTGGCGTACTTATTAATGATTATAGTACTTGTTGTTGCTACCCGTTGAGTATTGTAGTTGAATTTATGATATTATCTGATATATACTATTTTCTATTTTGAGTTGGCCGATGATATCTACTCAGTACTTGTGTTTGTATTGACCCCTACTTGTATGTTTCTTTCTTTTGTTATTTGTGGTGTACAGCGAACTACCGTCGTCCTCAATTCAACCGCAACTCTAGCCAGTCTTCATTACACCGGATTTCAGGGTGAGCTAACGCTTCTAGCTTGGACTGGATCTTCTTCTTCATGTCTTGATGCCTTGAAGTTCCGGCATGGACTAGCTTTTATTTATTTTAGCTTTCTAGATACTCTTAGAATTAGTAATTTGAGGATAGATGTTCTTGTGATGATGATTTCCAGATTTTTGGGATAATAATAAGTGTTTGAGTTTTATAAGTTGATTATCGATTTTCATTAATGAGTTTAAGTGTTCCACATTATATTATGTTATTTATGGTTGAAATGTTGAGGTTTAGATTGGTTGGTTCGCTCACATTAGAGGATAAATGTGGGTGCCACTCACGACACGTTTTGGGTCGTGACAAACTTGGTATCAGAGCATTAGGTTCGTTGGTCTCATCACACAAGAATGAGTCTAGTAGAGTCTTAAGGGATGGTAGGGGGACGCCTTTACTTTTCTTTGAGAGGCTATAAGACTTTAGGAAAATTCCATTCTTTCTTTTTTTCGTGCTATTACTTGAATCCAATTGGTATCTAGGTGATACAAATTGGTATCTGACCATCTTCACTCTATTTTGCAGATGGTTAGAACTAGAGCACACACCGCGCCAACACCAACACCGGCAAGACAAGTAGCGTTTGAGCCAGCCACTGGGGCTGTAGCTCGAGGAGGAGTAGTGACAAGAGGCCGTGGAAGAGGTCGTGGGAGGACGCCCTCTAGAGGAAGAGGATGAGCACCTAGCCCATCTGGTACTAGGGCGGTGACTCCTCCACCAACTGAGGAAGTGGTAAGAGAGGGTGAGGATGGGGAGAATGAACTAGTGCAGAATGAGGAATTGCCACCCCAACCTACCCCAGAGATGATCAATCAGGTTCTTGCTTATCTTAGCGGGTTATCTGATCAGCGCCAGACACCTCCAGTTTTTTCTGCACCACACCTCCGATGCCGTAGGTATAATATGCAACTACTGTGGCTCCCCGCATGGATGCCTCATTGGAAATAGGCATGTTTCCTCGTCTGACTACAGGGCCTATAATGACAAATGATTAGCATGAACTTTTCAGTAAGTTCTTGAAATTGAAACCTCCAGTCTTCAAGGGTGCTGAATCTGAGGATGCCTACGATTTTCTGGTTAACTGTCATGAGCTACTACACAAGATGGGTATAGTAGAACGGTTTGGTGTTGAGTTTGTGACTTATCAGTTTCAAGGAACACCAAAATGTGGTGGCGGTCACATGTTGAGCGTCAACCAACAGAGGCACCACCTATGACTTGGGCATCATTCTCTAGCTTGTTTATGGAGAAGTATATTCCCCGGACTTTGAGGGATAGGAAAAGAGATGAGTTCTTGAGCCTAGAGCAAGGTAGGATGTCGGTTACTGCATATGAGGCTAAGTTTCGTCCATTATCCAGGTATGCCACCAAACTTTGTTTCAGTTCACAAGAGCGGATTTGCCGTTTTGTGAAGGGGTTGAGGTCAGAATTGCGGATTTCAGCTTTACAGGTAGCGGCTACAGCAAAATCCTTTCAAGAAGTGGTAGACTTCGTGATAGAGGTGGAAGGAGTGAAGCCAGATGACTTCACCATGGCATCGACATCAAAAAGGTTTCGAAAGGGAGGAGAGTTTAATGGTTTTTACTCTAGAGGACAGGGTTCAGGAGGTTACTTAGTCTGACCAATTCAGTCTTCACTACAGATTGTAGTTGGGGGTCCACCTCATACCGGTCAACACTTCTCTGAGAGACCTATGCTTGAATCCAGAGAGTGTTATGGATGTGGGGAGACTGGACATATTAGGAGGAATTGTCCAAAACAGAGTTATAGACCCCCAATAGCTAGAGGTAGAGGTGGTCATGGTAGAGGCCGTTATTCTGGAGGACGTGGTGGCCGAGGTAATGGTGGTCACCAAAACGGCCGGGGTGACGGACAAATGGGAACTACTCCAGCGCAACATGGTAGGGGCAATGGGCAAACAGGTGATAGGGCCCATTGTTACGCTTTTCCTGGGTGGTCGGAAGCGGAGACATCAGATGTTGTTATCACAGGTAATCTTTTGGTTTGTGATTGTATGGCTTCTGTATTATTTGATCCCGTCTCCACATTTTCATATGTATCTTCCTCATTTGCTACTGGTCTTAATTTACATTGTGAATTGCTTGACATACCTATTCGTGTGTCTACTCCGGTGGGTGAGTCTGTGATAGTTGAAAAAGTATATAGGTCTTGTTTGGTGACTTTTGTGGGGAGCAATACTTATGTAGACTTGGTTATCTTAGAAATGGTTGATCTTGATATAATTCTGGGTATGACTTGGCTTTCTCCGAATTTTACGATCTTGGATTGTAATGCTAAAACTGTGACGTTAGCCAAGCCTTGGACAGATCCGTTATTGTGGGAGGGTGACTACACTTCCAATCCGTTACTTATCGTCTCCTTTCTTCGTGCTAAGAGAATGGTTAGTAAGGGTTGTTTAGCTTTCTTGGCACACCTCAGGGATGATACTACCCAAGTACCTTCAATCGAGTCGGTTGCGATAGTCCGCGAGTTTTTAGATGTGTTTCCTGCAAACCTTCCTGGTATGCCACCGGATAGAGATATTGACTTCTGCATCGATCTTGAACCGGGTACTCGCCCCATTTCTATACCCCCTTATAGAATGGCTCCCGCTGAGTTAAGAGAGTTAAAGGCCTAACTTCAAGATTTGTTGAGCAAAGGATTCATTAGACCAAGTGCATCTCCTTGGGGTGCTCCGGTGTTATTTGTGAAGAAGAAGGATGGGAGTTTTCGGATGTGCATAGACTACCGGAAGTTGAACAAGGTAACTATTAAGAACAAGTATCCCATTCCTCGCATTGATGACTTGTTCGATCAGTTACAAGATGCTTGTGTCTTCATTAAGATTGACTTGAGAACCGTTTATCATCAATTGAAAATACGGCCAACGGATGTGTCAAAGACAGCTTTTCGGACCATGTATGGGCATTACGAATTTGTAGTGATGTCTTTTGGTCTTACGTATGCCCCTGTTGCTTTCATTAGCTTGATGAACGGGAATTTTTAAGCCATGTCTGGATCTCTTTGTGATCGTATTTATTGATGATATATTGGTATACTCAAAGAGCAAGAAGGAACATGAGGAGCACTTGAGAATTGTATTGGAAATGTTGAGGGAGAAATAGCTTTGCTCCAAATTCTCCAAATGTGAGTTTTGGCTAGATGCAGTGTCCTTCTTGGGGCATGTGGTTTCAAAGGATGGGGTGATGGTGGATCCTTCTAAGATTGAGACAGTGAAGAATTGGGTAAGACCTACTAATGTGTCAGAAATAAGGAGCTTTGTTGGTTTAGCTAGCTATTACCGTCAATTTGTCAAGGGATTCTCTTCCATTGCTTCCCAATTGACGAACTTGACTAAGCAAAATGTTCCATTTGTATGGTCGGACGAATGTGAGGAAAGCTTTCCGAAACTCAAGACCTTGTTGACTACTGCACCAATCCTTACCCTGCCAGTGGAAGCTAAGAATTTCATCATCTATTGTGATCCATCCTATTCGGGTTTGGGTGCAGTGCTAATGCAAGAGAAGAACGTAATTGCTTATGCTTCAAGGCAATTAAAGGTGCACGAACGTAATTATCTGACCCATGATTTGGAATTGGCTGCGGTAGTGTTTGCCTTAAAGCAATGGAGACACTATCTATATGGGGTTAAGTCTGAAGTATACACGGATCATCGTAGACTACAGTATGTCTTTACTCAAAAAGATTTGAATTTGAGACAGAGGAGATGGATGGAACTACTGAAGGACTACGTTATCACTATCTTGTATCATCCGGGAAAGGCTAATGTTGTGGCAGACGCCTTAAGTAGAAAGGCAGGGAGCATAGGAAGTCTAGACCACTTGCAAGTTTCAAGACGCCCATTAGCTAGAGAAGTTCAGACTCTGGCTAATAACTTTATGAGGCTAGAAGTAAATGAGAAGGGAGGATTTTTTGCCAGTGTGGAGGCAAGATCATCTTTTCTTGACAAGATCAAGGGAAAACAGTTTGATGATGAGAAACTAAGCCAAATTCGGGATATGGTGTTGCGAGGAGAGGCTAAAGAAGCAATAATGGATGAGTAATGTGTTTTGAGAATTAAGGGAAGGGTATGTGTGCCCCGTGTTGATGATTTGATCCACACTATTCTTACAGTGGCTCATAGTTCCGGATATTCTATACATCCTGGTGCAACCAATATGTACCGTGACCTAAAGCAACACTTTTGGTGGAGTAGAATGAAGTGCGACATTGTTGATTTTGTTGCCAAATATCCAAATTGTCAGCAAGTAAAGTATGAATACCAGAGGCCCAGAGGAACACTTCAGAGAATGCCCATTCCTGAATGGAAGTGGGAGAGAATTGCAATGGACTTCGTGGTTAGTCTTCCAAAGACAATGAGTAAGTATGACTCCATTTGGGTAATCGTTGATAGGTTAACTAAGTCTGCTCACTTCATTCCGGTCAAGGTGACCTACAATGCAGAGAAGTAAACCAAAATCTATATCTCAGAAATCGTTCGATTGCATGGAGTTCCACTCTCCATCATATCAGATAGAGGTACGCAGTTTACTTCTAAGTTTTGGAGAACATTGCATGCTGAATTAGGTACTAGGTTGGACCTTAGTACTGCATTTCACCCTCAGACCAATGGTCAGTATGAGCGAACGATTCAAGTGTTGGAGGATATGCTTCGTGCATGTGTGATAGAATTTGGTGGTCATTGGGATAACTTCTTACCCTTAGCGGAGTTTTCATACAATAATAGCTATCACTCAAGTATTGATATGGCTTCATTCGAAGCATTGTATGGGAGGAGATGTAGGTCTCCCATTGGTTGGTTTGTTGCAATTGAGGTTAGACCTTGGGGTACTGACCTTTTGAGGGATTCATTGGAGAAAGTGAAATCTATTCAAGAAAAGCTTTTAGCTGCCCAAAGTAGGCAATAGGAATATGCAGATCGATAGGTTAGAGACTTGGAGTTTATGGAATGTGAGCAAGTCTTGCTGAAGGTTTCGCCCATGAAAGGGGTGATGCGGTTTGGTAAAAGAGGAAAGCTAAGCCCCAGGTATATTGGACCATTTGAAGTACTTAAGCGAGTAGGGGAGGTGGATTATGAATTAGCCTTGCCTTCAGGACTGTCAGGAGTGCATCCGGTGTTTCATGTGTCTATGTTGAAAAGATACCATGGGGATGGAAACTACATTATCCGTTGGGATTCAGTTTTGCTTGATGAGAATTTGTCTTATGAGGAGGAACCTGTTGCTATTCTGGATAGAGAAGTTCGCAAGTTAAGGTAAAGAGAGATTGCATCTATCAAAGTTCAATGGAAGAATCGACCAGTGGAAGAATCCACTTGGGAGAAGGAGGCAGATATGCAAGAAATATACCCACACCTGTTTACAGATTCAGGTACTCCTTTTCGCCCTTGTTTTTCTTCTTATGATCGTTCGAGGATGAACAATGGGTAAATTGGTATCTATTGTAACGACCTGTTTAGTCGTTTTGAGTAGCAGATTTTATTTCTGGAAAAATTGGCTGAGACGACAGAACCCACGACGGACCGTCTTGGGCACGACGGACCGTCTTGGGCACGACGGACCGTCGAGGGGGTCTCGTTCCAAAACACTTAGAATTCTGAAATTTGGGTACCGAAATCGACTTTCTAAACTTCGTGACGACATGGCAGGACGGACCGTCGTGGGAACGACGGACCTTCACAGACTCTTCAAGGAATTGAGTCTCTGAACTCTATGACGGAAGCAGCAGGACGGACCGTCGCAGGCACGACGGACCGTCAAAGGCTGCATAATCCCAGGCTGGGTCGGATTTCTTTAAATGTTTTAAGGGATGTTTTGGACTATTCCTGCTATAATTATAAATTTAGTGGGTTAATGTTAATAATTTAACTAATTGAGGGTTAAAAGAGATAACCTTGAATTAATTAATGGGTTAATTCACAACCTTTTATACTTAATTATATGCTAATTAGGGTAAAAGAAAGAGGGTTTGAATAAGAAAAAGAAAAGAATAGAAAGAGAGGGAGAAACGATCGAGAGAGAGGAACAAAGAGGAAAGAAAAGATCTTGAGGATTAGCTTGCTTGATCATAATTCTTCGGTGGAGGTAGGTTATGGTTTTTATGCTATTCGTAGTAGACTCTTAATAGCGAATGATATGTGTTGGGTAGTATTATAAAACCTTGTATATGCTTAATTGTGTGCTTACATGATGTGATTATATAATTGTGATGAATAAGCATGATGAGTCTATTGAATCTCTAATCCTAAATTTACCTTGTTAATGATGATGCCTTGGTATAAAAGAAGGATTGATGAACTAATGTAATGAGGTCGATGATGCCTTGGTATAAGAGAAGGCTTGATGAAGTAAAGTAATGAGATTGATGATGCCTTGGTATAAAAGAAGGCTTGATGAATTTATAGAATGAGATTTGTGGAGCGGGTGTCACGAACCGACACGTAGAATTAGGGGATCGGGTGTCACGAACCGACACGTAGAATTAAGGGATCAGGTGTCACGAACCGACACGTAAAATTAAGGGATCGGGTGTCACGAACTGACAAGTAGAATTAGGGGATCGGGTGTCACGAACCGACACGTAGGATTAGGGGATTGGGTGTCACGAACCAACACGTAGAATTAGGGGATCGGAGTGTCACGTACCGACACAAGAGAAATAAAGATAATGAATCTTGAAAGATGTTAATATACTCAATTTAATGAACTTATTTCCCAAATGAGTATGGTATGGAGGCTTGCGTCCTCATGGGTGTTGTTGCTACCCTTTGAGTATTGTAGTTGAATTTATGATATTATCTGATATATACTATTTTTTATTTTTAGTTGGCCGATGATATCTACTCAGTACTTGTGTTTGTACTGACCCCTACTTGTATGTTTCTTTCTTTGTTATTTGTGGAGTACAGCGAACGTACCGTTGTCCTCAATTCAACCGCAACTCTAACCAGTCTTCATTACACCGGATTTCAGGGTGAGCTAACGCTTCTAGCTTGGACTGGATCTTCTTCTTCATGTCTTGATGCCTTGAAGTTCCGGCATGGACTAGCTTTTATTTATTTTAGCTTTCTAGATACTCTTAGAATTAGTAATTTGAGGATAGATGTTCTTGTGATGATGACTTCCAGATTTTGGGGATAATAATAAGTGTTTGAGTTTTAGAAGTTGACTATCGATTTTCATTAATGAGTTTAAGTCTTCCGCATTATATTATGTTATTTATGGTTGAAATAATGAGGTTTAGATTGGTTAGTTCGCTCACATAGGAGGATAAATGTGGGTGCCACTCACGACACGTTTTGGGTCGTGACAGCAGGTGGAACCAAGGGGGAAATGTGGGCAGATTCAACTTAAGGATGGATACATATAACAACTAACTACATATAAACGTACAATTGAGCAAGTATTGGTTTTGTGAGGTAACATGAAAGTCTAACACAATGGGAGTAATAACAAAGAAAGGGAACACATAAACATGTTACAAGATGACATATATATAACCAATTGAGGCAAGGTGGCAAGATATGGGCATATAGTACATTCATCCTATAAACATATGTACCATGTGTAATCTAGGATCACATTGACTTATATAATGAAATATGTGCTAGGGGTACTTTTACAATGAAACAAGTTTAAACCTTGCATGCTAACACTTGGTAAAGCAAACACACACATTTAGTTAAAAACTCATATAAGAGTACCCACTTCAATGCTCTAGGGAGTAGGAAATTCAACTATGGATCAGTCACTACCAAGGGAACTTAGAAAGCTTACTTTTCGTAATGCAAGTTTTGGATTCATGCCAAACAAATAGAAAATCAGATAGCCTTACATACCTTGCTATACAATTCAAAACGTACGACTTATGCTCCTTCTGTTCAGATCACTAATCAACATTAAAATAAGTTGTAAGACTAGTACTAGTAGCTAATCAATTAATTGCGCTACTTGATCATACCCAACTAGTAATGAAGCAGTAAGCTGCAATCTATCTAGTGAGTATTTTGTTTCATTCCCTATCCCTTTAATAGCGTTTATATACTGTACAACATTCGTATGAGGCCCTCCTCAAAATGCCCTACAATATTTATGTCTTTTAACGTCTCCATAACTTCCCCGCACATCCAGTCACATCCCTTATCATAACATACATAAAATAGTCTTTGAACATAATAATGTAATAGAAGAAATATGAATCATAGTTTTTGATCACCAGCACTTGAAGAGATAACATTATTTTTAAAGTGGTCTAACAATCTCATAGCTTAATTTAAAGAGAACTCCCCACCGTAACTGTTCAAACATGCACTAATCACCAGAACATCCTCCCCAATATTCACCATGTAAAAGTAACAATTTCCAACTCACTAACACATACCAAGTGTCCCAATTAACTCAAACATAAGAGGGAGAATATTGCAATAGCTTACCTTGATGGACATAACTACCATATGCTAACACTTGAATTCTTCAAGATAAATGTTGTCCTCCTTAAATTTTCTTAAATTGTACCTTCCAATAGCTTGAAATACCTACTATTCAAGAACCCTAATGGTATTTAATGGTTGTTGTATGAATATAAGAGACAGAAGAGAGAAAGTTGTAGTAATCAGAATCAATGTAAAATGGTTGGAAAAAGCTGATTAAATCTCTTTTAGAAGGACCTGTTTTGGCCGACTTTCTCACTCATTTTGGGCCATAATTATTCAAGTAGGTGATCCACCTACTTGGACTTTTCATTTCGACTTTTTGGACCTAAAAACATTGACCCTTTTGCCACCTTTCGTGTACTTCATTTGCATCCAACATGTGTCTATAATTTGGGCCACACCATTGAGTAGGTGATGCACCTAGTTTTCCATTAAAATTATTTCTTGTGGGCTTGAGAAGATTGGGCCTTGGCTGTCCATTTTCCCCTTATTCTTCAATTCAACTTGGGTTAAATTAAAACAAATAGGTGTAGTGTACTTGGCCCAATAACACAGTCAAATGAGTCTTCGAAGGTGATGCAACTATGTGGTCCTTTGGGCTCGTCAATAACTCAAAGTAGGTGATTCACTGTCACGACCCAACCCGATGGGCCGTGACTAGTGCCCTTTATGGACACCCACATACAAACCTGCTAAGTACAACCAACTGAAACTAAGACAATATGGAATTTAATCAAATCAAGCCAACCCCAACGTCATTATATATAATAGAGAGGACCTGTCTCATAAGGAGTCATAACCATTCAACCATAACAGCATACGCGAGCCGACAAGGCCGCCACTATTCAAAGTATAATAACACGTATGCCGACAAGGCTGCCACTACACAATACACAATGATGTACGCAGCCGACAAGGCTGCCCCTGTACAAGCGGACATCCCAAACAAACCATGTCCAGACCATTATCCAAAACATATATATACAACCCACATAATGTCCACAGACCTCTAAGAGTACATTAGTGAAACTCGACGGGACAGGGCCCGCCATACCCATAGACGAGCAAAAGACTACACAAAAGTTATGTACCAAAACGACTGGGCTCCGGAACAGTGGAGCTCTCCCAATCAGCAGAGTAGATATCCTAGGCGAGAGGATCACCGAACTGTGCGTCTACACCTGCGGGCATGAAACGCAGCCCCCCGAGGAAAGGGGGGTCAGTACGGATAATGTACTGAGTATGTAAAGCATAAGGTAAAGATGACAGGATACCAATATGGCAAGTCGAAACAAAATATCGCTACACATATACCCTTTTAAGTGAAAATCATGCATATATTTAACATTTAAGGTGCCCAGCTTCCCTAGTAAGGGGCTCGGCAAAATAATCATCACGTCATCTCCGTCATCATCATCATCATAACCATCCTCATCACCAATCATATATATAGTATACATACCCGGCCCTCTAGTGAGGAACTCGGTGACATATGCAAGAAAGTCCGCACGAACATTACCCGGCCCGGGACTTGGTGAAATGATAAATGACTCTATGCACGAGCAGAATATTATGAGCAACCATATGCAATTAAAATCATTTCTTATAACTCAATAGAACAATCAACGTGAACCAGCAAGGAGTATTACCAAAGATTAACGTTTTATCAAGATTATAAACCTTTAATACGATATGGAAATGTAAAATCTCAATGATTCTAAGAAGCACTACCATAGATATGAGAAATCATCATAGCCTTAGACATAGCCGATATATAGAGGAATATTTGTGGGAGCAAGAACATACGTCACCTAGTCGCTCTAGAGGAGTATCAAATCTGTCTGTTATTCGCTTATTTTTAAAAGTCATGCCAAACAAAGAAAGAAGGGACAGCGTTACATACCGTATAATCGAGCCGCACGTCCAATATTTACTACTCAAGCTATTAATCTATAACAAGCAACAATCGTGCCGCAATTAGATAAACATCGTGCTTTACTTTGTTGTAAGCTAGCTAATAATCTAACGAAAATTTGGCAGCACTTCCCCTATTTTCCCTACTTCGTCCCAATCCGACAACAATCCAAATTATCCACAGCAATACCAATAACGCATATAACCCAAAGAATCATATTAAACAGCCCCCTCCCCAAAACAGTTCCGTCTCGGCAACCATAGCAGCGAAGCAATGACACATCGGGCGATAACTCGTTTTATATTGGAGACTCTTATGATCTGTATATTGGAGACTCTTATGATCTGTATAGATGTCCACATGGACACCAAATAAATAATGTCTCCATATCTTCAAGGCATGAACCACGACCGCTAACTCCAGATCGTGAGTAGGATAGTTCTTTTCATGCTTCCTAAGTTGTCGGGAGGCATAGGCTATAACTTTGCCATGCTGCATCAATGCACATCCTAGCCCAACACCCAAAGCATCACAATAAATAACATAGCCGTCTGGTCCCTCCGGAAGAGTTAGGACTGGAGCTGTAGTCAATTTGTCTTTCAATAGCTGGAAGCTTCGCTCACAAGCATCTGTCTACTGGAACTTGGCTGCCTTTTGAGTTAGCCTTGTCAAAGGCGCTGAAATTGAGGCAAACTTTTCTACGAATCTCCTGTAATATCCTGCTAACCCCAGAAAGCTGCGTACCTCAGTAGGTGTCGTAGGTCTGGGCCAAGTCTTTACTGCCTCAATCTTCTGCGTGTCTACCCGAATACCATCAGCTCCAATAATATGCCCCAAGAATGCCACTGAAGTCAACCAGAACTCGCACTTAGAAAATTTAGCATACAACTTCTGGTGCTTAAGCACCCTAAGTACCGTCCTTAAATGATCTGCATGCTCCTCTTCTGAACGTGAATAGACCAGAATATCGTCTATAAATACAATAACAAACATATCAAGGAATGGTTTAAATACTCGATTCATTAAATCCATGAACACCGCTGGAGCATTAGTCAGCCCAAAAGACAGCACTCTAAACTCATAATGCCCATATCGGGTCCGGAATGCCGTCTTTGGAATATCTGCCTCCCTTACCCGCACCTGATGATAACCTGACCGCAAGTCTATCTTTGAAAAACACTTTGCACCCTGCAACTGGTCAAATAGATCGTCAATCCTTGGGAGGGGATACCTGTTCTTTATTGTTACTTTGTTCAACTGCCTATAATCAATGCACATCCGCAGCGACCCATCCTTCTTCCTCACAAACAGTACCGGTGCTCCCCAAGGTGACGTACTAGGCCTGATGAAGCCCTTTTCTAGCAAATCCCTCAATTGCTCTTTCAATTCGTTCAACTCAGCAGGTGCCATTCTATAAGGAGGTATAGATATAGGCTGGGTATCTGGCAGTACATCTATAGTAAACTCTATCTCCCGTTCTGGAGGAAGGCCTGGAAGTTCGTCGGGGAATACCTCGGGAAATTCATTAACTACCGGGACTGATTGAAGAGTCGGTGCCTCTGCCTTTATGTCATGCACCCGAATCAGATGGTAAATATAGCCTTTTCTAACCATCTTCCTGGCCTTGAGGTATGAAATGAACTTACCTTTCGGCGATACTGTACTTCCCTTCCACTCTATAATCGGTTCCCCTTGAAATTGAAATCGAACTATCTTTCCTCTGCAATCAACATTAGCATAACAAGCAGCCAACCAATCCATGCCCATGATAATATCAAACTCAATCATATTTAACTCTATTAGATCTGCTACGGTACGACGACTATATATAACTACTGAACAATTCCTATATACTCGCGTAGCTATGACAAAATATCCTACAGGTGTAGCTACCTCAAATGGATCTATCAACTCAGACTCTATAACGATCCTACTAGAAACAAAGGGAGATATATATGATAAGGTGGAACCTGGGTCTATCAATGCATACACACTTCGGGAGAATAGTGATAATATACCTGTGATCACATTAGGTGACGCCTCCTGATCTTGCCTATTAGTCAAAGCATATATACGGTTTGAGGGACCGCTAGAACTGGAAGCTCCACCACGTCCTCTACCACGGCCTGCTGGCGCCTGAATACCCTGCCCCGTAGGGCGCATAGCCAAAGAAGAGGACGAACCTGCAACGGACCCTGTAGGCTGTGCCATACCACCTGCACTACCTCTAAAGTGACACTCCCTCATAGTATGGCCCTGATGGCCGCAAGAAAAACACGCACCTGTAGCCCAACGATATTCCCCAGGATGGGACTTACCACAACGAGAACACCGAGGCAAAGGTGGCCTCGACTGGCTCAAACCCCGGCCCATTTGTGACCCTGACGCCCTAGAGCTCTGACCAGCTTCCGAATATCCCATACGATCGAACCCCCTACCCATGAAACGTGGGGGTGCACTCTGTGCTGGCTGGGAAGAAAATCTAACATGCTGCTGAGACTGCCCGCTTTGAAACTCGTCAGGATAACCTGCTGATCTAGCCCTCTTATGCTGGCCTCTATTATAATCTCTATCTGGCTGACGTCCCCGGTGCCGATCCTCTACCCCCTGTGCATATGCCTGCACCCGAGCAATGTCCATACCTGGCTGAAGAGTCACTGCCATACAACCGTCAATCAGATAACGATCCAATCCCATCACATAATGATGTACCCTGTCTGCCATATCAGCCACAATAGTAGGCGCATGCCTAGCCAATGAATCAAACTCGAGGCTATACTCTCGAACGCTCCTGCCATTTCACTTCAAACGCGAGAATCTATCGACTCTAGCTCGCTTCATCTCTGGAGGTAGGAAGTGGCCCTGGAAAGCCTCCATAAATTCGTCCCATACCGCTGGAGGAGCACCCTCACCCCTAGATAACTCCCAATACTCATACCAATTAATAGCTACATCCCGCAAACGATACGTAGCCAACTCAACAGACTCGGTCTCCGAAGCCTTGATTATCCTCAATGTACGCTGCATCTGACGAATAAACTCTTGCGGATCATCCTGGGGCCTTGACCCAAAGAACTCTGGAGGATTATAACTTAAGAAGTCACGAGCGTTTAAGCTATCAGATCTGTCTGCATGATCAAATACTAGTCCATGCCTGCGAGCCTAATCTGCCACTAATCTAGTCAGCAATTGAACCGTATCTCTCATGGCCCTATCCTCCGCCCCTGACTGAGGAGCTGGAGGTTCAGATGTTGGGGCCTCGGGGGCTGGTGGTGTCCCCCGAACTGGAGCTGCTGCTGCTCTAAGCTCTTCTGGCGGTGGGGGTGTAGCAGAGCTCTCCGACTGGAGCATCATACCAGGCATAGACTTGGCACGGGCCCTAGTAACTCTCCGGGTCTGACTAGTACCTTCTGCTACCGATTTTCCCTTCTGGGCGGCTGTCGCTTTCTTTGGAGGCATAGCTGAAAACACACAGATTCGTTAGAAAGGGATTATCCTGTTAATATAGCTCTATCGCACGATCTAGAATAAGAAGAAAGAATGACATCCTAAATGTCCTGTTGCTTCCTGTTTATAGATGTGGTGCACAACACACCGATAAACAAGACTCTACTAGACACGGTCTGTAGACACTTCCGAGTAAGAACCGCTCTGATACCACTCTTTGTCACGACCCAACCCGATGGGCCGTGACTAGTGCCCGTTTTGGACACCCACATACAAACCTGCTAAGAATAACCAACTGAAACTAAGACAATATGGAATTTAATCAAATCAAGCCAACCCCAACGTCATATATATATAAGAGGACCTGTCTCATAAGGAGTCATAACCATTCAACAATAACAGCATACGCGAGCCGACAAGGCCGCCACTATTCAAAGTATAATAACATACGTATGCCGACAAGGCTGCCACTACACAATACACAATGATGTACGGAGCCGACAAGGCTGCCCCTGTACAAGCGGACATCCCAAACAAACCATGTCCAGACCATTATCCAAAATATATATATACAACCCACATAATGTCCACAGACCTCTAAGAGTACATTAGTGAAACTCCATGGGACAGGGCCCCTCCATACCCATAGACGAGCAAAAGACCACACAAAAGTTATGTACCAAAACGACTGGGCTCCGGAACAGTGGAGCTCTCTCAATCAGCAGAGTAGATATCCTAGGCGGGACGATCACCGAACTATGCGTCTACACCTGCGGGCATGAAACACAGCCCCCCGAGGAAAGGGGGGTCAGTACGGACAATGTACTGAGTATGTAAAGCATAAGGTAAAGATGACAGGATACCAATATGGCAAGTCGAAACAAAATATCGCTACACATATACCCTTTTAAGTGAAAATCATACATATATTTAACATTTAAGGTGCCCAGCTTCCCTAGTAAGGGGCTTGGCAAAATAATCATCACGTCATCTCCGTCATCATCATCATCATAAACATCCTCATCACCAATCATATATATAGTATACATACCCGGCCCTCTAATGAGGAACTCGGTGACATATGCAAGAAACTCCGCACGAACATTACCCGGCCCGGGACTCGGTGAAATGATAAATGACTCTATGCACGAGCAGAATATTATGAGCAACCTTATGCAATTAAAATCATTTCTTATAACTCAATAGAACAATCAACGTGAACCAGCAAGGAGTATTACAAAAGATTAACGTTTTATCAAGATTATGAACCTTTAATACGATATGGAAATGTAAAATCTCAATGATTCTAAGAAGCACTACCATAGATATGAGAAATAATCATAGCCTTAGACATAGCCGATATATAGAGGAATAATTGTGGGAGCAAGAACATACGTCACCTAGACGCTCTAGATGAGTATCAAATCTGTCCGTTATTCGCTTATTTTTAAAAGTCATGCCACACAAAGAAAGAAGGGACAGCGTTACATACCGTATAATCGAGCCGCACGTCCAATATTTACTGATCAAGCTATTAATCTATAACAAGCAACAATCGTGCCGCAATTAGATAAACATCGTGCTTTACTTTCTTGTACGCTAGCTAATAATCTAACGAAAATTCGTCAGCACTTCCCCTATTTTCCTTACTTCGTCCCAATCCGACAGCAATCCAAATTATCCACAGCAATACCAATAACACATATAACCCAAAGAATCATATTAAACAGCCCCCTCCCCAAAACAGTTCCGTCTCGGCAACTTTAGCAGCGAAGCAACGACACACCGAGCGATAACTCTTAGTTATAATTGTTTATCATGCTTGAATAATGTTATAATAACCATCTTTACAAAGTTTGCTACAGAAATATTTTTCGAATAAGTATACCCAGACTATGCCATCCTAAGGTTGAAACCGGTAGGCAGACAAGGCCGTTTAAGGGAGTAAACAAAGTTGAGGCGCTGTTAGGGTAACTTATCAAAGAAGAAAGCTGTAGTAGTGACCAGACGAGATGATTATTAAATCATTATTTTTGCATAATAAGCAAGTATAACTAACAAGAGATTTTCAGGAATAAATTAATTTAGCTACTCATAAGTATAAAATAGTATACCTGTTTTTGTAGATCTTCCGACATAGTTGGTTTGTTTTCCACTAATAATCCGATTATGGTTTCCGTTCATACTTAGCACATTCAATAACTAAAACAAACTTCCTAAGCTACTGGTCACGCCCCCTTCTTAAAATTAATGGATAATTAACAAGGGTATTTTAAAGAATTAACACACCAAACAAGGAGATTACTAACCAAATTATTTGCAGCTGCTGGCCAAGAGTTGCAGGGTTGGTTTCTCCATTTCCATGGCTGCCTAAGACAAGTGGTGAAGAAGAAGATGATATGCAGCAATGCATTTCACCACTTTATTTAGCATGGAGTGGATTTCTCCACCTCATTTAATAGTATGAAGTGGAGGCAGCCCCCCTCTACACCTGTCCACTAAGGCCAGCCCACAATCTGATCCCTTTTTAATTTATGCCTTGAGTGGTGGGGCCCACTGGATTAAATTAATCCTAATCAGCCACTAATTAATCCCTCACTTAAAGTTAATGGCACTTACATTAGCCAACTCATACTTAATATCACATTTGGAAATATCATCCTTGCCTAATATTTCTTTACGTCTTCTAGATCATGATGCGCACTACGTATAAAAAAAAATACGAGGCATAACATTCAACTACTTTGTCCTTTGGTCGGGTCAATAAGTCTAAGTAGGCGATGCACCTACTTGTCACCTACACTAGCTTAGTGAAGTCAAGTCACATTTGCTTCCTAGGTCATCGTACTTATCGTAAGCACATATTCATATGTCTTCAACTATTGATCCGTAATTCCAAATCCAAAACAAGGATTATGACCACCAAAACAGAAGCTCAAGGGCAAAAGACTAGCATGGGCCGATCCCCATTAGTATAAGAGAGTGGCAAGCTCAGGGGCAAAATCATAGCATAGGCCAATCCCCTTGGTAAGGAAGGGAGGAAGATCAGGGGCGAAAGCCTAGCATTGGACGATCCCAATTTGTAAAATTATGAGGACAACATCCTAGGGATTGCCAAGCATGGGTCATCCTCTTCTATCTTTGATCAGCGGTCATTTGTGTCATTGGTTGTAGAATGCTTATAATGTATAGAAAAGTAATGAGAATAATGTAACATGCACGATTCCATAGGTAAATAGAAATGTGGTCGCTAATCCTTTTCTTTTTACATTTGGTTTAACTTGAGCTCTCATGTTACATAAGTTTTATTATGCCTTACATATTAAGAACATTCTTTCGTACTAACGTTCCTCATTAGGGCACCGCATTTCATGTTGTCGGTACAAGTACTCCAAAAATAGACCCCCCTATTAAAGCACATTATACTCCGCCGTTGTTGGTGAGTTCCAGGTTGATTCGGGGCTTTGCTGAGTCTTTACGATGTGTATTATCATACATGTACATTCTTGGATTTCAATAGAGGATTTGTGGACATGGTATAGTTATCAACTATATTCATAGTTTCACTTATAACATTTAGCGGTTCAGCTAGTCTAAATGTGTTTTATATGAGGGTTCTCATCAGTAACCTCCATAGAAGTTTACTTTCTCAACATAGACTACTTGTAAAACATGTTTTCATAAGGTACTTGTCTGCCTCACCTTCGGTTGGGGGTGTGACAAAAGTTGTATTAGAGTTGTTCATCCTAGCGAGTCTACAAATTCGTGTATTGTAGAGCATTACTTATGAATATGTAGCACGTCGCATTCATAATTAGGGGGATGCTAGGACATTTAGCAAAAGTTACCTTTCTTCATAACTCTGATCATGCGATAGAGAAAAGTTACGAATTAAATTTGCACTTGTACCTTATTATGCTATTTATATTATGATTACAATGGTAAAGGTTTAACATTGGCTAAAATGTCAAAAGTTGTCAAAATTTAGACTACATTGAGCTCATTTTATTCGACTGTCCCACTCCACAAGGTATGAAAAGGCTTTACGTCATATGCACTTTAAGTTGTTTTTGTACCATTTGTATCATGGTTGTTTAATTGAGAAAGATATAGTACTTAAAAGAGTGATTGGTTACCAGTTACATATATGAGGTATAGCAATTCCATAATACATCTTCTTAGGAGGATGTAACCAACTCTTGAGTTCTATATTTCCTACATACTTATGGGATCTATTCCTATAGATTACACTTAATCATTGTGTGTGATAAACTTAGAATTTTCAGCATTTCACATGTTAGCAAAATTGATGTTGTTGAACTAGTTTCATTTAATTGGAAAAGAGCAATGGAAAAATCTAATACGTGGATGTATCAGTGCAATAGTGCTACT
Organism: Solanum chmielewskii; assembly: GCA_027704785.1. NCBI lineage: Eukaryota > Viridiplantae > Streptophyta > Magnoliopsida > Solanales > Solanaceae > Solanum > Solanum chmielewskii. The sequence continues at coordinate 39,624,281 of JAKWIX010000320.1, forward strand.
ACATATCCCATAGTTGGTTGACAAGGCCCAAATTCCTACCATAAATCTTCGTGAATATGTTAATATTTGGCTTTTATATGGTATAGGCCAACAACTCTGAATAAGTACTAATAACATTTGTATTCTTTCATGATTATAAAATTTAGGGATAAGTGTGACAATTACTGCAAATGTTCCTTTTATGATCTATGTGTTGGCTATAGAGAATTAGTATGTGCCTATAGGGTAATGGTAACAAAAAAAAGTTGAAAGGTTAGAACTAAGTTGTGAGTTAGTTGGTTGTATAGAATGGAATCTAGAACATGAAGATTCTAGTTTTGATTAAAAGTTACTCGTTAGATAGGAAGCTTCTGAGAACGAAACTAGAATTACACAGGTTGAATATGTACGGACAACTTCTCATTAGAAAGTGATGGAATATGTCAAAATACCTAAACATAGGAGTATTTATATGAGGATGATATTGAGAAGTGAGATAGGTGGTTATGAGAGAGTGATTACTAAAGTATATTGTGGTAAGAAAATGTTATCAACTCTTCAACCCAAACGAGTTATATTGGCGCACGCACCTGGGAACAACTTTGTGAACCTTCATTACAAAGAGAAGTCAATTTAGTATCTATTTAAGTTTTGATATTTAGTCTTGATAACAACAAAACAAAAAGAGGTTAATTTCATGTTTATCTAGATATAAGATAGACCTAGTTCATCCACATTATTAGTACAAATAGAAGTGGAACATAATACATATGTATATACTTCAAGCAAATTGAATAAATATATTACTTGATTCATTTAAGATATTCCTACAATAATTCATCAATCCTAGTCCAGTTATGGGAAATGAAAAAATTGATCATATTCATATGCTAGTTGTCCTTATTTGCAATCTTTCATGTAAAGGAGTCAGAGCACCGTCACTTAATATCAAAAAAGGAGGAAATCTATTAGTATGGCTATTGTAACACCCCGTATTCTACGTGTACTAGTTCTATTTATATAATGCTTATAAAATGCCTTGTGTATAGTTACGGATTCAGTTTCCTATGAGATTAGTGGTAATCAAATAGATTTAAAGTGAACTTTCCAGAGATTTTGATGCGACCAAATTAAGTTGATGTCAATGGAAGTATTTAAACTTGAGATCACAAGGTTCTATTTGAGTCTAAAGTATAAAGTGACGTATTGTATATAAGTTTTAAGTTATGCTGAAGTTATTAAGGTTTAGAAATGGAACAAAATATTGAGGTGCTTGTTAGGAGCTTATATGACTCAGTAAGCATTTTAACATGTCAAATTGAAGCACATCCAGTGAAGACCTTTAACATTCATCCATGATATTTGACCTCTATATGATACAAATACAAGGTGTTCATGAATGTGGAACAAAGGTGGAATATGGGAAGATTTAACATAAGGACGGATACATAATTAAAAGTAAGTACATATAAACGTACAATTGAGCAAGTATTGATCATGTGAGGTAACATTATAGTCTAGCACAATGGGAGTAATACCAAAGAAAGAGAACATATGTTCATGTGGCAAAATGACATATCTATAAACAATTGAAGCAAGTTGGCAAGATATGGGTAGATCGTAAATCTATCGTTTAAACATATGTATCACATGTAATCTAGGATCATTATAACTTAAATAAGGGAAATACATGCTTGGGGAACTTTTACAAGGAAATAAGTTTAAATTTTTCATTCCAACACTTGGTAGAGTAAACATACACATTAGTGACAAACTCATATTAGAATACTCACTTCATTGCCCTATGGAGTAGGAACTGCAACTATGGATCAATCACTACCAAAGGAACTTAGAAAGCTTAATTTTTTAATGCAAGTTTTTGAGTCATGCCAAAGAAATAAGAAATCGAACAACCTTACATACCTTCCTATACAATTAAAAATGTATGAATTAAGTTCCTTCTCTTCAGATCACTAATCAACAATAAAATAAGTTGTAAGACTAGTATTAGTAGCTAATCAATCAATTTGAGCATCTTGATCACACCCAAATAATAACGAAGCAGTAAGCTACAATCTTTCGTACAGTCGTCCCTTATTGAGGCATGCATTTCATGTTGCATGTACAAGTACTTATAAATAGTCCCTCCTATAGAAGCACATTATACTCCGCAAATATAGGTAAGATCCAGGTTGATTTGGGGATTTGCAGATTTTTTACTAAGCGTATTTTCATAGTGGTCCATTCTTGGATTCCAATAGAGGCTTTGTAGACATTGTAAAGCTATCAACAGTATTCATAGTTTCACTTGTAACATGTAGTGGCTCAGCTAGTCAAAATGTGTTGCATACGAAGCTCTCATCAGTAATATCCACAGTAGTCTACTTTTTCATCATAGATTAATTTTAAAGCATGTGCTAATAACGTACTTGTCCGCCTCACCTAGAGTTGGGGTGTGACACTAATTCTAATCCTAACCCTAACCCTGACCCTAAATCCTATGTCCAAAAAAACACTAATTCCAAATTACAAAAACCCAAAGATTAATCACTAAACAATAGATTTTAAACCTCAAATAATGAAGCACAAACCCTAAATACCTAAAATAAAATAAACCCAAACCTTAACCCTAACCTAACCCGAAACCTTGACAAAAATTCCAAACAAAAATATTAACCACTAAACCATTGTTTTTAAACGAAAAGTCCTAATCCCCAAAACCTAAAACAAAAAGAACACCCTAAACCGGATTCCTACAAAAACCTTAACACTAACACTATCCTTAACTCTAACCTTAAACATTAAACCCTAAACCCAAATCCAAAAAAACCATACCCTGACATTAAACACTAAACCATAGATATAACAACCCATATCCTTTATCCCAAACCATGAAACATAAAAAACAACCTAAACCCTAACCCAAACCCTAACCCTTACCCTAGCCCTAATCAAAACATGAAGCCTAACCCTAACCCTACCATGAAACCTAAACCCCAAACCCAAAATACAAAAACCCAAATATTAAACACTTAATTATTGATATTAAACCTCAAATCCTATGGCCTAAACCCAAAAACCTAAAAACACACAAAAACCTAATTCTAACCTTAAACCTAACCGTAACATTAAATCCTATGACCAAAATACAAAAATTGAAACACTAAATACTAAAGCATTGATTTTAAATCATATTTGCTAAACCATGAACCATAAAACCATAAAAAACCTACACCCTAACCGTAACCCTAACCCTAACCCTAAACCCTAAACCCTAAATTAAAAAAAACTCAAACTCCAAAATACGAAAAACCAAACATTGCACATATAATTTTAGATTTTAAACCTCAAATCCTAAACCACAAACCGTAAAACCTTAAAAAAACCTAAACCCTGACCCTAACCATAGACCTAGCACTAACCCTAAACCATTAACCCGAAACCCCAAGACTAATATATCAAAAAACTGAAATTAGTTTTCTCTCAAACTTATCTTTCTAAAACAAATGCTACCTAACTTTTACACAGCTACGTGTCCAATGGATACTCCAAAAGGGTGTAACATGGCGCGTGAGACACCGACGGTGAACTTCGGACCGCCAATCCAGCCCCAACAGCGGCGCTCAGAGAAAAAAAATCAACCCTTAGTTGAATCCCTCTCTAATACATCGAATAACTCCGGGAAAGTGCAATCTCTAAGTTCAATAAACACTGAGCTTACTAGGAGGGATGAATAGAAAAACAATAATATTTCCGCTGAATTAATCAGGTTTTATAAAGAATACAATTGTGATGTGGATGAATATAATAAGTTGAGGTTACTCAATAATCAATTAACTAGAAATACTAATGAAACAACCAAAGAAAACGAAGAGGAATGCTCTGGGAATATCGTGAATAATACCCAGTAATGTGAGAGTCAATATTTACCATCCTCCCAACGGAGTCACGAGGAAACACTGATTGGGGTGGACTTGCAGAAGGAAGATTTTCATCTCAGCAATATCTAGTTAAATGAACCCTAAAATCGCAGGCGATTTTCATAAACAGGTAAGAAAGGAGAAAAACAATGATGAAGGAAATCAAAGGAAGAAATATGTGAAAGTAAGCCTAATATCTAAAGGCCTCCACAACAAAGCTTTAGCAGGTGAGAGGCAATGTTTACCATCCTCCCAACGAAGTCGCGAGGAAACATTGATTGGGGTCGACTCGCAGAAGGAAGAGGTTCATCTCACAACAATATCCAGTGAAATGAACCCTAGAATCGCAGGCAATATTCATAAATAGGTGAGCAAGGAGAAAAACAATGATAAAGGAAATCAAAGAACGGAATATGTTGAAGTAGGCCTAATATCTAAAGGTCTCCACAACAATGCATTAGCAGGCGAGCAGGAAAATATTAAGGTGGAGAGTTCTTCAAACTCCTCATTTGCATTCAATCCCAAAGAGGTAGATGCTCAAACACAAAGCCCTCAACAAACCTTCAAGGAGTAGGAAGGGGAGGCAAATCATGAAAGTAACCATACTAACCACAACTCTAAGTTCAAATATGCTAATAATGTTGTTAATAATGGCCATGAGCATGAAAATGCTATGGGAAAATCTGCTGGTAGGACTAGTGGTCAGAAGAAGTGTGAGGTAAACAGTCAAAATGAATATCAGTAGGAAAAGGTGTATGATGAGAAAGGCAATAACAATACTAACTTGGAAAAGGAAAATAATAGTAAGGGAAAAAGGAAAATGGTTAAGGGTTATCAAAATCAATGGGCTCAAAATAAGAATATCGAGGTAAGTAATCAAGACACGAAATAGCAGGAAGAGCAACATGATAACAGTACACAGAGTCTCTACCATAGAGAATTTCCTATGATTTTTAGCAACTTTTAAAGGAGTCCTAATGTCCAAAATGCTTTTCAGAATATCTTCTAATACTAATAAGAGTAATTCAGCTAACAAACAGGATCAGGTAAAGGAACATGTATCCTATAATGTTATCCAAATTCTTGATGCAAGATTGAGGCACATACAAGCTACTCAAGCTCCTACTATGGTGTTGAGAACTACCCCAAAAAAATTACCAAGAAGGGGCAGCCTGCTGTTATCTTTGATATGTAATCACATGCATATTTTGACTATGGACTGTAAGTACACCTTAGTTGGGAAATTTAGTACTACCATGCCTAAGGTGGAGCTTATCAGAAAGAGTTTTATACAACAAACTCAATTAAGTAGGGGGGGTGAGGTCAACATAGCACATTACAATGAAAAACATGTGTTTATTGAGTTATAGAATGAGTTGGACTACAACACAGTCTGGACTCAGCAAAGGATGACTATTGAAGGAAAAATGATGAGAATACAAGCATGGACACCTTTGTTTAAACTGAGGAAGAGACTCCTATTGTGCCTATCTGGATTTTATTTCCTGGATTACCATGGAACTTCTACAAGAAATATTTCTTTACTCCATTGTTTGAATCTGTGGGTAAGGTTCTTTATCTAGAAAATGCTTCTATCAAAGGGTCTAGGGCAGTAACGGGCAATGTTTAGATAAAGATACACTTGACTAAGCCTAAACCTAGACATGTTTGGATAGGACTAGATCCTGAAGATTATACAATTGGATTCAGGCAACCTGTGAAATATGGGAATGTTCCCCCATATTTTGAGTATTGTAAACATCATGGGAATGATATTGATGAATGTAAATCTAAATTGAGGGATGAAGAGTACAGACAAATGAAAGAAAAAGGAGGGGAGAAAAAGAACAAAAACAAATATTCTAGAAATGCAAAGGAACAAGAAGATAGACAAAACAAAAGAAGGGAAAACAACGAGCAACAAAAACAGCAAGCATAATAATAGGCAATGGCATACGGAGCAGCAAAAAGAGGAGGAATGGAAAACTCAAAAAAGGAAAAACCCAAGACAACAAGATCAAGCAACCTCAAGGACTGTGCGGAGACCTAAATCAATAAAACTGGTTATAAAGGAGGATAACCAAACCGGTATAAACACTAATTCTCTTCATTTATCTCTTACTAATCTGGAAATGCAGGATGATCATAATGCACTTGTAGGGGATAAAGGAAATAAAGATCAAAGAATAGGAGATGCACCAAACAAGGACATAAAAGAAAACATTGCAACAATTCGGGAAAGGAACAGATGTCCATGCATTCAAATCAAGTAGCACATAAGAAAAAGAGCAGACCAATAAAAAAAACATCAACAAAAGGAAGGGACATATAATCCAGGTATCATATATGAGAACCGTACATATACTTAATTAGATATCTGTGTTAGTAGGTTAGTTTTAGGTGTTGGAAGTAGGGAAGGGGGATGTAGGGAGAACACTTCTAACATGTGGGAAGGGGCAATAAAAGAGGGGAACATACCTCAGGATGGGAATGAGGAAGATTATACTGACCAAAACTCTGACTATAAAGACCACAATAGTAGAAAAAAACAATAGAAGGAGAATGTACAAAAACATTAGGAAAAGGAGAAACACAGGGACAACAAACTTACCATCAACAAGGAAGTGTATAAAGGAATACTAGGTAAAGACACAAAAATCATGAAAGCCCAAAATAAAGAAAACAAGGAAAAGGAGATGAAGAATAATAGTAGAAAAGATATTGTTGAAAATACCCCATAAGTAAAAACAAGCCTAGCAAGCAGAAAAGGGATGCAGCTAAGAGAAAACTCAATAAGCAACAAGAGGCAGACCAAGAAAACAATCAGAAAAAGAGTGTGAATTCATGTAAGGAGTTGGGGGTTGAAGACACACAGCAAGGTCAGATCAATAGCTCCAATAAAAATAGAATATTAACCCCCCCAATCTCCTAGAGTACCACATAATAAAGATTATTGCAAATGTCAAGTCAATACTGCCCCTCTGATTGATAAATATGAGGTTATCAATTCTAAGGATGAGGTTGAATGAATTTATCAATATGGGCATGAACTTGATGAAAATGATGAGACTAGTGATGCTCTGATAAGAGCGTTTAGTCCTCAAAATGATAATGATTTGGAGGAGGTTCAGCAAGTGACACAAAAACAAGGTTTATCTCCAAGAAAATTGAAACATGCAAAGTTTCATTTCCAAAAACAAGACATTAAAACTGGCACTGCTAGAATACCAAGTACAAGGCTTTTCTCCTATTTTCTAAATGATTAGTACAATCATTTGAATTGTGAGACCTATCAACACTCAAGGAGTCATGGAAAGAATCAGAATTTTCAAAAAAAAATATCACGTTGCTGTTATTGCTATTATAGAACCTTTTTGTGATAGAAGTAATGTCATGAACTTTAAAAATCAGCTAGCCATGGATAAGGCTATAGCGAATTGTACTGGCAAAATCTGGCTATTTTAGAATGAGATGTAGACTGTGTGGTGATAGATCAGGATGATCAACAAAGTACTTGTGATTTCTGCTACAATGAGCTTCAAAATCACTTCACTATGACTTTTATAGATGCCAAATGTAAAGAGTATCTGAGAAGGCGTCATTAGTATAAAATGCTCCTACATGCTAGGGTGGAAGACAAACCCTGCTGCTCAGTGGGAGATTATAACGTTATAACCTCCACTGAGGAAAAATTAGGGGGCATTCCTTATAATATGAGGAACATCCTTGATTTAATTGTCATCATAGATGTTTGTGGCCTGATGGACATGGGCTTTAGTAGTCAAAAGTACACTTGGTCTAATAATAGGGGCATTAATCAAAGTATCTAGAAAGGGCTTACTTAAGGGTTCATAAATGATAAGTGGCTAGAAACTATGCCTCAAACTAGTATCACCGATCTTCCTTCCACTGGTTCTTACCATTGTCCTTTGTTGTTGGAGATCATAAACAATGAAGGGAGACATACCAAGTATTTCATATTCCTTAATTGTTTGGTGGATAGCCCTAGTTTTTTTAGGAATTGTGAAAGCTTGTTGGGATAGGGAGGTGAATGGAAATAGTATGTGGAGATTTCGCCATATGATGAAAAGGCTCTTTAATACTCTAAGTAACTGGTCCAGAGAGGAATTTGAGGAAATTTTTAAGACTGTTAGAGAGTTTGAAGGAGAAGTTAAAGAGGTTGAGTAAAAGTTGATACAAAACAATAGTGTTATTAATAGAGAGAATCTACATAAAATTAATTCCAAATACATTAGATATCTCAAGTTGGAGGGTGCTATTATGAAACAGAAATCTCAGTTACATTAATTCAAAGAAGGGGATACTAATTCCATATTCTTCCACTACTGGATAAGGGGTAGAAGGAGAAGGCTCTTCATTCACAAGAGCCATGACAATGAGGAATGGATTCAAGGAAATGAAAACATAGGTAACGCTGCATGTGAATACTGAGGAGTTATTTAAAGGGGGAGTAAAAGTATCAAAAAACAAGCCTAGAATGTATCCCTAGAATTGTTAATCAAGAACGAAATGACAGACTTACTTCTCAACCTACTATGAATGAATTACAAGAAGTGGTATCCTCTATGAACCCCAACTCTGCAGCAGGGCCTGATGGTATAATGGGTAATTTTTTAAAAAACTGATGGCACATTATCAATCAAGACTTTCGGGAGTGGTACTAGCTTTTTAAGTGGCCAGGAGATCCCTAAGTATTTTATCATTCTTGTATAGTGCTTCTACCCAAAGTAAATAATCCTAACAATTTGAGATGTTCAGGCCTATTAGTCTTAGCAACTTCATTAGAAAAGTCATTCCAAACAGTTGAGTACAAGATTGAGCCCTATTCTACCTAACTTGATCTCTCTCAACCAGTCTAGTTTTGAAAAGTGTAGAAGTATAAATCAAAATATCATGTTGAAACAGGAAACCATCCATCATATTAAAAAGCCTTATATAGGTAGTCAATGTCATTATAAAATTGACATGGCTAAGGCCTATAAAAGAGTCTCATGGGCTTACATTTGCTTGGTCTTAAGGATGATGGGTTTTGAGAAAACTTTCATTGATATGGTGTGGAGAACCATGGCTAATAATTGGTACTCTATTATAATTAATGGAACAAGATTCTGTTTTTTCCGATCTTCCAGGGGCCTCTAGCAAAGAGATCCCTTCTCGCCTGACCTATTTATTTTATGTGCTGAGATGCTTTAAAGATTCTTAAATTGGCTCCATAATCATCAATACTAACATGGGTTTATCATGGAAAGAAGGTCCCCCCAAGTGAATCATCTGAGTTTTGCAGATGACACAATCCTATTTACTTCAGGAAGGGTTAAGTCTCTTACATTCATCATGCAGACTCTTTAAACCTATGAAGATACTTCTTGCCAGTTGATTAAAAGTGAGAAAACTCACTTCATGGTTCATCAAAGTGTGTTTGAAAACACAAAATAGAGAATCAAAAGGATCACTGGGTTTAAACAAAGGCAAGAGTACAAATTATCTTGGATGTCCACTCTTTTTAGGTAGGCAATGATTTCATATTTTTTGACCGTATTTCTAAAGTTATTTGCAGGATTAAAGGGTGGCAAACTAAGAAATTAAACTATGGTGGCATAGCTGTGTTGATTAATCATGTTATTCAAGCCTTACCCATTCATTTAATCTCAGCTATCACCCCCCCTGCTACTGTAATTAAGCAAATACAAATGGTGATGGATGATTTCTTCTAGGGCTAGAAAAGTGCCAAAAAGAAGTATCATTGGGATTCCTTGAGGAACTTTAGCTAAACTATTGATTAGGAGGGGTGGCAATAAAAAATCTGAAGGATGTGTGTTTATCTTTCCAATAAAAATAGAGGTGGAACTTTAGAGCTAAGCACACATTGTGGGGAGAATTCATCAAAGCCAAATACTACCGGAGATTAAATCCTATCTACAAGAAATGGGACTTTGGGGATTCACTAAATTGGAAACATATGATTCATAACTGGTATAAGGTGGAGCAACACATTCGATGGAAGATGAACTCAACGAATAGTTCCTTTTTGTGAGAAAACATGACTGGGGAAGGGAATCTTGCTCTATTTTCTAGCAATAGCCACGGGTTTGACAACAAGAAAGTATATGATTTTTGGGTAGAAGGCCAAGGAAACTATCAAATGCTTGTTCAATAGGCACTCCCTATACAATTGGCCAATATCATAGAAATACCTGTTCCTCAGCATCAATATTGTGACCAAGCTTACTTGAAAATAAACCATAATGGCATGTTCACTTGTGCTTCATCCTGGAATTAAATCAGGGGTAAAAGGCGCAAGGGTAAGTTTAGGGCTCTCATTTGGCAGAGAAATATAATATTTAAAGCCTCCTTTCTTCTTTGGATATCTTTAAATGGAAATCTACCTACTAATCAGAGGTTAATAAAATTTGGTTTAGAACCTTATAATTATTTTTGTTGCAGGAACAGGGAAGGATTAGATACCATCAACCATATCTTTAACTATGGAGAGCTTGCTAGGGATGTCTATAGATTGTTTGCTAATGGAGATTTGGTAAAAATTTATCACAACTCACTGAGGCAACTTGTAATTCGTTGGTGTTCAATGAAACACAACAATGAAGATCATAAAATCATCCTCAAGACCTCCCCAATACTAATCTACTGGAATTTATGGAAACATAGATGTGCTTTTAAATATTGAGGCAAAACCACTAATGGCACAAGGGTCATGTATGCAATTTATAGTGATAATTATAAACTTACAAAATCTGTTTTTCCTCAAGACAGATGCCCCCCTACCTGGTGTAGAATAATCCAACTAGCTAAAAGATTTATCCATGTGACAAAGGTGCAGAAGATAGACTGGACAAGACCACCTGGAAGTGCAATTGATAATATTGGAAAAATAGGGGCACGAGGTATACTAAGAGACCATGAAGGAAATCTCATATTAGCATTTACCTTACCCCTGGGAAGTGGTACCGAAAATCAAGAAGAACTAGGAGCAACTATCTTTGGTATATCATGGGATTTGGAACTAGGATACAGGAAGATCATATTGGAAATAGATTCCATGCTAGCAGGCAATTGGATACTCCAAAAAACTAATCCTCAGTGGATCATTTTCAACCAACTAGACACATTGAAGGGTCTTATAGATCAAATTCCTGAATTCAAATGTACTCATGCTTATAAGGAAGCTAACTGGGTCTTTGATGCACTGTCCAAACAAAGCCACAATATTGCTTGTCTGGAAATCTACAATACTCTTCAAGAGCTACCTATGGAGGCAAAGGTTGTTTTTCAATTCTACTTAATGGAGATCCCAAGCTGCAGAAGGAAGAAAATAAAAAAGATCAAAGAACCTCCTTACACATTCAACTAACTTTTCAACTAAGCTATAAAATGACTCTCCCTAATATGTGTTTCCTATATTTTATGTATTGAGAGGAGTCCTCTCTTAAAGGTATATAGAAACATTGGATTAATCTTATTGTAAGGTGACGATTACATTTGTTTAGGAAATTGAATCCAAGCCACCATAGCAATAGAGGTAAGGTTTATTTTCCCCTCTTTGTAAATTTTTTTGGTGAAATGTTAAGGCCTGGGGGTGATGCTTAGCCCCTACCCCTCTAAGGGTATTAAAAAAGCCAAAAATATCAACCAAAACTATGAACACTAAATTATAGATTATAAACCAAAAATCATAGACCCCAAAACCTAATGCTAAAAAAAAACCCAAACCCTAACCTTATCATGAACACTATCCTTATCCCTATCCCTAAACCCTAAACCCTAAATCCTAACATTAAACACTAAACTGTAGATATTATAACTCAAATCATTTACCCCAAACCCTAAAGCTTAAAACACAACCTAACCCCTAACCCTAACCCTAACACTATCATAAACCTTAAACCCCAAGCCCAAAATATCAAAACCCAAACATTAAACACTAAACCATTTATATTAAACCTCAAATCCTAAACCCTAAACCAAATAACATAAAAAACCCAAAACCCTAATGCTAACCCTAACTCTAACCTTAACCCTAACCCAAACCCTATCCATAAACCATAAACCCAAAACCCTAATCCCAAAATACAAAAACCAAAACATTAAATACTAAATCTGAGATTTTCAATCACAAATGCTAAATTCTAAATAATAAAACCATAAAAAAACCGACACCCCAACCCTTAACCTAAATCCTAAATCTTAAGTCCAAAAAAACAACCCTAAATCCAAAATGCAAAAACCCAAACATTAAACACAAAACCATATATTTTAGACCATAAATCCCAAACAAAAAATTCTAAAGTCAAAGAAAACCTAAACCCTAACCCTAACCCATACCCTAACCTTAAACCTAACCCTAATCCTAAAACATTAACCTGAAATCCCAAGCCCAAAATTCCAAAATCCAAACATTAAACATTAAACCATAGATTTTAAATGAAAAATCCTAAACCTCAAAACCTAAAACCTACCCCTAACCCTATCCTTAATCCTAACCCTAAACCATAAACCCTGAACCCAATGCCCAAAATGCCAAAACTGTAACACTAAACACAAAACCATTGATATTAAAGCTCAAATGCTTAACCCCAAATTCTATAACCTAAAAACAACCTAAACCCTAACCCTAACCCTAACTTAACTCTTACCCAAACCCTACCATAAACAAAACACCCAAAACTCAAAATACCAAAACCCAAATATTAAACACTAAACAATTAATGTTAAACCTCAAATCCTAAACCTAAACCCAAAAAAAAACCAAAAACCCTAAACTTAATCCTAACCCTAACTGTAAACCATAACTTCGAAATCCTAACCCCAAACTACAAAAACCCAAACTTTAAATACTAAAACATAGATGATAAGTCGTAAATGCTAAATCCTAAACCACTAAACTTAAAAAAACCTACATCCTAACCCTTACCTAAATCTAAACTCTAAACCCTAAATCGTAAGTCTAAAATACAAAAAATGAAACATTAAACACTAAACCATTGATTTCAAACATTAAGTGCGAAACCACAAACCCTAAAGCGTAAAAAACCTAAACCTTAACACTAACATTAACCCTAACCCTAATCCTAAACCAGTAATCCAAAACCCTAAGCCCAAAATACCAAAACCCAAACATTAAACAATAACCTATACATTTAAAACCAAAAATCCTGAACCCTAACACCTAAAATCTGAAAAATAATTCCTAAACCCTATCCTTAACCTTAACCCTAACCATAACCCTATCCTTAACAATAACCCTAAACCCTAAATACCCAAACCCTAACATTAAACACTAAATCATATATATTAAAACTTAAATCCTTAACCCCAAACCCTTAAAACTAAAAAACACCATAAAACCTCACCCTACCATAAACCCGAAACTCCAAGCCGAAAATACCAAAACCCAAAAACTAAACAATAAATAAAAAATTGATATTAAACCTCATATCATAAACCCTAAACCCAAAAACATAAGCCCAAAATACAAAAATCCAAACATTAAATACTAAATCATATATTTTATACATAAAATGCTAAACCCTGAACTATAAAACCTAAAAATAACCTACACCCTAACCCTAATTCTAAACCTCACCCTAATTTTAAACCCTTAGTAAAAAAAAAGAACCTCTAAGTCTGAAATACGAAAACCCAAACATTAAAAACTTAACCATAGATTTTAAACCTCAAATCCTAAATAACAAACCCTAAGACCTAACAAAAATCTAAACCCTAACCCAAACCCTAACTCTTACCTTAACCCTAATCATAACCCTAAACCATTAACTCATAACCCCAAGCCCGAAATACCAAAACCCAAACATTAAACACTAACCATAGATTTTAAATTAAAAATTCTTAAAGCAAAAACCTAAGAACCAAAAAAAATAACCTAAACTATATTCCTAACCCTATCCCTAACACGAACCCTAACCCTAGCCCTATCATTAACAGTAACTCTAAACCCTAAATCCTAAGCCCAAATACAAAAAGCTTAACATTACACACTAAACAATAGATATTACAACTCAAATACTTAACCCCAATTCTAAAATCTAAAAAAAAACCTAAACCCTAACTATAGTCCTAACATTAACCCTAACCCTAACCCTACCATTATCCCTAAACCCTAAGCCAAAAATACCAAAACCCAAATATTAAACACGGAACCATTGATATTAAACCTTAAATCCTAAACCCTAAACCCTAAACCCAAAAACCTAATAAAAACCGAATTCTAATCCTAACCTTAACCATAACACCAACACTAAACCATAAAACCTAAAGCCTAAGCCCAAAGTACAAAAACCCAAACATTAAATATTAAATAATAGATTTTAAACCTCAAATCCTAAGCCCACCAAAAAGAATCTACATCCTAACACGAATCCTAATCCTAAATGCTAATTCCAAAAAAACGTAAGTCTTAAATACGAAAATACAAATATTAAACAACAAAACATAGATTTTAAAGCTCAAATCCTAAACCACACACCCTAAAACTTAAAAAAATACCTAAACCCTAACTTTAACCCTAACCCAAATAATAACCCTAACCTTAACCCTAACCCTAACCGTAAATCATTAACTCAAAACCCCAAGCCAAAAATACTAAAACCCAAACATTAAAAGCTAGACCACAGATTTTAAACCAAAATTCCTAACCCCAAAACCTAAAACCAAACAAAACCCTAAACCCTAACCCTAACCCTAACTCTATTCCTAACACGAAACCTAACCCTAACCCTATCCTTAATCCTAACCTTAGACCCTAAACCCAAAGCCCAAAATACAAAATATAAAACCAAAACATTAAACACCAAACCATAGATATTAAAACTCAAATCCTTAACCCCAAACCCTAAAACCTAAAAAACAACCTAAATCCTAACCCTAACCCTAACCATAACATTAACCTCAACCCTATCCCTAACGTTAACCCTAACCCTAAACCCTACAATAAACCCTCAACCCCAAGATCTAAATACAAAAACCCAAACACTAAACCATTGATATTAAACCTCAAATCCTAATCCCTAAACCCAAAAATCTAAGAAAACCAAAACCTTAACTCTAACCCTAACCCTAACCCTAACCATAAACAATAAACTTGAAACCTGAACCCCAAAATATCAAAACCCAAATATTAAATAATAAATCATAGATTTTAAACCTTTAATGCTAAACCCTGAACCATAAAATCTAAAAAAAAACTACACCCTAACCCTAATCCTAACTGTCATGCCTCAAATCTCATTTAAATGGACAGGCATGCGATGCCCTAAGTCCCCGAGAAAACAAACCTAAAATTTGTTCTTACTATGCATATAACTGTAACAATCATGACAAGTTCACAAAAGATACATCTATAAAAACCAACATAAATAGACCCAAAAAGTAATATTCAAGATATGGACGTTGAGGCCACAACTCCTTAAGACACAGCTAAAACCATGAATACATACGTCTACAAAGCCTCTGAAAAGAGAGAAGACCTAGAGTAGGTCGGGAAAGACCCCGCCTTACCCTTAACTACGATATAATTCCAAAATGAATTTACCAAGGACTTAGTAAAACTCTGAATCAACCTAGAGTCCAAAAGTATTTCAGTGTCATATGATCCTACTGAGGATATCTACTCGCTGGAGTACATGTGCCTGCAGCACGAAATGCATCGTCTCCAGCGAGGAATGTTAGTACGAACAAATGTACTGAATATGTAAGGCAATATAGCATATGTAATACGAGGGATCAAATGAAATCAAGCATCAACACAAGCATGCATAGATCAGGAGAGAAGACCACCTTCACTTACTCTTGTGAGATCATTTAAGTCACATTATTTTCTTTACTTTCTGTATGTTATAATCCTTGTAGGGGCATGTGATACAAGTGACTAGCTGATCATTGGTAGAAGAGGATGACCAATGCTAGGCATATTAACCCCTGGGATGCGGTCCTCATAATTACACAATTTGGGATCGGCCCATGCTAGGATTACGCTCTTGAGCTGTCACTCTTCTATACAAATAGGGATCGGCCATGTTAGGTTTTCTCCCTTGCGATGCCACCCGTAATTATATATATTTATTCACTTAGATTCATTAATATTTTTGATTATTATTTATCATTTCATAACTCTTTTGGAATTTTTGTTTGGATGGTCGTAACTCTTTTGAGATGTTATTTTGGTGGTCATAATTATTTTGGAGATATGGAAGTATGAACCAGTAAGAGAAGACATGAAAATAATACTTCAAGGCAATAACAATGACATATAGCTAGATTTGTAACATCAACACATTACTTTAAGATCTTAATGGATAATTGACTTCAAACAACAAGGAGGAGGATTCACAAGACTGTCTTTTGCAAATACCATTTCTATACCAGCATATGCGAGGATAATTACACAAGTATAGAATGGTGAACATACAATGAAGTAGTTCTATGCACAACGAAGAGGGGGCAATACTGTTAGCTTTTTGGAGATAGTACGTTGCCACTAGTTTCTATTTCTAGGAATAGAACAAATGAGATTCACATCATTGGTCTTAATCGCAAGTATCAGATTTAATGCCAATGTAATGCATAATCAAATATTCTTACATACCTTATCATTTGACCGATATATATATCACGATTCAACCACCCCTTTTAGGTTTTAATGTACAATCTAAGCTATGGCAAACTAAAATTAGCAGTTATCACACTATGAGCCTCGTAACTTGAAATCTTCTAGAACTTCAGCTTCCCTACACACATAAACCAACGAAGAAATAAAAAGGTCTCTTAATAACTAAGTAAGTGAGCATTAGCTTCTTGAAATTTTCTACTTTTGTTCTTACACTTGAGCATGAATAACATGTTTTTATAATAATCAATGGGAGAATTAAGCAAAATCAAAGTGTTTTCACTTTACCTTTGTTTGCAGATAGGAGGGTTTCTTGAAGAACCCTAGAACAACAAAAAACTGTTGTTTTAATCTTGAAGAGAAAAGAGAGAGAGAGCTAGAGATAATTCTCAATATTATGTGTTAAAATAAGTGAAGAATATTCACTCATTTTAGATATATATGGAGTTTTATTGGACACAAAATATCCTCGAGAACCTCCTTTTTTGGGGTCCATTTTCAGCCACTAATTGGTCTAGCAGGTGATGCACCTGCTTATGCACATCAAGTAGCTCAAAAGGTCAAACTAGATGATGCACCTAGTTGCTACTGGGATTGCTTTCATTTTTATTTTCTTTTAATAGGTTTGGGCTTCAAGCGAGACCACAACTATAATTCTAAATCTGGTCTATAAAGATTGGGCCCTTTGAAAATATCCATATAGCTTAAGTAGGTGATCCAACTTCTAGCTTAATAAAGACAAGCAAGCAACTCAATTATTTTATTCCACTTTATAAATATTACATCCTTTTGATTGGAATTTAAATTTAAAATTTAAGCTCAATTACCACCTTATTGTCTCTATTATAAATTCATCCGAGGGAGTCAACACAGAGTAAACAAGCTGAAACGTGCATGACATGATACATCACTTTTCAGCTAATTTAAACCAACACTAATCATATAAGGAACATGGTCCCTCACTTATACTTTATGTCCAGCAGTATCAAAAGAATAGAACAAGTATATGCGTAAGACGAACTGTTACATCCCCCCTTAATACATTTGTCCGCGAATGTTACCATAGGTATCTAGTCCAAACAGATTCAACCCTAAGTTATTGATACTATTGATCATATTATACATATAGATGTATACTTACTTGTCTACACATAGACTAAGCATTTTCATCTTTCTCTTGGATCTGAAAGAGATGAGGATACTTCAATTTCATTGCTTCTTCCGCTTCCCATGCAATTTCTTCTACTTGTTGGTTCTTCCATAACACTTTTATAGAAGCTACCTCTTTATTTCTTAACTTCCTAACTTGTCGATCTAGAATAGCAATGGGTACTTCTTCATAAATGAGATCTCCCTTAACATGTACATCTTAACTAGGAGTAATAGGAGATTGGTCACCTCTGCATTTTTTTATAATTAAGAGATGAAACACATGATTAAGTGATGAAAGCTCTTGTGGTATCTCTAACTCATAAGCTACTTGGCCGAATTTTAGTATAATATTAAATCGCCCTATGTAGCATGGACTCAACTTTCCCTTTTAACCAATACTCATTCCCTTTGTATACACCTTCTAGAATACCCAATCCCATATAGAAAATTCTAGTCCTCTCCTTCTAATATCTGCATATTATTTATGTCGACTTTGAGCTATTTCTAGCCACTATTGTATCAGTTTGACTTTTTTCATAGCTTGATGAACAAGATCTGACCCAAATAAGAAAGTTTCACCTGTTCCAAACCAACAAATTGGTGATCTACACTTTCGAGCATATAAGGCATCATAAGGTGCCTTTTTAATGCTCGAATGGTAGCTATTGATAGAAGTAAATTAGATAAGTGGTAGGTGATAACCCCATCTACCCTTGAAATCTAATATACAAGATCGTAGTATGTCCTCAAGTGTCTGAATTGAGCGTTCTGCCTGGCCATCAAAAAATTCGCAGTGAACTGAGATCCTCTATCAAATATTTTAGAGATTGGCACTCCATGTAGTCGAACTATCTCTTTAATGTACAACCTCACATACTCTTCAGCTATATAAGTAGTCTTCACCGGTAAAAAGTGCGCTACTTTGGTGATTCTGTCGACTATTACCCATATGGAGTCATACATCTTGAATGCGAGAGGCAAACCAGTGACAAAATACATGTTGATCATGTCCAATTTCAAAATCATAAGTCCTATGCGTTGCATAGAACCTCGAGGCCTCTGGTGTTCTACTTTTACCTATTGAAAATTTGGACATTAAGACACGAATTCTGCAACGCTCCTCTTCTTGTCCCCCACAAATTCATTTCTTTCAAGTCATGTTACATTTTAGTATACCCCGGATAAACAGAGTATCTTGAATGATGTACTTCCATCATGATCCTCTTTCTTACTTCATCTACATTAGGTATAAACAATCTGTTTTGACATAGAAGTACTCCCTCTTGTGAAAGATTAAAAGCCTTTGTCATACCATGTTGTAAATTCTCCTTAAGTTGAAAAAGAATAGCATCAGTGTACTGCTTCTCTTTCACTTCCACTACTAATGAGGATTCGGCTACATTTTTCACAATAACCCATTCGTCTTGAGATTCAAGAAGGCAAAACCCCAAGTTAGCTAGTTGGAATAGATCCTTAGTTATTCCTTACTGTTCCACAGACTACCCCTATGTACTTTCTCGTATTTTACGGCTTGAATCATCAACTACTACATTTGCTTTACCGGTAAGAGACAAGATATCGATGTCATCATCTTTTAATAGCTCTAGGAATCTTCGCTGCCTCAAATTTAAGTGCTTTTGCTTATCGATATATTGTAAACCCTTGTGACCAGTGTATATGTCAACACAAACTCCATAAAAGTAGTGGCATCATATCTTAAGCAAACAAAACTGCTGCTAGCTTTAAATCAAGGGTTGGATAATTTTTCTAATGTGGCCACATCTACCTTGATCCATAAGCTATAACTTTACCATGCTGCATCAATACACAACATAAGCCCACTCCAGACCATCACAATACACTACATACACTTTTGTGCCTTCTGGAAGTGCCAATACAGGTGTAGAAATTATTTTACTCTTCAGCTCTTGGAAGTGTAACACCCCAACCCTAGGCGAGGCAGAAAAGTACCCTATGAACATATGCTTTAGAAGTAATCTATGATTAGAAAGTAAACTCTTATGCAGATTACTGATGAAAAACTTTATATACAACACTTGTTGATTAGCTGAACCAATACATGTGACAAGTGAAACTATGATACAGATTATAGCTTTACAATGTCTACAAGGCCTTTATTGGAATTCATGCTTTGAAAATACACATAGTAAAGACTCGGCAAAGCCCCGAATCAACCTGGTGCTCACAAACAACAACTGAGTATCATGTGCTTCGATTGGGGAGATCTACTTCTGAATATGTGTACCTTGCTAGACATAAACCTCACTTGCAAAGACTTGGATTCTTCAAGGTTTAGGTTGTCCTCTCTAACTCTCCATGACGTTAAATAATATTATTCACTTGAATTCCTTAAGATGGGAGATGTTCTACTTTAAAAACACATGTTTCCTCCAAATTCTAATAGTGAAGTTGTAGAACAGAACTGTTGGAGCTTCCATGGCTTTCTTAGGAGTAATTTCTGGAGAATAAGTAATATGAAGGAGATATGATAAGCTTGATACTTTAGAGGCCATTTTGGACGTTTTCCCTTTAATAAATTGGTAAATAATATTGAGAAGGTGCATCACCTTATTAGTTTCTACCACATGTTTTAAAGTAGCTGCATCAGCTACTTGCTCATTTTCACTTAAATTAAGGCCACTTATTCTAAGTAGGTGCATCACCTACTTGCTCCTTTGAAATTCAATCCACTAATTCTAAGTAGGTGGATCACATACTTGGCCTTTTTCACTTAAAATGCAGTCAACTAATTCTAAGTAGGTGCATCACCTACTTGTCACCTACTAGCATAGTTTAGTGAAGTAAGCACCTCAATTATTTTACACCCTGTTCCCCATCATAAATTTTTTACAAGACCGTAACACTAAATGAACAATTGACTACTTTGACTTATATATCGAATACCACCTTTCAATATCCCGAGTTTGACTTGTTTATTTTTTTGTTCAATTATTCGTATATATATTTGAAGGAGCATTATATTACAACTTCAAACATATTCTATTGTCATCGACTATTCATAGAAGTAGTTTACATAGAATATGGGGTGTTACATCCTCCCCTATTTTTTGATCATTCATCCTCGAATGATGGGTGATATTTATAGTTTGGTGAACCTAGGAATTTCATTAAGAGATTTGCGCGTGTTCCCATCATATATAGGACTATGAAATTCCATAGAATAATCTAAAAAATGTATAGACAAGTCTAGCATGATGTTTCAATAGATATGGTTCATAAAATAATAAAATGACAAATAAAACCCCATTCTTAATCATATAATTCACTGATTATACAAAAATAAAACTCATACAAATAAGGAATTCAATACACCTACTAAGCTCAACACATGCAAATGACATATAAAATGAAAAATGATAGTAGGACTTATCATCATATAAGGGGACCACATGATCTCAGATCCTTATGTTCATGTTTTTAATAAGGAGGGTAACTTAGGATCTCTACCATTTTCTATTCCTAAGTATCTTATGTCATATTCTATTCCTTCCCTATTACTTCAATGGAGGTTAAACATTTTGAGCATAGCTTCCGGGCCTTTATAATAAAGAATAACTATAGTATCTCCCAATTTTTTGTATATTGAAAAGAAACATAAAATCATACGCTAACCTATAGGGGCAGTACTTTCCCTTCTCTTTTATATGATGACGCTTTTTTAAGGCTCATCTTATAAGATCGCCTAGATGTTAATATCAACTCTAAAGTTTTATATCGCACCTTCGAATAGGGATTTATGCTATCTTATATATCTATGGTTGATCAAATTTATATATATGTGCCCAATCCTTTTTGGTAAAAATCTTCACTACGTAATGATACAAGGAAATGTTTTCCTTTTTTTTTTCAAAACTCAAATCAGTAAGCACAAAGGGGCATAGTATAAGGATGAATCAGGCACATTGGACATGACACATAGGCAGACTAGGCCAAAAGCGAGTGTAAAAGGTATACGGGCATCAAGATGTAGAAATACATGGTTTACGCATGCATATGAGCTATAAGGTAGCATGTGAGAGAATGAACTCTAGGGTATGTAGGAATCAAGTAGATGATCACATGATGCATTGGTACATACGCTAAGACATGTAAACATATAAGAAAATGAACTACTGAACACAGATCAGATTGAGAAAGTGCGTTATATTGCATAGATTGGTGGACTAACATGTCAATGAGTACACATGAAATATGAGCAAGTGAAGCACATGACACATGGCCTGAAAAGCTATAAGTCCTGTAATGTTCAAGTAAGAAGGCTACCAAGCATGTACAATATATAGAAATTGTTTATGATGCATATGACATGTCAACAAGTGGTATGTAATTAATATAACCCGCGAGCACTAATTTTGCCCATAATATATGACTAATTAGACTGTACCCACACAATATGGACAAGTGACATGTGGAAAGTAACAAGATAAATAACATGTAGGGAAAGGTCCTATGAATATATATATATATATATATATATATATATATGACAATAAACAAGGGTGCTCCAAAGCGGATACCACTTACATGCAAGAATTCTATTTCATTAGATAACATGTGAGAAAGTAATCCATAAAGGACAAATGGCTTACAAATATATATGAGTCATAGAACATGTAACATATATGATTATATTTCAAACCATCTTTGGAAACTTTGAGATATCCTATAGAACCACTCTTTATAATAAGGGCAAAAAAACAGTTTTAAGAGTTAGGTTACGGGTGGGATAATTCTACTCATATTTGTTACTCACCTCAAAGCATATACAGTTGATTTCCCTATATACTCTCTTGAATCTCCTTGGAATTCATGTAGATGTTCTGCTACTGGGGATTTGCTTTTCTCTGTATCAATATAAATACCCCAGTTATGATAGAAAAAGAAAATCCCCATGTTCATTTTTGTAGAAACAATCTGAAGTCAACTTTACCCCTGTTAAATCACATTCAATGCCTAGTGCCCTTGAGGGTCTTAATATAAAATAATTAGTAAAGATTGAACGCACCATAAAAATGAATACTAATAACATGTAAATTTGAGGTACCTATAAAGTTATATCATGATTCATAAAATCTTATAGTCCTTTCTTTGGGAGTAACTAGATAGAGGTCAATTCATACCAATAGTTTTTTTTTAAAAAATTAATTAGGGTGCTCCAACTCTTTTCTCATGCAATATAGCAAATAATAACAACTAGCATATGATAAAGTTTTCCTCTCCCTTAACTTGTAACACCCCGTATTTTACGTGTACATGTTCTATTTATATAACATATATAAATTGTCTTGTAGTATAGTTATGGATTCGATTTCCTATTGGAATAGTGGCAATAGAATAGGTTTAAGTGAAATTTCCATAGATTTTAATGTGACCCAATTAAATTGATGTCGATGGAAATATTTAAACTTGAGATTAGAAGGTGGTATTTGAGTCAAAATATATAGTGACATAGTGTATATAAGTTTATATTAAAGTTATTAAGGTCTAGAAATGGAATAAAATATTGAGGTGCTTGCTTTACTTCACTAAGCTAGTAGGTGACAAGTAGGTGCATCACCTACTTTGACTTATTGACCAACAAGGACCAAGTAGGTGCATCACCTACTAAGACTCTTTTGACCATGTTATTTGACCAAGTACACTGAACCTATTTGCATTAATTTAGCCCAAGTTGAATAGAAGAATAAGGGGAAATGGACAGCCAAGGCCCAATCTTCCCTAATCAACAAGAAATAATTTTAATGGAAAACTAGGTGAATCACCTACTTAAATGTGTGGCCCAAATTATAGACAGTTTTTGGCTGCAAATGAAGTAGAAGAAAGGTGGCAAAAGGGAAGATGTTCCAAACTCCAAAAAGTCCAAATGGAAAGTCCAAGTAGGTGGTTCACCTACTTGAAAAATTATGGCCCAAAATTATTGAGAAAGTCGGCCAAAGAGGGTCCCTTTAAAAGATATTGATATAAGCTTTGTCCAATAATTTTCACTTTGACAAAATATTTAATTACTAGAGCTCTATCTCTTCTCTCTCTTAGATTCATACAACAACCATTATATACTATTAGCTTTCTTGAATTATAGGTATTTTCAAGCTATTGGAAGGTGTAACTTAAGACAAGTTAAGAAGGACAACCTTTACCTTGAAGAATCCAAGTTTTAGCAAGTGGTAGTTATGTCCAGCAAGCAAAGCTACTGCAACTTTCTACCTCTTGTGCTTTAGTTAATTAGGACACTCGGTATGTGTTAGTGAGTTTGAAATTGTTACTTAAAGATGGTGAATTTTGGGAGGATGTTCTGGTGATTAGTGCATGTTGGGACAACCATGGTGGGGAGTCCTCTTTAAATTAAGTTATGAGTTTGTTTAAGCACATTAAAAGTAATGTTAGCTCTTCAAGTGCTGATGGTCAGAAACCATGATTCATATTGATTCTATTACATTATTATAATCAATTGTTTTATGTATATTATGATAAGGGATATGTCTGGATGTGCGGGGAAGTTATGGAGATGTTAAGGGACTTAAATGTTGTAGGGAATTTTAGGGAGGACCTGATACGAAGGTTGTACAATATATAGACGCGATTAATATATCGGGAATGAAAGAAAACATTCAATATATTAGATTGCAGCTTACTGCATCTTCACTTTTTGGGTGTGATCAAGTGGCTCAAATTTATTGATTAGCTACTAATACTAGTTTTACAACTTATTTTATTGTAGATCAGTTATCTAAAGAGAGGGAGCTTAAGTCATAATTTTTGAATTGTATAGCAAGGTAGGTAAGGCTATTTGATTTCCTATTTCTTTGAATCTTCCCATATTTCCCCTTGGTTCCACATTAATGAACACCTAGTATTTGTATCATATAGACTTCAAATCTCTTGGCTGAATGTTAAATCCTCTTCATTGGATGTGCTTCAATTTGAGATATAAAAATGCTTACCGAGTCATATTAGATCCTAAGTACTATGTTCAAGTCACATTTGCTTCCCATGACATTGTTAATATCGTAAGTCCATATTCATATGTCTTTTACTACTTGTCCGAAATCCAAATCTAAAGAAGGATTATAACCGCCAAAATAACAATCACAAACAAGTTATGAACATAAAAAGGAAAAATATTAAAAGATTTATGATTATCTAAATAACAATCCCAAAAGAGTTATGAACTGATAAACAACAATCTAAAAGATGAAAGAATATAAGTAAAGTAATCTATATGATTATGGGTGGCAGCTCAGGTGCAAAACCCTAGAATAGGCCGATCTCGATAGGTATAAGAAGATGGAAACTCAGGGGAAAAAGCCTAGTATGGGCCGATCAAAATTGGTATGGGAGGGTGGCAGCTCAGGGCGAAAGCCTAGCATGGGTCGGTCCCAATTTGTAGAATTATGAGGACAGCATCGCAGGGGTTAAAATGCCTAGCACAGGTTATCCGCTTCTACTGTGATTACCTGGTCATTTCCATCATATGTTGTATAAAGATTATAAACAGTACAGAAATATAAAGAAAAGAATGTAACATGCACGAATCTAAAAGTACAAAGCAAATGTGGTCTCTAATCCTTATATATTGGTATTTGGTTTCACTTTTGCTATCATGTTAAATACAGTTGTATTATTTCTTAGATATTCAGTACATTCATTCGTACTGATGTCCCTTATTGGGGACGCTGCATTTTATGCTGCAGGTAGAAGTACTAACATAGTAGATCTTCCCAATAGAAGCACATTATACTCAGTGGATGTTGGTGAGATATAGGTCGATTCGGGGCTTTTACGAGTCTATACTATGCGTGTTTTCATAGTGGTAACATCATAAATTCTAGTAAAGGCTTTGTAGACATTGTAAAGCTACCATCTATATTTATAGTGTCACTTATCACATATAGCGGTTAAGCTAGTCAAAATGTGTTGTATATGAAGCTTCTCATCAGTAATCTGCATAGTAATTTACTTTGTTATCATAGATTACTTTTAAATCATGTGTTCATAAGGTACTTGTCCGCCTCAACTAGAGTTGGGGTGTTAAAAAAGTAGTATCAGTGCAGTTCGTCTAAAGGGGGTCTACAAAGTCGTGTCTTGTAGAGGCTCGCGCCACATTTACAATCAGGGGGATGCTTGAAAAATTAGGAAATTTTGCCTTCCTTCATAATCCTGATCGTACGATAAAGCGAGTTTATGAAGCCCATTTCCAGTTGTACCACATCATGCATCTCATATTAACTATGGTTAAGGTTAACGGTTGTTAAAGTATCTGCATGTAACATACAGAAAGAACCTCAAGTTAACAAAAGTTTGACAAGATTGAGCTTATTTTATTTGATCATCTCACTCCATAAGGTATGTAAAGGCTTTTATGTTATTTGGATTTACAAATGCATTTGTACCATTTGCTCCATTTTGGTTCAAAAATGATTTATTACATAGTTACATATATTTGCTGTAGCATTTCTAGGGACATCTTCTTAGGAGAAGGTAACCAACTCTTGAGTTATATATTTCCTCCATACTCACAAGATTTATTTCTATAGATGACACTTGTTCTTAGTCTTTGATATACATAGAATTTCAGCGTTGCATATGTTCTAAAAATTGATGTAGTCAAACAATTTTATTTTAAATCAAAGAACCTAGTGGCACAACTTTATATGTGGATGTATGTAACACTCCGTATTTTATGTGTACTAGTCTTATTTATATAATTCTTATTCATTGCCTTGATGCGAGCCAATTAAGTTGATGTCGATGGAAGTATTTAAACTTTAGATCATAAGGTGGTATTTAAGTCTAAAGTATAAAGTGATATAGTGTATATAAGTTCTAAGTTATGTTAAAATTATTAAGGTCTAGAAATGGAATAAAATATTGGGGTGCTTGGTGATATACTGTGGTTTCACAGTATTATTAATACTTTTTCCTTATGTTTAGTGTGTCCAAAATCCTTTTTGTGCTAGTTTTTGTATAAGTTTCTCCTTATTTGCAGGAAATCTGTACAAAAATGAATGCGGAGGTTTTTGAGCGAAGAAATGTAGAAGAGACCACCTACAGAGCTTTTGACGGTCCGTAGGTGGTAGCGTAGTGCAGCTGCTGAAGGAAGATGGTTAAGTCTGACCAAGTGTGGGGTTATGGACTCCATGAAGGCCCGTCGTGTCTATGACGGTCCTTCCTGCAGGTACGTCATGAAGTTCAGAGATGTAGTCCCAGTACCCATATTCCAAGAGTTTAAGTGTTTTAGAACAAGAACCTCGACGGGCCGTTATGCCTGTTACAATCCGTCATACTTGCCGTCGAGGGTAATGAAGAGAGCAACAGAAGAAACTACACAAGTATGGGCGACTGAGTCCATGACGGTCCGTCATAACCACGACGATCCGTCGCGAGGTCCGTCGACCCAGTCGCGTTTTGAAAGATTTCCAGCAGATAGAATCCTGTTTACTTAGGTTTTTATTTTCTATAAATAGTTCAAAAAAACCTCGTTTTTGAGGTTAGACTCTACATAATTAGTTAGACTCTGTATTATTAGGTTACACTCTAGATTATTTTGTTAGGCCTTTGATTATCATTAGACTTTTTGTGAGATTCTGGATTACTTTGAGATTCTTGTAAGTGATTGTTGGTGATTTTTGTTGATTATTCAAGCAAACTTTTGGATTTTACTCTTTCTCATTGAAGTAAGTACATGAATTCTTATATCATATATTTGAATATTGTGATTATGACTATGGGTAACTAAACTCCATAACTAGGGTTGTGGGAACCATAGGCAAATAATGAGGTAAAACCTAACTAAAATAACAGTTCTAGAATAGTGTCTTGCATGTATTAATAATTCTATCGCTTAGAAGTCTTTTAAACGGATGACCAACGTTAGAACATGCCTTAATGCAACTTGCTGGACCGAGGAGGTAGATAATAGGAAAAGAATTATCAACATAGATTTAGTGTATACTATCTAATAGGCTAGTATTGATTTGTACGAGGTAATAACTTAATCAAATATCGAATACGATGCTTAATATGAGGTAAAGGTAAGGGTTAGTATAGCAACACACGTAGCCAGACCAAGGTGTTGAGTAAAATTTTCTAGATGCCGGACGAAGGATTTAGAAATACATAACTTATCACTTTGCATTCATGATACTAGGAAAGAATTGTTAAAGTTAGACTTATCAAGTTATGAACCTGTGGGGAACAGGTAAACCCTAGTTACTTTGATTAATTGATTAAACTCCAACATTCGAAGTTGTTAGTTGTCTCCTTTTTATTTCGCTGGTTATTTTCATTTATGTAGGAATAGAAACCCCCTTTTTATCATTTTTGCTTTCCACGGAAGTAATTGACTTAACAATAGTAGTAATA
Source organism: Solanum chmielewskii (assembly GCA_027704785.1). Lineage (NCBI taxonomy): Eukaryota > Viridiplantae > Streptophyta > Magnoliopsida > Solanales > Solanaceae > Solanum > Solanum chmielewskii. Next base: position 39,652,397 of record JAKWIX010000320.1, read on the forward strand.
GATTAAAGTTAATTCTAAACTATTTTCCTCGTGGGAACGATCCCTACCTCACTAGTTGGGTTATTTACTTGACACGTCCGTTTTACTTCTTAGTTGAGAAGTAAGTTTGAGCGTATCAAATTTTGGCGCCGCTGCCGATGATTATAGCTATTAGATTAACTTGAACTTATTACTATATTTTAGTTGATATTTTCTTAATTTTACTTTGTTTTTATTGTTGTTGATTCGTGCAGAACCAACCTCCTTGTATGACAAATACACGAAGAGGAAGAGAACCCTTGTTTCCCTACGATCACGAATTAGAGCGTACACTATGCAACATGAATTGAAACTTGGGAATCAATTATGAGGCTCAAAACCAGAACATACCAGCTCCGGTTGATGTTCATGGTAAGTTGTTACCCGATGCCTGGGTGAACACCAACAGAGTGGACAAAAACCCGTTCCACGGCCCCAAGCATACTACAGAAGCTATGATAACATAGCAGACTCCGATGGACCACTTGTCTTGCCTCCTATACCCAACGGCCACACCTTTGTAGTAACTAGTAGACTGATGCAAATGTTCACTGCCTGAGGTTTGCTTTCAGGGCGACCTTCTGAGGATCCACATGACCATATATCTAAGGTAAGGGCAGTGTGTAAAAGCTGTGTAGGGAGGCCTAACTTGGACTTAGATGTAATAGGGCTCAGAGTGTTTTCTCTCTCACTGACGGGAGATGCTTCTATATGGTTCACTCAGCTCCCATAAAACTCAATTTTCACTTGGAACCAACTAAGGGATGTTTTCTTAGCACGCTACTATCCGGTCTCCAAGAAACTAAACCACAAAGAAAAAGTGAACAACTTTGTGGCACTACCAGGAGAGTCAGTTAGTAGTTCTTGGGATAGATTCACCTCATTCTTGAGAAGTGTCCCAAATCACCATATAGATGATGAGTCACTGAAGGAATACTTCTATCGGGGACAGTATGATAATAATAAGGGGTGTTTGACACTATATCAGGTGGATCTTATGGAGAGTGTCCTTATGTTGAGATTGCTGAAAAATTAGAGAAAATCTCTCGGAATAATAAAGCTTGGAGTAATAGGAAGTTAGGTACCGGGATAAACACCTTCGCAGTGCAGTCCACTCACAACCCATCCACAGATGAGATTCGTGAAGAAATGGCTCAGATGATAAGGGAGCTTGGGTTGGTACTAAAACATGTCACTCGGGGTGCAGAAAAGATAAATGCAGTCAACTACTTGTCGAAACCACCGTCACAAAATAATGAGTGTTATTATGAGGAGGATTCCTATGCGGTAAATGAGCAGACAGGGTTTTCTGATCAAGTGCCCAAGGTTATATTCAGGAGAATTGACGCAATGGTCAAGGGAACCAAGGCCGGAACTATGGTAACTACAACCGTGAGGGTCATTATGTCCGAGATGGAAACTATAACCGCGACAACAACTTGAACAGGTGTAACTATTGTAATAGACATGACAGGAATGGGCCCTATGTTCCTCCTCAAAATCGTGAAGTTACACCTAGGGATGGTATAGGTAGTATGGCGCGAGTTGAGGATATGTTGCACAAAATGATGAGGACGTTCGATGGTAGTGATGAGCACATTAAAGAGTTAAGGTGTTATTTAGCATGTATTGGGCAAAAAGTCGATACACATGCAATATCAATTAAGCAGATCGAGTTGCAAATGGACCAATTATCTACGACTGTGAACACATGGCAACCGGACACTCTTCCTAGCAACACTGTCCAAAATATGAAAAATGATGCACACTGTACAGCAATCACTACTCAGGGTGGTAACTAAACCAGTGACCCACCTATGTCGTCTAATGAGGAAAAGGTGAGAAAGGATGATGATAAGGTGGTAAAGGGTAGTGGTGAAGCAGAACAGAGCAATGGAAAAGATGCAGAAGTCCCTATGAAGTTAATTCCCATGCCTAGACCACCACCACCCTTCCCTCAGAGATTAGTTAAAAAGACCGAGGATTGTAAATATCAGCGTTTTATAACAATGCTGAAGCAGCTTTCTATCAATGTCCCTTTGGTAGAAGCTCTAGAACAAATGCCCGGTTATGCCAAGTTTATGAAAGATGTGGTCACAAAGAAAAGATCGGTCACTTTCGAGGATGATGATAGACTGCAGCATTGTAGTGCTATTGCTACAAGATCCCTCGTAAAAAATAAAGAAGATCCGGGTGTGTTCACTATTCCTTTTAAAGTTGGGTCATTACATTTTGCAAAAGCATTATGTGATCTGGGGGCAAGCAGAAATCTCATGCCCCTCTGGATTTACAAGAAGTTGGGTTTTGGTGATCCAAAACTCACTGTGATGCGGCTAGTGATTGCTTATTGGACAGTGAAAAGGCCTATAAAGATACTCCATGATGTGCTAGTAAAAGTGGAGTCATTCATATTTCCTGTTGATTTTGTTATTCTTGATTGTGAAGTCGATTTTGAAGAGCCTATTATTCTTGGGAGGCCATTCCTTGCTACAGGTAGAGCCTTAGTTGATATGGAAAAGGGATAGATGAGATTTCAGTTGAACAATGAAGAAGCGACCTTCAACATTTAAATGACCACGAGGTAGAGTGGTGAGGTCCAATCGGTATCCGCCATATCCCCCAAAGAAAAGATGAAGAAGGAAAATGAACAAAAAAGTGAAAAACAAGAGTTTATGGTTGGGGATTTAGTGCTTTGAGACAGTTCTGGGTCGCCTTGTCTTCCGGGCAAGCTCAAGTCCAAATGGACTGGCCCTTACTTGATTACCCAAGTATTCCCACATGGAGCAATTGAATTAAAAGCCAAGGAGGGAGTGCGGTTTAAGGTGAATATAGAACGAATAAAACTCTATTTTTGGCATAATGCACCGGGGAATGAAGTGATAAAGGCATACCATCTTGATGAAGTCTGAGTAATAAAGTGTCCCCAGTCGTGATGCTACATTAAATCAGACGCTTGTTGGGAGGCTACACAATACTTATAGTCTTTTTTGTAATGGTAGCATTTTTCTACTAATGGGTTTTAAATTGCAAGCACATCATCAGGAAATACTGCAGAAAAATTACTCTGCAGTAGTCACTGACGGATACAGCGACGGACCGTTGCTCCTGCAACGGACCGTCGCATGAATCCGTCATGCCAGGAACATCTTTCTGTTATTTTTAAACTAGGGCACACACGACGGAACCAAAGAAGGATCGTCACAACTGAGACGGACCATCGTCGGGGAATCGTTGCGTCATTAATGAGGCGTACCCGACCCGACCCGACTGGAGTTTTTTTTACAAAATATTACCGTTTAAACTCCCCAACCCCTTATTTCACCCCCATAACTTCACTACTCCTCTTATTTCCCTCCCTTTTCAACTTCCAAAATCTCTCCCTATTCAACCGATCATTGTTCCCCCAAAATTCTCCAAAGCCCTAAAAGTTATCATCTACTAGTTAGAGTTGCTGCTGTGGGTGTCTTCTTGATCACCAAGTACTTTTCCATCTTGTTTTTCTCCAATTCTACGGTATGTGTCTTTAATTTCTACTCATTTATCTTGAATTTTTGTTTATCAGTTAGTATTAGCCTAGTTCTTCTTTATATGTTTATTTCTTTTATATAAAATTATGTCTAACCTAGGTTAAAAAAATCTTCAAAATTGCCATGTTTACAACCCTAGACATAGGTTCTTTAGCATTGCTAGTTTACTAGGTATTTGGGTTAGACAAATCTAGGTTAAAACACTACCAATTCAATTTGGGTCATAGGGGATGAATGTGGCACCACAAGTTCTGTAACTGATTTACAAAATGAGACCCCGATGACGGACCTCGTACCCATGACGGACCGTCGTTGGGTCCGTTCCAAAAGCCCTTACACCCCACTGCCCAATTTTACGTAAGTGTCCTCAAACGGACATATGCAACAAACTGTCATCCACACGATGGTCCGTCCTGCACAACCGCTCTTGTTGTCAGAGACCCTTTCCTGAGGGTCTCTCAATTTTTCTAAGTGTCCTCCAACGGACTCATGTGACGGACCGTCGTCTTTACGACGGTCCGTCCTACACAACCGTTCTGGTTTTCAAAGACCCTATCCCTGAGCGTCTCTCATTTTTTCTATATGTCCTCCGACGGACACATGTGACGGACTGTCCGCACAACTTTTTTGGTTGTTAGAGACCCTGTTCCTAAGGGTCTCTCTCCATTTTTCCAAGTGTCCTCAAACGGAAAAGTACGACGGACCTTCATACCCACGACGGTCCGTCCTGCATGACCATTATGATGGTCAGAGACCCCTCTCCTAAGGGTCTTTATATTTTTTTTCAAGTGTCCTCTGACGGACACCTACGACAGACCGTCGTATCTGTGATAGTTCGTCCTGCACATACCCTCATACTTGTTCGAGATTCTCCTTCAGGGTTCTCCGTATAAATAAAGTCTAAGTAAGACACGACGGACCCCATGACGGTCTGTCATAGTCACGACGAGCCGTCACCTGCACTGTTGTGCTTCACTGTTACTATAGAAATGTCATTTTATTTTAATTTTTTTTGTATTTATTTGTCCTGTTTGCTACTTCTAGTACTAATATTGATCCTCTACAGGTATTATCTCCTATTGCACCTAAACAAGATCGAGTCTATGCACGCAGGCGATCGAAGTTTGTCGCCTCGTCTGCCCGCCTTGTCATTGGCTCTGATGATGAGCGTGACCCCGACTACGTGCCCCCAGTCACTTCCACCCCTTCCCATGCTGCACGTGCTGCCAGAGCCACACCCAAAAAGGTGGCGTCTGGCATAGTCACTGCCTCCGAGTCTGATGAGGAGCGCACACTGACCGGCAGACCTTCTGGGTCAGCCACCAATGAAGAAGGAGCGCCTGGCTCTTTAGGAGTTTTGTGTTTGGAGGAGGCCTCCGGCTCTGCTGAGGTTCCCGCACCCGCCACTGCTGCAGCGTCGGCTAACCCTAACCCTAACCATAACTTTAACCCTAACACTAACATTAACACTAACCCGAACCCTACCATAAACCTTAAATTGCAAGCCAAAAATAGAATAACCCAAACATTAAACACTAAACTATTGATATTAAACCTCAAATCCTAAACCCTAAACCCAAAAACCTAAAAAACCAAAAACGTTAACCCTAACCCTAACCCTAACCCTAATCCTAAACCACGAACACAAAACCCTAAGCCCAAAATACCTTAACCCAAACATTAAATACTAAACCAAATAGTTTTTATCTCTAAACCTAAATAAAAATATACACCGTAACTCTAATCCTAACGTAACTCTAACCCTAAACCCAAAAACCTAAACCATAATTCCAAAAGAAACAAGTCTGAAATACGAAAACCCAAACATTAAGCACTAAACCATAGATTTTAAACCTCAAATAATAAACCACAAACTCTAAAACCTTAAAAAAGTCAAAATCTAATGCTAACCCAAATATTAACCCTAACCCTAGCCATAATATTCTTAACCCTAACCCTAACCCTAAATAATTAACCCGAAACCCCAAGTCCAAAATACCAATTAAATGAAAAATCAACAAGACACTCTCTCTCTAAAATTCTTTCTCAAAAATAACGGACGATAACTTCTTCTTGTATAAGATCTACTCAGATGCCATACCGGCTCATCGAATGATGAGTAAGATGCCGGCAATCGAACCGAAGCCTCCGTAGGAAGAGATAAGTGAGCGGGAAGGTCAAAATACCATAGTCAGGACCTTGCCAGAGATTAACACAAAAACTTATTCCCCCCAACAATACTCATTGCTCTCGCAGATTCCGACGGCGCCATTGTGTTACATTCACCAAAAAACAATATGGTGATTCAAGAAACTAATGTTGAAGAGAATCGAACTCCTAGTCAAAAGATCAACTCATCTAAAAAATCAGAGATATCTATTTCACTAACTCAAATAGAAATGCAAAATCTATCTAGAACAATGGAGAAAGCACTTGTTCAAATCAAAACTCAGAACACAGCAGGAGCGGTAGCAGAATATGTTTTGAAAGTTTAGCGAACTACTCTTCAACAATCAGCAGCTCACAAGCACTAACCAGAAACTCAAAATGAAGTTTGAAATGTAACCGGAATCATTGAAGTCTGTGCACAGAATAGGAGTGGAGTTAGAGACTTTTTCAAAGGTTCATGTAGTAGAGAACAATCTACTCCAAAATCTGTAGCTCATGAATCTAACGAAGTGCACGAAATCAACTCAGACGGTCTAGCGATAAAAGAACATAACAAAGCTCAGGCAAATGAAAGTTCTGACCGAACTCGGGTTCCATCCAAATTGAATAACCAAACTTGTGCTTCATATGAGACATGGGATCGTGCATGTAAACATCCTATTAGTAATATTTCAGCTACTATGTGTGAGGTGCAGGGGGAGTCGATGAACATTGGAAGGGCAAAAGAAATAGAGAAGAGTCAATCCCATCGAAGAAATGTAAGTGAGCACGAGTACAAGAAACAACAGGGGATTAATAAAAAGAAAATGACATATCACCAACAATTCCCAAAAATATCGAATAACTTTACCAAGTATGTTCCTAACTCGGGAGGAAATAAAAATATTATTCTAATGGTCGCTAAGGCATGGAGAATGGGAGAAAAATATACAATCAGCAACAAGAGCAAAAGTAGCAAGAAAGTGGACATTAACCAGCCCCCTATACGATTGTGCAATCATATGTTGCGAGGTTACAGTTTAATCAAGCCAAGAAAGAAGTTCCAATACTGTTTAATGATACTATCCACACTACTAGACAAGGTTATCCGGCAGTAATCATTGATGAGGATGATTATTACGTAAAAATAGCAGCCAGTTGCAAGTTTACATTGGTTAGAAAATTCACTAACACTATGCCTAAAATTGAGCTTTTTCGTAAGAGTTTTATCCGACAAATGCAACTATCTCGAGGGGTGAAGATATCTCATTTTAATTCAAAACATGTGTATATAGATTTGGATAGTGAAATCTATTATCAAATTATTTGGACAAAACTTCGAATGACTATTGAAGGGCATCTTATGCGCATTCAAAAATGGACGACGAAATTTACTACGGATGAGGAAACTTCTCTTGTTCCTATTTGGGTAAGTCTACCAAGCATTATTGATATACCGTGGTTTCACGATATTATTAATACTTTTTCCTTAAGTTTAGTGTGTGCAAAAGCCTTTTTGTGCTAATTTTTATATAAGTTTCTCTTTATTTGCAGGAAATCTGTCTAAAAGATGAATGCAGAGGTTTTTGAGAAAGAAGTACATAAAAGTACCACCTACAGAGCTTGTGACGGTCCGTTATGCTCGTAACGATCTGTCGGTGGCATCGTAGTACAGCTGCTGAAGAAAGATGGGGAATTCTGACAAAGTTTGGGGTTACAGAAAGTGTGACGGTCCATCGTAGCCATGACGGTCCGTCCTGGTTGTTCGTCATGAAGATCAAAGAAGTAGTACCAGTGCCCAAATTCCAAGAGTTCAAGTGTTTTGGAACGGAGACGCTCGACGGACCGTGGTGCCTGTTATGATCCATCATACTTGCTGTCGAGGGTAATGAAGAGCGAAGCAGAAGAAATTGCACAAGTATGGGACGACGGAGTCCATGACGGTCCATCGTGATCACGACGACCGTCGCAAGGTCCGTCTATCCATCCGCGTTTTGACAGATTTCCAGCAAATTGAGTCCTTATTTAATTAGGTTTTATTTTTTATAAATAGTTCGAAAAACCTCATTTTTGGAGGAGACTCTTGATAATTTGGTTAAATTATTGATAATTTTGAGACTCTTGTTATTGATTGTTTGTGATTTTTGTTGATTAATCAAGCAAACTTTCGAATTTCTCTTTCTCATTGAAGTAAGTACATAAATTCTTATACCATATATTTGAATATTGTGATTATGACTATGGGAAACTAAACTCCATAACTAGGGTTGTGGGAACCATGGTGAATAATGAGGTAAAACCTAACTAAAATAACAATTCTAGAATAGTGTCTTGCATGTATTGATAATTATTTTGCTTAGAATTCTTTTTAACGGATGCAAACGTTAGAACTCGCCTTAATGCTGGTTGCCAGACCAAGGAGGTAGATAATAGGAAAAGAATTATCATCATAGATTTAGTGTATACTATCTAATTGGCTAGTATTGATTGGTGCGAGGTAATAACTTAGTCAAATATCGAAATGATGCTTAATACGAGGTAAAGATAAGGGTTAATATAGCAACACACGTGGCCGAACCAAGGTGCAGAGTGAAATTTACTAGATGCGGGACCAAGAATTTAGAAATACATAACTTATTACTTTGCATACAAGATACTAGGAAATAATTGTTATAGCTAGAATTATCAAGTTATGAACCTATGGGGGACACGTAAACCCTATTTACCTTTATTAATTGATTAAACTTCAACATTTGAAGCCGTTAGTTGTCTCTTTTAATTTCGCTAGTTATTTTCATTTATTTAGAAATAGAAAACCCCCCTTTTATCATTTTTGCTTTCCAAGGAAGTAATTGACTGAACAATATTAATAATAGATTGAAGTTGAGTTTAAACTATTTTCCTCGTGGGAACGATTCCAACCTAACTAGTTGGGTTATTTACTTGACACGACCGCTTTACTTCTTATTTTAGAAATAAGTTTGAGCATATCAAATTTTAGAGCCGCTGCTGGGGAAAGTAGCTTTTAGATTAACTTAAACTTATTACTATAGTTTAGTTGATATTTTCTTGATTTTACTTAGTTTTATATGTTTTTAATCTTGCAAAACCATCTTCCTTGTATGCCAAATACAAGGAGAGGAATCGAACCCTTTTTTTCCCTACGATCACGAATTAGAGAGTACACTACGTAACATTAATCGAAACATGGAAATTTATGATGATGATCCAAACCAGAACATCCCAGCTCTGGTTGATGTTCATGGTGAGTTGTTACCCGATGCTCTGGGTGAACTCCAACAGAGGGGAAAAAATACTGCTCCACGGCCCCAAGAATACTACAGAGGCTATGAGAATATTGCAGACTTCGATGGGCCACTTGTCTTGCCCCCTCTACCACTAGGCCACACCTTTGTGGTAACTAGTAGCCTGATGCAACTGCTCACTGCCAGAGGTTTGTTTTCAGGGCTACCTTCTGAGGATCCACATGCCCATATAGCTAATGTTAGGGTACTGTGTACAAGTTTTGTAGGGAGGACTGACTTGGACTTGGATGAAATAGGTCTAAGAGTGTTTTCTCTCTAACAAACGGGAGAGGCTGCTATATAGTTCACTGAGCTCCCTTACAACTCAATTTTCACTTGGAACCAATTAAGGGATGTCTTCTTAGCACGCTACTACCCGGTCTCCAAAAAACTAAACCACAAAGACAGTGAACAACTTTGTGGAATACCAGGAGAGTCAGTTAGTAGTTCTTGGGATAGATTCACCTCATTCTTGAGAAGTGTCCCAAATCACTGTATAGATGATGAGTCACAGAAGGAATACTTCTATCTGGGACAGGATGATATAATAAAGCGGTGTTAGACACAATATCAGATAGATCTTATGGGGAGTGCCCTTATGATGAGATTGCTGAAAAATTAGAGAAAATCTTCCGAAACAATATAGCTAAGAGTACTATGAGGTCAGATGCCTGGAGAAATACCTTCGCAGTACATTCCACTCACAACCCATCCATGGATGAGATTCGTGTAGAAATGGCTCAGATGAGAAGTGAGCTTGGGTTGGTACTAAAACATATCACTTGGGGTGCAGAAAAGATAAATGTAGTTAACTACTTGTCTAAACTACCACCACCTAATGATGAATGCTATTATGCAGAGGATTCCTATGCAGTAAATGAGCAGACAGAGCATTTCCGACTGACTGCCCAAGGCTCAAATCAAGATAATTGGCGCCAAGATCAAGGGAACAAAAGTTGGATCTATGGTAACTATAACAGTGAGGGTCATTATGTTCGAGATGGAAACTACAACCGTGACAACAACTTCAACAAGGGTAACAACGGTAACAGAATTGATAGGAATGGTCCCGATGACCCTTCTCAAAATCGTGAAGTTACTCCTAGGGATGGTTGAGATAATATGGTGCGATTTGAGGATATGTTGCACAAAATGATGAGGAGGTTCGATGCTTGTGATGAGCATATTAAAGAGTTAAGGAGTGATTTAGCGGGTATTGGGCAAAAAGTTGATACACATGCAATATTGATTAAGTAGATCGAGTTGCAAATGGCCCAATAATCTGCGAGTGTGAATGCACAGCAACCGGTCACTCTTCCTAGCAACACTGTCAAAAATCCAGAAAATGATGCACACTGTATGGCAGTCACTACTCGGGGTGGTAAGAAAACCATTGACCCACCTATGTCGTCTAATGAGGAAAGGGTGAGAAACGATAATGATAAGGTGGTAGAGGGTAGTTCTGAAGCAGAAGATAGCACCGGAAAAGATGCAGAAGTCCCTATTAAGGTAATTCCTATGCCTAGACCCCCCTTTCCTCAGAGATTACTGAAAAATTCCGAGGATGGTAAATATTGGTGTTTTATAACAATGTTGAAGCAGCTTTCTATCAATATCCCTTTGGTAGAAGCTCTAGAACAAATGCCCGGTTATGCCAAGTATATGAAAGATCTTGTTACAAAGAAAAGATCGGTCACTTTCGAGGATGATGATAGAATGCAGCATTGTAGTGCTATTGCTACAAGATCTCTCGTACAAAAAAAAAAAGATTCGGGTGCATTCACTATTCCTTGTACAGTCAGGTTATTACATATTGCGAAAGCATTATGTGATTTGGGGCAAGCATAAATGTCATACCCCTCTCGATTTATAAGAAGCTGGATTTCGGTGACCCCAAGCCCACTACGATGCGGCTACTGATGGCTGATCGAACAGTTAAAAGGCCTATAGGGATACTCCACGATGTGGTAGTAAAAGTGGTGTCGTTCATATTTCTGGCATATTTTGTTATTCTTGATTGTGAAGTGGATTTTGAAGTGCCTATTATTCTTAGGAGGTCATTCCTTGCTACGGGTAGAGCCTTAGTTGATATGGAAAGGGGCAGATGAAATTTCGATTGAACAATGAAGAAGCGACCTTCAACATTTGTAGGTCCATGAGGCAGAGTGGTGAGCTCCAATCGGTATCTACCATATCCCACAAAGAAAAGATGAATAAGGATAACGAACTAAAAAGTGATAAACGAGAGTTTATGGTTGGGATTTTGTGCTTTTAGACAGTTCTAGATTGCATTTGCTTTTGGGCAAGCTCAAGTCCAAATGGACTGTCCCTTACTTGATTACCCATGTATTCCCTCATGGAACAGTTGAGTTAAAAACCAAGGAGGTAGTGCGGTTTATGGTGAATATAGAACGAATAAAACTCTTTTTTTGGCATACTGCATAGGTGAATGAAGTTATAGAGGCATACCATCTTGATGAAGGCTGAGTAATCAAGTGTCCTCAGTCATGCCGCGACGTTAAATCAAGCGCTTGTTGGGAGGCAATCCAATAGATGAGGGTAATGGGAGTTCATGTCTGCCTTGACCTCCCATGTTGCATCCTCAACTAGGTGATTCTTCCATAACACCTTTACAGAAATCACCTCTTTATTCATTAACTTCTTGACTTGCCTATCAAGAATTTGAACCGGAACTTCCTCATAAGAGAGGTTAACCTTCACACCAAGACCCTCAATTGGAAGAATAGACTCGGATTACTAATACACTTCTTAAGCATTGAAATATAGAAAAACGGATGAACCGAAGTCAATTAACAATTAAGTTTCAATTCATAGACAACCGTACCAACCTTTTGAAAGATTTCATACTGATCCACATAACGAGGACTCAACTTTCCTTTCTTGCCAAATCTCGCCACCCCTTTCATAGGTTAAATTTTCAAATACATCTTATCACCTTCTTCAAATTTTAAATCACTTCTCCTATAATCAGCATAAGACTTTTGCCGACTATATGCCGTTTGCAACCGGTTCCTTATGTATGAACTTTCTCCAAAGTCTTGTAAATCAAATTGGGGCCAAGAAGCGAATGCTCACCCACTTTAACCCATTCAATAGGATAAATGCACGTCCTACTATACAAGGCTTTTTAAAGAGCCATGGAGATGGATGAATATATACTATTATTATAAGCAAACTCCAACAAAGGAAAAAGCTTATCCCAATGTCCCTTTGTAATCAATAATACAAACTCTAAGCATATCCTCAAGGTTTTGAATAGTACTCTACGCTTGACCAACCATTTGGGGATGAAAAGATGTACTCAACTTATCCTTAATACCTAACCCTTCTTGGAATGACCTGCAAATCCTAGATGTCAATTGTGCACCCCGATCTGATATTATTAATAATAGAATGCCATGGCAACACACAATCTCATCTATGAAGAAGCATAATCTTTCGCAGAATAAGAGACTTGACAAGAATAAAATGACCGGACTTGGTCAAACTATTTACAACCACCGATATAGACTCGTATTGCCATTAAGTCCGAGGTAATCCCACAACAAAATCCGTACTGATGTCTTCCTACCTCCAAGTAAGGACTTTGATTTCTTGTAGTAAGACACCCAGCTTTTGATGATCGGCTTTCACTTGTTGGAAATTTGGACACTTAACGGCAAACTCCGCTATGTCCTTTTCAAACCTTCCCACCAAAATACTTCCCTAAGGTCATGGTACATTTTTGTTGAACCCGTATGAATGGAGTAGAGGGACCCATGGGCTTCATCAAGGATCCAGTTCCTCAACTCATCTATCTTGAAAGCACACAATCTTCTTTGGTACCTCAAAACACCATCTCCCCTAAGGGGAATGCTTTATTAAGTTTGCCAAGGACTAATTCCTTCAACTCCATCAATGATTTATCAAGGTGTTGTTTGTACTTCACCTCAATTACCAATGATGAATCAAAGTTATGATGGACCATAAATCCATCGTTTGGATAATTTTCCAACCTCACACCCGGCCTAGCTTACCTATGAACATCCTTCATTAGGTATTTCTTGGCTTCATCTATGTGAGACACACTACCCATAGTACTACGATTAGAGCATCCGCAACCACATTGGCCTTACCAGGGTGATAGAGGACACTCATGCTGTAATCTTTCAACAGTTCTACCCACCTTGTTTGTCGGAGATTCAACTCCTTCTGGGTAAACAAATATTGGGGACTGTTATGATTTGTATAGAAATCGATATGGACACCATACAAGTAATGCCTCCATATTTTCAAGGAAAATACCACAACCGCTAACTCAAGGTCTTGAGCTGGATAGTTTCTCTCATGCACCTTAAGTTGCCTAGAAGCATAGGTTATCACTTTTTTATGTTGCATAAGCACACTCCCTAAACCCACTCGAGATTCATCACAATACATAACAAAATCCTTTGTACCCTCTAATGAAGTTAACATCGGAGCGAAAGTGAGCCTATCCTTAAACATTTGAAAACTTCTCTCAGAATAATATGCTACCATATACTATCAAAACAAGTAGTAAGGCTTCACTTATCAAATGATTTAGAGCTTGAATGGGAAGGGAGTGCTTCAAATCCAATAAGGCAAATAGTTTAAAATCATAAGGCCAACAAGATGCTATCTAAGGGTTAAGGAGTCGATAACACCTTTCTTAAGAAAAGTTCCCGTGGAAATTTTATATCGCCAAATGAAACGGTTGACGAACAAGGAGGGTGCCTCCCTAAAAACGTTATGGAGGAACCACCTTGTTGAGGTAATAACATGGGAGGCTGAGGACGATATGAGATCCCATTACCCCAATGGTTCAGTTCTTGAGGCTTGATATACTCTTCCTAATTTTTGTTTTTTTGTTTAGGAAACTGCGAGATTTTAGTGCATTAGTCGATTTTTGTGTTATAAGTCCATAATAATGTGTTTTATACTTGCACTATATGAGTTAAAGTGAGTTCATGCTTGCATTTATCTTGTTGTTTTTGTATAACGTAGGCATGATATTTGTGTTGCATGAGTTGTGATGTGCATTATATTAAGTGTGATTGAAAAGGAAGTTCCTCAATCTGAAATATGATGCTTCAAATAAGCTTTGATTGATATGCATCATCAAGAGTAAGTGTGAATCAGATATTTACAAAGAATAAATATCAAGCATGTTAAAGTGTTTTGGAAAATCACCCTCTATATTTTAAAATGATGTGTTGTGTCATTCGGGGACGAATGTTCCTAAGGAGGGAATAATGTAACATTCCAGAAAAATTTCATGTCCAGTGAAAAGCCCAATAGATTCTGAAGAATGCGTATTGGGGATACATAGGCATCCCAATGCCAAATATTGATAAATATTGGACATAGTATATAAAATTGGCTAACGGATAATAGCCAATTTCTATATAATACCCAATTAGGCAAAATATTGGGCATATTAGAAAATATTAGCTTAAGGGTGTTAGAAAATTTTCTATGTATGAGCAAGTAAAATTCATTTTGGGTTGTCCTACCCAATCAAAGATTGATTTTCAAAGAAATGTACCTGCAAGGAATACCTTAAGCTAAAAATTTTCTCTTCATAAAATTTGCTTATTATGTACTAGGCATCCAAGTGTAAGGCCTAGGTACCATAGGACATGATTATTTAAAATGATCATGTTGATTAAGCAGTGCCCAAGGACATGGTGACGGTCCCTAGGACAATAATTAAACATACCAAATAAAACATCAATAATAGTTAGTTAGTAAAGTACATCAAACACATGTTCAAGCACATGTGAAGAAAAGGCCAAATGACGGGACCACCCTAACTGAATTCTTTTAGGGTAGTTAGTAGGCAGGCCTGTGCAAGGGTCGCTCCATGTGGGTCCTTACTTTCTAATAAAATCTAGACTCTAACTAACATCCCTAACTATATAAATAAATTAGGACCAACCTAAATAAACTAATTGGTGCACCCGACAACATAAGACCTAACCGAGTGACACTAACCTAGTAACTAGTTAAAGAGACAACCTAGTACATAACATAGGATGGTCCAACAGGTTGTTTATGGTCCTGATTACTCAGGAATACTTTAGTAGTTACCCTAGGTTACTTAATTAATTAATTTAGCAACTTAATTAATTATTAGATGGACAAAACCGAATCAAAAGACAATGTCAAGATTTGGATTAAGGAAAGCAGAATACAACCTAGTACCTAACCTAGGATTGTCCAAAGGGTTGGTTAAGGTCCGAACAACTTAGGGATACTTTAGTAATTACCCTACGTTACTTAAACAGTTAATTTTGAAGCTTAATTAATTAATTTAAAAGGACAAAACCGAAATCCGAAAGCAATTTCAAGATTTCGGTTAAGACAAGGAAAAGACAACGTAGTACCTAATCTTAGATAGTTCAAAGGGTTAGTTATGGTCCTAACGAATTGAGGGTACTTCAGTAATTACCTTATGTCACCTAATTCGTGTAATTAGTAACTTAATTAATTAATTTAAAGGGTTCAAATCAAAATTCTTAAACTGACCTAGTATAACTTAAGAAACATCCTAGTACTTAACCTACGATGGTCCAAAAGAGTTAGTAATGGTTCAAATGTCTTAGAGGTACTTTATTAGTTATACTAGGTCCCTTAATTAATTAAGTTAGACGTTTAATTATTAATTTAAAGGGGTAAAACGAAATTCCTTAGGAAAATTTTTACATTTGACTAAGTGTTGTATTTTCCTATTTCTAGTCAATCTAGGAGGGGCTTTTTAGTAATTAATTGATTTATCTTTTTATTAAATTATTAATACATGGTTGAATGATTCAAGATCAGTTCCTAAGACTAAAAACTCACGACCAAATACTTAGAAAAGTAGATGCTAAAATAGTAAGCAAAGAGGCAGAAAGTTCATCGATGATCTTAGGTGAATTTAAGGTGTTCTTCAAGGTTTTGTTCAAGGTGTTCTTCGTTGATTTAATTTTACATGAGTTAAGGATTTATCTCCTTGAATTCTTTTCCAAGAGTACTGTCCATCATAATGAATCCATGAATCTCAAAAAATAGGGTTGTTCCCAAGGTTCTCGTCGAACCTTCCCTTTTTCCCTAGTGTCCTTGATATGATTAAAATGTTGACTTGATTAGTCTTGATCATGTTGTTTGTATGTGGTGCTGGCTGATTTTAATGTGTAGGGTTATTTATTAAATAATGTTAACTGAACCTATGAATTGTATTTGTATGACGTTAAGTGTTCTTAAGAGAATTAAAGAATAATGTCATGCTAAATAATGTTCGAAAACTTTAATTGTGATGTGTGACATCCCATTGCATAGTTACTGTTAACGATCACAGTGTTTATATGATGCTGTCCAAAATGGCTAATAACGTTATGTCTAAAATCATAATCTAATATTGGCTTAAAAGATGTCCTTGAAATCACGTTGGAGTGCATGTTTTCCTTATGCCAATAAAATGGCTAACAATAAATTTTCTAAAAATGATGAATTAAATTTTCTATAATGTAATATTTAAATAATTTAAAGAATGGCTAATGAATAAGGTATAATATCATAAGTATGAACGAATGTAACTTTAGTTATGCCAACAAAGATGGTTGTGTAAAAATATACCCAATTGGTTATGCCAATACTAATCTTATGCCCATCACATATAGCCAAAAGAATGAAATGACAACTCAAGAGATCCTAAAGTAATTCAATGAATCCATATCTAAGGGCATGTTATTGATTGGGAAATGTCCCAACATGCTCTTAAAGAATGAACTATGTACTTATGTAATTCATTGAATGAAATGCTCATATTCCATAAATGATGATATGAAGCTACTAAATGGAAGTAGGAAAGTAACTTGAGTAATAACAAAACTAAATATGTCTAAGTTAAGAAAGTAACAAGAATGAGGTGTTAAAAGAAGTGAGACAAGCCTCACCTACACCTAAGCTACTATGTTAAAAGTACTCACGAATGAAGGTGTTAGAACGTGTGAGACAAGTCTCATTAACACCAAAGATGTTATGTAACGACAATTCACATTACATCAATGTATAGAAAAGGATGACAAGTCATCAATAGAGTAAATAAATCTCAATCTAGAAGTAAGCTTCCATAATGTTTGAGTTAACTCTAAAAGATAAGAAGATAATCAAAGTGAGAAAAGCACCGATACACTAGTTATAAGCATGTGCTTGCACGTGTAAGTCTCATGAGACAAGGCCTCCACCGAGGTAGATAATAAGTCTCCTTAAGGACATAGTCTTAAAACTATGTCTAGCCAACATAGGAACTATTATGTGGTTTCAAACTAAGAAAGCTAGGTATGTTTCGATCTTTCCTTAGATAGTGAGATCATCTCTTTTTAGTGTGGGGTAAACACTAGATTTCATATTTATCTCACATGATCTATGTCAGTTAATGCTCAAAAAGATGTTCTTGGCTCACTATAGACATGAGCCACTCCTTTTTAGTGTGGAGTAAACACTTGATACGGATTCACCCTAGGAGGGAATCACCCCTTTTTGGTGTGGGGCAGACACTCGATTTCATGAGTAGCTCACATGATCTAGATTCATTTTAATAGGTGAATCACCTCTTTTCAGTGTGGAGAAGACACTGGATTTCATGTTAGCTCGCATAATCTTACTTCTAAAGATGTCTATAAGAAAGCAAGAAAGAAAGATGATGGAAAGTATGCTCAAAGTGATCTATGAAAGTAAGAGCTTAAGAATGTCAATCGTCAATATGAATACCAATGTAGTTTCAGCAAATAATGGGCAAATCCAATTAAGATTGTCTTATAATAAATTTTTTTATGATAGCAAATCAAAGCTATATAATTCCTTAACATGAAGATGATTAAATAAGTGGCATATCCAATAGAGACTGGCTTATGAAGTGTTAATGAATATATAATGTAATAAGTGACTCATTGAAGGATAGTGAAATCATTCCATCGTTCTTTGATTACTTACTTGATTCATTATGGGTATGGGACTACAATGAACGATTGCACTTGTAATTAAAACATAGGACCAAAGGAATTATTGAACTAAACACCAAGAATAATAAAAAGATTAAAAAATAAACTGAGTCCCAAATAAAGAGATCTCAGGGTCTGTATAGAAAATTTTAAATTCTTCGCCCACGTTTTACAATTTTGTTATTGTTTCTAATGTCTTGTAATCACATAGAAAATGAGTTATGTGCTTTGAATGCATAAACTACATCATATTTATACCATTATTCACAACAAACGGATTAGGAAAATCTAGTGACTAGACTTTCAAGAAATGACATGTTGTTTAGGAAGAGCTTTCCTTGATCAGGCATAGCCTTATATGTATGTGTGCATACACCTATACGTAGTACAAGTGGTGTAATAATCCTATACAATTTACTATTTCATAAGTGCAGGTCACATAGTAGATTAGATACTCATCGCAGCGGTTTGGACTCACCATTCTCCAGACCATTTGCTAGGTCCTCTTGATTTAAAGGATGTTACCGTTTTAGTCTAGCATTAGTATTTAGAAATTGCTAGTGGATGTTGTTCCTAGCGTTTCTTTCATACACTTATTTGAAGATTTATAAGGTCGTTTTAGCAAACTACTATAATATGTTATTCTTTGATTTGAATTGATTCCACAATTGTTGGATGGTTGTTCTTTATTTTGAGCTTAGTATATGATGTAAATAGTTAATAATTATATGAAGTCTATGTATTCATATGTTTAAAAAAATTTAAATTTTCCACAAATCTAACTAGATGAATGTGATGAATGCAAGAAGAGTCTTGTATGTGACCTCTGCGAGGTCAAAATGCCAGTTGCGATTCGGATTCTAGAATATGGGTCGTGACAAACTTTGTATCAGAGGATGAGGTTAAATTACTTGGGAACTAAATCACAAAAAAACCACGTTACTTATTTTGTAACATATGGTTGTGAAGCGCGCCACTATCATGACATAGATACTAAGTGATGATAAGAAATCTCCCCTCTTATACTCTTTATCGTTCTGTCAAGATCATTAACATCTTGTGTAATTATGAGGTCTAATATTCTTCTTATGTGTGCGTGAACACAAGAAGAAACGCAGACAGGAGAGTTGGAGAAGCAGCTGTTGGGGGAAACCAAGCTCATCCTCAAGCCCCAACTGCTGGAGTGTGCGGCAAGTGTGGCCGTTTGAATGGAGGTGAGTACATGGTATGTTCTAATGCCTTATATGGGTGTTAATGAGGAGGAGAAGGATGAGTTGGCTGCATACCAGCTCAAGGATGTGGCTCATGTATGGTACAAGATATAGGTCAGGATGGCCGAGTTGTCTAAGGCGCCAGACTAAAATTCTGGTGTATGCAAGAGTAGACAGTATTAGAGCTGAAAGAGTATATAGAGTTGGCCTAATTCTCCAAATGTCATTCATGCTGGTCTAAAAAAATTAACCATACTTGATTTTGATATAATTTTGGGTATGGATTGGCTTCATAAATACTATGCTACTATAGACTATCGAAACAGGGTAGTAAGGTTTAAGTGGCCAAATGAGTTAGAGTTGGAATGGGAAGGGCGTTGTTAAAATCAAATAAGCCAAACAGTTTCAAATTTGAAGGACAACAAGATGTTATTACGAAGAGCTTCCCGTGGAAATTTTGGATCGCCTAGTGAAAAGGTTGAGGAACAAGGAGGGTGCCTCCGTAAAGGTGCTATGGAGGAACCACCTTGTTGAGGGAGCAACATGGGAGGCCGAGGCCGATATGAGATCCCATTACCCTCACTTGTTCAGTTCTTGAGGTTAGATATACTATTCCTAAGTCTTGTTTTTTGTTTAAGAAACTCTATGATTTTAGTGCATTAGTCGATTTTTGTGTTGTAAGTCTAGAATCATTTGTTTTATACTTTCACAATATGAGTTAAATAAGTTCATGCTTGTATTCATGTTTTTGTTTTTGTATAGCGTAGGCATGATTTTGGTGTTGCATGAATTGTAATGTGCATTAAGTTAAGTGTGATTTAGAAGAAAGTTCCTCAATCTATAATATGAAGCTCCAGATAAGCTTTGAGTGATATGCATCATCAAGAGTATGTGTGAATCAGATATTCACAAATAGTAAAGTTTTAATCATGTAAAAGTATTTTCGAAAATCACCCTCTTTAATTTAAAATAATTTGTAGTGTCATTCGGGGATGAATGTTTCTAAGTGGGGGGTGATAATGTAACATTCCAGAAAAGTTTCATGTCTAGTGAATAGCCCAATAGATCTTTAAGAATGCGTATTAGGGATAAATTGGCATCCCAATGTCCAATATTGATAAATATTGGGCATAGTATAGAAAATTGGCTAAGGGACATTAGCCAATTTCTTTATAATACTATAATAGACAAAATATTAGGCATATTTGATATATTGGCTTAAGGGTGTTAGCCAATTATCTATCTATGAGCAAGTAAAATAAATTTTGGGTTGTCCTACCCAATAAAAGTTTGGCAGTATAAGAAATATACCTTCAAGGAAGACCCTATGCTAAAAATATTTGCTTCATAATATTAGCACAATATGTAGTGGGCATCTAAGTGTCAAGCATAGGTACCGTAGCACATGATAATTTAAAATGATCATGTAGATTAAGTAGTGCCCAAGGACAGGGTAAGGGTTCTTGGGACAATAAATAAACATTACAAATAAACCATCATAAATAGTTAGTTAGGAAAGTATAACAAACACATGTGCAAGACATGTGAAGAAGCGGCCAAAGAAGGGGACCACCCTAACAAAATTAAGTTAGGGTAGTTAAGGGGCAGGCGTGTGAAAGGGTCTGTACATGTTGGACCTCAATTCCTAACAAATTCTAGACTATAACTAAACTTCCCGAACTATCTAACTAACCTAGGACTAACCGAAATAAACTAATTAATGCACCCGACAACCTAAGACTTAACATGGTGACACTAACCTTGTAACTAGTTAAAGAGAAAACCTAGTACCTAACCTAGGATAGTCCAAAAGGATTTTTATAGTCCTAAAAACTTATGGATACTTTAGTAATTACCCTACGTTACTTAATTAATTTATGTTGCAACTTAATTATTTAATTTAAATGGACAAAACCGAAATCACAAAGCAATTGCAAGAAAGGCAAAAAAAACCTTGTACCTAACCTACCATTGTCAAAGGGTTGGTTATGGTCCTAAAAACTTAGGGATAATTTATTAATTACCCTAGGTTACTTAATTAATTAATTTAGTAGCTTCATTAAAAATCTAAAAGGACAAAACTGAAATCACAATGAAATTTCTAGATTTCGGTTAAGACAAGAAAAAGACAATCTAATACCTAACCTAGGATGGTTCAAAGGGTTAGTTATGGTCCAAAGGACTTGAGGATCCTTTATTAATTACCTTAGGTAACCTAATTAATTAAATTAGAAACTTAATTATTTAAATTAAAGGGGTCAAACAGAAATTCGTTCACTAACCTAGTATAACTCAAGAATCATCCTAGTACTTAACCTAGGATAATCCAAAACGGTTAGTTATTGTCCCAATGACTTAGGGGTACTTTAGTAATAACTCTAGGTCCCTAAGTTAATTATATTATCCATTTAATTAATTAATTTAAAGGGGCAAAACAAAATTCTTAGGAAAAATGTTTAGATTTGACTAAGTGTTGTCTTTTCCTATATTTAATTAATCTAGGAGGCACTTTTTAGTAATTAATTTATTTATTTACTTAATTAACTTATAATGCATTATTTTAATTAGTAAATATCAGTTCTTAAACCTAAAAACTAATGATCAAACACTTAGAAAATTTGACGTTAAAACAGTAAGCAAAAAGGCAGAAAGCTCATCGGCGTTCTTATGTGAATTCAAGGTGTTCTTCAAGGTTTCGTTAAAGGTCCTATTGGTAGATTAAATTCTACCTAAGGTATGGGTTTCTATTCTGAAATTATTTCTCCAAGAGTACTTTCCATCATAACGAATCCATGAAATCTCGAAAACTAGGGTTGTCTCCAAGGTTCTCGTCGAACATTCCTTCCCTATTATACTTGTTATGATTTCAATATTGAATAGGTTAGTCTTAATCATGTTGTTGGTATGTAGTGCTGGGTGATTTTAATGTGTAGTGTTCTTGATTAAATAATTCTGAATGAACCTATGAATTGTATTTGTATGACGTTAAATATTCTTATGTGCCTTAAAGAATGATGTAATGCTAAATAATGTTCGAAAACGTTAAGTGTGATGTGTGAAATCTCAACGCATATTTACTATTAACGTGATTTATGAAGATGTTTTTTTCATTACAGTGTTAATATGATGCTGTCCAAAATGGCTAGTAACGTTATGCCTAAAATAATAATACGAGATTGGTTTAAAAGATCTCCTAAGAATCACTTTTGAGTGAATGTTTGCCTTATGCCAATAAAATGGATAACAATAATTGTCTAAGAATGATGAATGAAATTAGCTATAATGTAATCTTTAAATAATTAAAAGATTATCTAATGAATAAGGTATAATAATTTAAGTATGAAAGAATCTATCCTTTGCTTATGCCAGTAAAGATGGTTATGTAATCTATATGCAATTGGTCATTCCAATGCTAATCTTTTGCCAATCACATATAGCCAAAAAAATTAAATGACAACTCAAGCACTCCTAAAGTAATTCAATGAATCCATATCTAAGGGCATGACATTCATTGAGAGAAGTCCCAACATGCTCTAAAAGAATGAACTATGAGTTTATGAAATTCATTGAATGATATGCTCATCGTCCATAAAGGATGATATGAAGCTACTAAACGAAAGTAAGCAACTAAAGTAGGTGTTAGAACGTGTGAGAAAAGTTTCATAACACCAAAGATATTATGTAAGGACAATTCACATTTCCTCAATGTAAAGAAAAGGATGACAAGTAATCAAAAGAGAAAGTAAATCTCAATCTAGAAGCAAGCTTCAATAATGTTTGAGTCAACTCTAAAAGATAAGAAGATAATGAAAGTGAGAAAAGTATCGATAGTTATGAGCATGTGCTTGCATGTGTAAGACTCACGAGATGAGGCTACAACCTAAGTGGATAGGTAATCTCCTTACGTCCTTAGTCTTTGAACTATGTCTAGCCAAATAGGAACAAGCCCGTGGATTCCACCTAAAAGAGTTAGGTATGTTTCAATCTTACCTTGGCCAATGATATCACCTCTTTTCGGTGTGGGGTAGACATTGGATTTCTTGTTTATCTCACATGATCTATATCGATTAATGCTCAAAAAATTGTTTTTGGTTCACTATAGTCATGAGCCACTCCTTTTTGGTGTGGAGTAAACAGTTGATACAGAATCACCTTAGCCGGGAATCTCCCCTTTTCGGTGTGGGGAAGACACTGGATTTCATGAGTATCTCACATGATCTATATTCATTTTAATCGGTGAATCACCTCTTTTCAGTGTGGGGAAGACATTGGATTTCATATTAGCTCGCATGATCTTACTTCTAAAGATGTCTCTAAGAAATCAAGAAAGAAAGATGATGGAACGTATGTTCAAAGTGCTATGAAAGTAAGAG
Source organism: Solanum chmielewskii (assembly GCA_027704785.1). Lineage (NCBI taxonomy): Eukaryota > Viridiplantae > Streptophyta > Magnoliopsida > Solanales > Solanaceae > Solanum > Solanum chmielewskii. The sequence continues at coordinate 39,675,984 of JAKWIX010000320.1, forward strand.
CTTAAGAATATCAATTGTCAATATCAATACCAATGAAGTTTCAGCTAATACTGGGAAAATCCAAATTAGAGTTGCTTATAATAAATTATTATGTCATGACAATAAAAGGAGTAGAAACATCTTAGAGAATCATAGCTTCATAACATCCCTAACATGAAGATGATGAAATAAGTGGCATATCCAATAGGGACTGGCGTATAAAGTGTTAATGAATATATAATGTAATAAATGAATCATTGTAAGGATAGTGAAGTCATTCCTTAGTCCTTGGATTACTTACTTGATTCATTGCGGTTATAGGACTACAATGAATCATTGCACTAGTAAGTAAAACATAGGCCAAAGGTATGATTGAGCTATATACCAAGAAAAAGAAATAGATCGAAAAATAAACCGAGTCCCAGAGAAAGAGCTCTCGGGTTGGGCATAGCAAATTATCAAATCTTCGCCTGAGTTGTTGTATGTTTTTGTTGATGATTCTAATGTCTTGAAATCACATAGATAATGAGTTGTGTGCTTTGAATGCATTAAAATACATCATACTTATACCACAATTCACACCTAATAGATTAAGAAAGTCTAGTGACTACACTTTCAAGAAACGGCATGTTGTTTTGGAAGAGATTTCCTTTATCAGGCATAGACTTATGTGTATGTGTGCATACACTCATACTTAGTACAACTGGTTCACTAATCTTATAAAATTTACTATTTTAAAGGTGCAGGTCACAGAGTAGATTGAAGACTCATCGTAGCAGTTTGGAATCAACATCCTCCAGACCATTTGGTAGGTCCTTTTGAGTTCAAGGATGATAAAGTTTTAGTCTATCAGTAGTATTTATACATATCTAGTAGATATTTTACCTAGCATTTATTTCATACAATCATTCGAAGCTTTGTAATAAGGGCATTTTGGCAAACTACTATAATATGTTATTCTTTCATTTGAATTGATTCCCCAATTGTTGGATGGTTGTTCTTTATTTTAAGATTGGTATATGATGTAAATAGTTAATAATTATAGGAAGTCTATGCATTCTTCATACGTTAAAAAGTTTTAAATTTTCCGCAAATCTTACTAGATGAATGCATGAAGAGGCTTGTCTGCGACCTCAGAGAGGTCAACGACGCCGGTTGCAATTCAGATTCAAGAATCTGAGTCATGATATTCATGTTAACATTTATGTAACAATCCTAAAAACTGATATTCTAAGTAATGCTTAATGTGTCAAGAATGCCTACGATTAAACTGGGTTCACAAAGATTAATGCGCGTAGAACCAGACCTCTGAACCCTTGCGACAACCAAGAAAACTAACTTGGCTAGTTAGTTGAGCTAGGAAAGGTTGGGTCCATCCATGCAGGGCTTCTGAATATGAAGATTTACTCGGATGAGTCTTTACCGGATTTAAAAAGGGAAAATATTAAGTTTTGAAGGTCTAGGGGAAAAATGGTCTTTTTCCAGGTTAAGGATAGTATTGTAATAACCTTAAATATATAATTAATTATTTAGTTAATAAGGTGGAGGGTCATTTTTTAGTAGAGAGGGCTGAAATTACCCTTTTACCAAAATCTTGCTCCACCTTAGTTCGAACCTATGTGGGAGCAATGATTTATTATGTTTTATTCAAATTGGTAGATTCATTTGATAAATTAATAACTATTGGATTATTTTTTTTTAATAAAAAAAGAAAATCAGATTTTATTTATTAATTAAGAATTATTTGACTAAGTCTTGCCAACAAGTCCTAGTTCTAAGGGATACTACCTCACACTTCTCTCTTTCACTCCTATATGACTATCTGTCACATCTGCCTCTCTCTAAAGTTTACATTTTATTCTACTTTACAAAACAGAAAACAGAAAAAAAGTTCTTCACACTTAAATAACTTACAAAAAAACAAACGAACAAGCTAATCTAAGAAACGAGAATTTAACGAAATTTCTAGTCGTGTAAGGTGTGAGATTTGTTGGTAGACGTGAATTAGTTGAGGGTCTTTGGGCAGCGAGTTCAAGGTCTGAACGTCTAAATAAGGTATGGGTTTTCTTACTCTTGGTCCCTTTCTGAAGAGACCCTTAGGACTCAGATGAAACTCTTCCAAAAAGTAGGGTTGTTCCCTATTACATGTCCCTGTCACTAGCTCCTATCGATTTGTAGGTTAAGTATGTTTTCCTGTAGAAATTAGGGATGTAATGTGTTTTCGTGATGATTACGTTCATGTATGTATGTTTGGAGTTATGTGAATTTAAGCATGCTGTCCAAAACTATGTGTGCAATGTGTGTGCAATGTGTAGCCGTGACATATACTCTTGGTCTGGAGTTCAAAAATGATATGTTATGGTTGTATTCTTACGTGCACAAGCTTATATAAATCTTTATTTGCATATGAAGTATAATGTGGCTGATTTGAATGGAAATTATTAACTAAAAGAATCCATGAAAATGCACCTAAAGATGTACTAAATGATCCATGAATTACCCTAAAAAACAATAATGTAAAACGTTGATGAAAATGAGCTTAAAACATACATAATTTCTACATCTTGTTGATGAGTTTCGTCCAAGCAAAGTAGTGTATCATGCTGTGAAAAATTAATTAAAAATAAGTGAGGTCACTGAGAATCGAACCCATGACCCCACCATGTTAAATATCTTAGAAATAAAGTTATAGAAAAAGAATGTGGCATGTGGGATTCGAACCCTTGTGCCTTGACCTAAACATAAAAAAGATAATGAAAAATAAAAATGAGAGGTGTGGGGTTCGAACCCATATACTCTCGGCCAGACTTAAAGAAGAATTAAAAGGAAAAAAAATATGAGGTATGTGGGAATCGAACCCACGACATCTCGGCTGAATAAAGGAAATTAAGCAGAAAAATAAAGTGGTGTTGTGGGTTCAATCCCACACCCTCTCGGTCAAATGAAAACGGTTTAAAGAAATTGAGAATTAAAGAAAATGAGGTAGTGGGGGTTCAATCCCACATCCTCCTTGTCCCAACCAAACAAAAAACATAAAGAAATCAAGGGAAAATTAAGAGAATGTGTTGGCGCTTGATCTTGGGTCCTCATGCCGAGTGGATCAAACTAAAATTAATAGAAACGTAAGTGTTGTCCAAGGGATTCTAAATCGGGTTCCCTTGCCCAAATTCTGTATTGAAACATAAGTCAAACGTAAGTAAATATTTAAAGAATGCTGCCTCTAAAGATTTAAATCAATATCTTGGCATATCTACAAGATGCATGTCTTGTACCATATAATATTGGGTAAACATGAATCACATAGAACAACTATAAATGAAGCCTCTTGGCTTGTATGTGTGGACTCATAATTTGTTTTAAAGTAAGTGAGCCTAAAATGTATGTGATAAAATGATGTAACCCTAGAAGGGTTATGAAAGTGTGTGAAACACACTAAATGGCTAAGTGCATTGGCATATGATAAAAAGAACCTTCACGTGAAGGGGTGAGTAATTATGAAAATCAAATGTGTTAAAATTAATGAATGAGGTGACAATATGATAAGAGTGTAATGTGAAAGATGATAGCAATCTCAACTAAGCCTATGTAAATGTTACCAAAACGTACTCACCTATGAGAGTGTAAAGTTAATGAAGAGACCAGTCTCTATGAACACTCTAATGAAATTATTGAAGTTAGTGTACTTAATATTCATAATAAGATGACAAATCATCTTGTGAGCTATGATATCCTCATTTTAGAAGTCAGCTTCCATGATGTATGAGTTGAATGTAATGGAACTTTATAGTGAGCACCGATAGGCTAGCTATGAGCAGTGATGCCTTCCTTCGGGAAAGGCGGAGGTTCACGTAACTCTCATGAAATGAGAGTGTCTGGCATGCCGGGTATGGGTCTCCTTATATCTCATAGTCCTTTAACCTATATTGTCAATATAGGGATATATCAGGGTTCGACTCCCCATGTACGTTATCACGTTCATGTCACTTTGGCCAGCGATTCCATCTCTTTTCATTATGGGGAAGACGAAGGATTTCATGATGCTCACATGATCTATTTCGGTTAAGGTTAAAGTTCCCAAAGAAAGAATGAGTCCAACCTCAAATAATGCATACAATTAAATGAAAAATACCAGAGGTGTTAAGATAGAATAATAAAGAGGTGAGCTAGACTTATTTTATGACACTAGGTTATTCTTGGTCATTACACAGCGAACCTGATGAGAGTCCTAAACTACATTCTAGGTATGACTAGTGGTTGAAATAATATATGAATGAATGAAATGGAGTACGTATGAATTAATGAAGCAGACTCTGTTTTTGCTAAAGAAGGCTCCCTAGTTGAGGTCCATATGTTGAGCCCTCATTTTGGGAAGTCGTAATGTCAAGTCCATGATTTCAAGTTCTCATGGCATATGATTTAATCATATGAAATATCTTATGTGCTATACATAATATGTTATGTTCTATATGTAATATGATATGTGCTGTGTGAAATATGATATGTATGATGATGCATGTTACTCTCATTACATTCCTAATCAAAATTTAGCAAGTCCAATGACTTGACTTTCCATAAATCATGTTGTTAGGAAAGAGTTATTCTTACTTATCCATGTCCTTGGTGTTCGCTTGAATATACCCATACTTAGTACAACTGTGTACTAATCCCATACAATATCTACTTTTAGATGCAGGCACTGGTTGACGTTAAAACGTACAGTACGACGTTACATCTATCCTGACGTGGATCTTTTATTAGGATTTGGTAGGACCTCATGCTTCGTAGGATGACTACTGTTATTTTCTAGCTCAGATGTAGGCTTTATCTAGTGGAGCATGTTCCACTAGTGTTTCATTTCCACTTTCATTCTAGACATTGTATTGGTGTCGTTTTGGTAAAAATACGTTTAATGCAATTATGAACTATTTCTTTCATTTTATGATCTTAATATTAGGTGGTCGATTTAGATCGTTTATGAGTTTAAGTAGAATAACTTACATGAATGTTAAGTAACAAAAAATTCAAATTTACCGCTAAAATTAACCTTTTTGAAGTAACAATGACGTTTGTAGGCTTGTCTGCGACCTCTAAGAGGTCAACGATGGCAGTCTCGTCTGGGTCTATTTTCAAGTCATGAAAAAGTTGATATCAGAGCCTTAGGTTAAATTACAAGGATAATAACTTCACATCAACCACATCGAGTAGTCTCTAAGTCATGGTTGTGAAGTGCACCACTATCCTGAATTAGAGACGACATGATGCGTAGGAAAATTTCCTTTTTTTCTGATATTATCGTGTCTTTTCCTAATATTTTATTTCTTGGTGTTATGAGCATGTATAACATCAATTCTTATTGTTTCCAGAGAATAAATACTAGGAGGAACGTTAGTTAGAGGAGAGCAGGAGCAGCTGCTTATGGCAATCTAGTTCCACCGTAGGCTCCAACTGAAGGAGTGGCTTTGTCGGTTAACCCAACTGGGTTTACTGATGTGAAGGAGTGGGCAGCTCAGGCCTAGATGGCACAGGCCATCACTATGAAGGTCCAGGCCATGACTACCCATGTCAACCGGCAGAATGTTCAAGGGTGAAACCACCAGCACGTAGCATGGATTACATGCTACAAGACTTCACGAGGATAAATCCTCCTATTTTCACAGAGTCAATGACTTCAGAGGATCCCTAGGAGTTCATGGATGAGGTATAAATGATTTTTTTGGCCATGGGGGCCACAAATACTGAGAAGGATGAGCTGGCCTTTCAACTCAACGATGTTGGACATAGTTGGTGCAAGAAATGGCAGGATAGCCGAGCTTTGGGCGGAGTTTCGATCACTTGGAATCTATTTAAGGCAGCCTTCGTGGAGAGATTCTTTCCAAGGGAGATAAAGGAGGACAAGGTTAAGGAATTTATCAACCTTAAGCAAGGATTTATGACAATCAGGGAGTATTCCCTGAAGTTTGTTAAATTATCCAGGTATGCTACTTCCCTTGTATCTAACAACAGGATTGAGATGAGTAGGTTCTTCAGAAGAATCACAGGAGATCTAGAGGAGGAGTGTCAGGTTGCGATGCTCCATGATAACATGGACCTCTCTAGGCTGATTGTGCATGTCCACCAGGTAGAGGACAATCGAAAGAAGAGGGGCATCCATAATGCTTCGAGGCCTAATCCTTCTCATCAGGCAGGTCCCAACACAATAGGCAACATGAAAAACATCGGCTCTGTGAGAAGCCCTGGTTCAAAATGGGGCAACAGAGTTTAGGGAATTCTAACTTTTTGAGGAGCGCAACACCTAGAGGAGGCAGGACCGAGCTCAAGAATGTCAATGGAGGTGATGTGCAGCATCCCAAAAAGGACTGTGTTAGGTGTAGCCGTGCTCATTGCGGAAAGTGCAGATAGGGCACTAATGCCTGCTTCAGTTTTAATATGAGCGGGGACATGGTGAAGGATTGCACACAGAAATTGAGGTAAGGCTGGAGTTAATGCACAGCCTAGGCCTAATCCACAAGGTACAACAGCATCCGAGTCTCCTACGAGGAACAGGTTCTACGCCCTGAAGGGAAGGGTAGAGAAGGAGAAGTCCGCTGATGTGGTCACAGGTATGCTACAAGTATTCTCAACTTCTATTTATGATTTACATGATCCAGGGTCTACGCCTTCCTTTGTAACTCCTTTACTTGCTCTCACTTTTGAGATATAGCCTTAAGTTCTACATAATCCTATAGTGGTTAGTACACCTTTAGGAGAAAATGTAAGAACTGATAGAGTATACGGGGATTGCCCAATAGTTGTATGTGGTAAGACTGTATGAGCAGACTTGGTTGATTTACAATTGCATGATTTTGATGTTATTCTTTACATAGTCTTGCTTCATAGTTTTTATGCCTGTATGGATTGTCGTAGTTGGGTTGTGAAATTTCGTTTCCCCAATGTAGAAGAGCTGGTTTTTGATGGGTACAACTTTAGTCGTCCTAATCACTTGATTTCAAACCTTAAGGCCAATAAAATGATGTCCAAGGGGTTATTGTGTCATCTTGTGAGTGTTAATGATTTAGATCATTACATTCCTTTCATTGACTCAATGCCATTAGTGAATGAGTTCTAAGATATATTTCCTGATGATTTGCTTGGAGTTCCTCCCCCTCTAGATATTGACTATGGTATCGACTTAGAACCTGATAATAAACCAATTTCAACTCCTCCTTACACATAGCTCTAGTTGAACTCAAAGAGTTGAAGTTGCAGTTAAAAAATCTCAATGATAAGGGTTAAATTCGGCTAAGCATATACCCTTGGGGCGCTCCAGTGTTATTTGTGAAAAAAGAAAGATGGAACCCTTAGAATGTGTATTGATTATCAGCAGCTCAACAAAGTCACTACTAAGAATAAGTATTCAATTCCCAGAATAGATTGACTTGTTACCAACTCAAGAGGTCTAGTTTCTTCTCAGAAATTAATCTTTGTTCAGGGTACCATCAGCTTAGGGTTAGGTATGGAGATATTAAAAAGACAACCTTTTGTACACGTTATGGTCACTATATTTCCTAGTTCTGTCATTTGGTATCACGAATAAACTTTCTGCATTTATGTATCTTTTGAACACAGTTTTCCATGAATACCTTGAATCTTTCGTCATAGTATTCATTAATGACATTCTCCTCTACTCCAAATTCAGCAAGTGTGAACTCAGGCTCAGATCAGTGACCTTTTCGGGTCATGTTGTGTCCGATAAAGGTGTGGAGGTAGATCCTAGGAAGATTTAGGCTTTTAAGAATTGGATAAACCTCTTACTCCCAGAGATATCCGTAGCTTATTGGGATTGTCTAGTTATTATCACAGGTTTATGGAGGGTATTTCTTCCATTGCTACTCCACTAACCGCCTTGACGAAGAAGAAAGTTATGTTTAAATGGGCGGACACTTGTGAGAAGAGTTTCGAAGATCTCAAAGATAGATTCACTTCAACCCCGGTGCTTACTTTGCCTAAGTGTGGTGAGAATTACACTGTTTATTGTGATGCATCTAGGGTTGGTTCTGGTTGTGTTCTTATGCAAGGTTGTAAGGTTATGCTTATGCGTCTAGACAACTCAAGGTTAATGAGAAGAATTATCCCACTCATGACCTGGAGTTGGCAGATATGGTATTTGCACTGAAGTTGTGGAGGCACTACTTGTATGGAGTGCATATGGATGTGTTCATAATTCACAAGAGTCTCCGATATGTGTTTACGCAAAGGGAGTTGAATCTACGTTAGCTGAGAGGGTTGGAGTTATTGAAGGACTATGATATGAATGTCTGCTACCATACAGGTAAGACTAAAGTTGTAGCTGATGCTTTGAGCAGGATGAGCACGGGGAATACAACCCACATTGAGGATGAGAAGAAGGAGTTGGTTAAGGATGTACGTACATAGACTGGATAGAATAGGTGTGTTGTTAGTTGACTCTACTGGTGGGGGGTGTCTATTCATCCTAGTTCTGAATCATCCTTAGTAGTTGAAGTCAAGAAGGGTCAGCATCTTGATCATATGTTGATGGGCCTCAAGGACTTAGTGTGGATAAAGATGAATGAGCCTTTTGCTTTGGGAGGTGACCGCGTACTTAGGTACCAGGATAGGTTGTGTGTTCCATAAGTGGATGATTTGAGACCAGGATTGTTGCAGAGGTCCATGGTTCCAAATATTCCATACATCCACTTTCCATCAAGATGTATCATGATGTTATGAAGATTGATTGGTGGGATGGCATGAAGAAGGACATTGCATATTATGTGTCCAAGTGTCCTAATTGTCTGCAAGTTAAGGCAAAACATCTTATGCTTGGTGGTCTTACACATATTATTGTGGTTCCAACTTGAAAATGGGAGGCCATTAATACAGACTTCGTGGTTGTTATTTCGAGGACTAGGCCACAGCATGACTCCATATGGTTTATTGTGGGCACGATGACTAATTCGTCACACTTTATCCCTGTGAAGTCTAATTATAGAGCTGAGGATTTGCGAAACACTACAAAGATGAGATGTGAGATGGCATGGGAATCCTTTGTCTATCATTTCAGATAGAGGATCTCAGGTCACTTCACATTTCTAGAGATCCTTCTAGAGGATCTAAGACAGGCATGTGAAGCTTAGTACTGCCTTTCATCCTTAAACTGATAGGCAGGCAGAGCACACAATCTAGACATTTGAAGACATGTTGAGCGCTTGTGTGATTGACTTCACGGGTAGTTGGGATGAACATTTGCCTTTGATATAATTCTCGTATAATAATAATATCACTCCAACATTGGGATGGCGCCGTTTGAGGCACTGTATGGTATGAGGTGTAGGTCTCTAGTTGGGTGGTTCGAGGTTGGGGAGTCATCCATTTTGGGTCCAGAGATCATTCATGAAGCCTTAGAGAATGTCAGGGTGATTAGGGACATATTGACTACTGCTTACAGTCGGAGAAGTCTTATGCAGACCAAAGAAAATGGCCCGTAGTGTTTGATGTCGGTGACCAGGTCTATTTGAAGATATCACCTATGAAGGGGGTGATGAGGTTTTGCAGGAGGGGAAGTTGAGTCCGAGGTGTGTAAGGCTATATGAGATCCTACAGCTTGTGAGTGAGGTGGCCAATGATTTGGTATTGCCTGCTGAGTAGCTCCTGTCCATCAAGTCTTTCATGTATTCATGTTAAAGAAGTTCCTACGTAATCCAGCCTCAATTCTGCCGATGGAAGGATTGGGGGTTGATGAAGACTTGTCCTATGAGAATGTTCCTATTGGGATTTTAGACCTGCAGGTATATCGGCTGAGACACAAGGTGGTTGCCACAGTGAAGGCATTGTGGAGGAACCCTCTTGTTGAGGGTTATACGTGGGTGTCCGAGGCCAATATGAGATCCCGCTACCCTCATTTCTTCAGCTCTTGAGGTTAGATTTAATACTCTTATGTACATTCCTTGTTGATATTGCCTGACCCTGTATAATACCTATGTTATGATATGACTGGGTTTGTGCTAGATTCTAAGAAGTATCATTTGGGGACGAATGTTCCTAAGGGGGGGATAATGTAATAACCCTAAAAATGGATATGCTAGGTAATGTTTATTTGTTCTAGAATGCCTACGAATAGATCGGGTTCACACGGATTGATGCACGTAGAGAAGAACTCTAGACCCTTGAAACAACTAAGACAACTAACTTGGGGTTTTAGTTGAGCTTGGAAAGGTTGGTTCCAGCCATGTAGGGCTCCCGAATATGAATATTTACTCGGATGAGTCTTCACCGAACTTAAAAAGGGGAAATGTTATGTTTTGAGGGTCTAGGGGTAAAATGATCTTTATACAAGCTACGGGAAGAATCGTTATTACCCTAAATATTTAATTAATTAAATAATTATTTCATTAATAAGGTGGATGGGCCCTTTTAGGTCAACGAGACGAAATTGCCGTTTTAGCAAAATATTGCTCCACCCGGGTTCAAACCTAGGTGGGAGCAATGATTTAATTTGTCTTATTTAATTTGGTAGATTAATTTAACAAAATTAATTATTAATGGATGATTTTAAAAAAGGATAATCAAATTTTATTTATTAATCATGAATTATTAATTAATTATACTAAGTCTTGCCAACAAGTCCTAGTTCTAAGGGGACACTACCTCACACTTCTCTCTTCCACGCCTATCTATCTGTGTCTCACTTCTGCCTCTCTCTCAACTTCATGTTCTATCTCTACTTTATAAAACATAAAACAAAACAAAAGTTCTTCACACTTGAAGAACTTACAAAAATACAAACGAACAAGCTAATCAACGAAACGAGAAGTTAATGAAATTTCTAGTCGGGTAAGGTTTGAGATTTGTTGGTGGACGTGAATTGGTGGAAGTTCTTTGGGAATAAATATCAAGGTTTGAACGTCAAAATAGGGTATGGTTTTTCTTAATCGTTGTCCCTATCACAAGAGACCCTTAGGGCTCAGATGAATCTATTCCGAAAACTAGAATTGTTCCCCATTGCATGTCCCTATCACTAGCTCCAATCGATTTTTTTGATGAGTATGTTTTCTGGTAAAAATTAGGGATGCAATGTGTTTTCGTGATGATTAAGTTCATGTATGTAGGGTTGGAGTTATATGAATATTAAGCATGTTGTCCGAAACTATGTGTTTATATGTGTGCAATGTGTAGCCGTGACATATACTCTTGGTTTGGAGTTCCTAAATGACATATTATGGTTGTATTTTTATGTGCACAAACTTGTACAAAATGTGATGTTTATATGAAGTATAATGTGTCTAATTTAAATGAAATTTTTTAACTAAATGAATCCGTGAAAATGCACCTAAACATGTACTAAATGATCCATGAATTACCCTAAAAAACTAATAGGTAAACGTTGATAAAATTGAACTGAAAAACGTACATAATTTCCAGCATCTTGTTGATGAGTTTTGTCCAAGCGAAGTGGTTTATAATTATGTGAAAAATGAATTAAAAATAAATGAGGTCACAGAGAATCAAACTTGTGACCTCACCATGTTAAAAATCTTAGAAATAATGTGATAGAAAAAGAATGTGGCATGTGGGATTCGAACCCGTTTACCTTGACAAAAACATGACAAAGATAACGAAAAATAAAAAAATGAGAGGTATGGGGTTCGACCCACAGTCTCTCGGTCAGACTTAAGGATGTATTAAAAGGACTATCAAAATTGAGGTAGATGGGAATTGAACCCACGACATCTCGGCTGAATAAAGGAAATTAAGAAGAAAAATAAAGTGGGGTTGTGGGGGTTTGATCCCACACCCTCTAGGTCAAACAAAAATGGTTTAAGGAAAAAGAGAATAAAAGAAAATGAAGTTGTGGGGGTTCGATCCCACATCCTCTTGTTCCCAAACAAACAAAAAATATATAGAAATTAAGGGAACATGAAGAGAAGGCGCAGCGGCTCGGCCTTGGGTCCTCAAGACGAGTGGATCAAATTAAAATGAATAAAAATGTAAGTGTTTTCCAATGGGTTCAAAATCGTGTCCCTTACCCAAGTACCATATAGACACATAAGTCATACGTAAGTAAATATTTAATGAATGCTGCCTCTAAAGATAGAAATCAATATCTTGGAATATCTTCAAGATGTAAAAGTCTTCTACCACATAATCTTGGGTAAAGATGAATCACTTAGACAAACTATGAATGAAGCCTCATGGAATGTATATGTGGACTCATAAGTCTAGAATAAGTTTAAAAGTAAGTGATTCAAAAATGTATGTGATAAAATAATGTAACCCTAGAAGGATTAAGCAAGAGTGTTAAGCACACTAAATGGTCAAGTTCATTGGCATATGATGAAGTGAACATTCACATGAAGAGGTGAGTAATTATGAAAATCAAATGTGTTAAAGTTAATGAATGAAGTTAAAATATTAAAAGAGGCTAATGTGAAATATGAGAGCAATCTCAAATGAGCCTAAGTAAATGATACCAAAATGTACTCACCTATGAGAGTGTAAGTACTCACCAAAATGTGTTCACAGAGACCAGTCTCTGTGAACACTCTAATGAAAGTATTCAGTTAATTCATACTTAATAATAATGATGAGATGAGAAATCATATAATGAGCTATGATTTCCTTATGGTAGAATCAAGCTTCCTGATGTATGAGTTGAATGTAATGGAACATTATATTGATAGGCTAGGTATGAGCGGTGATGCCTTCCTTCGGGAAGGCATGCCGGGTATGGGTCTCCTTATATGTCCTGGTCTTTGAAACTATACTGCCAATATAGGGATCTATAAGGGTTCGACTTCCTATATACGTTGGCATGTTTGGGTCATTTCGCCGGTGATTCCACCTCTTTTTAGTGTGGGGAAGACATTGGATTTCATGATGCTCACAAGATCGATGTCAGTTAAAGTTAAAGTTTCCAAACAAAGAATGAGGCCAGCCTCAAATGATGCACATAATGAAATGAATGATACCAAAGGTGTTAGTATAGGATAATCAAGAGGTGAGCTAGAATTAAGTAATTACACTAGGTTATTTCTGGTCAGTGCACATCGAACCTGATGAGAGTCTTAAACTACATCCTAGGCATGACTGGTGGTTGCACTAGTATATGAATGAATGAAATGAGGTATGTATAAATGAATAAAGCAGAATCTGTTTTCGCTATAGAAGACTCCCTACTTGAGGGCCCATATGTTGAATTCTCATTTTGGGAAATCTTAATGTCAAGTCCATGATTCCATGATCTCATGGCATATGATCGAATGATATGAAATATTTTATTTGCTATATGAAATATGCTATATGTAATATGTTATGTTTTCTGTGCAATATGATACGTATCATGATGCATTTTACTCTCATGGCATTACTTTCCTAATAAAAATTTAGCAAGTCCACTGACTTGACTTTCCATAAACCATGTTGTGAAGAAAGAGCTATTCTTAATCATGCATATCCTTGGAGTGTTTTTGCATATACCCATACTTAGTGCAAGTGTGTACTAATCCCATATAATATCTACTTTTAGGTGCATTCACAGGTGGCTATTAAAGATTACTGTACGACGTTGCAGTTATCCAGATGTGGAGCTTTCATCCTGATTTGGTAGGACCTCATGCTTCCGAGGATGAATAATGTTATTTTCTAGCTTAGATGTAGGATTTAACTAGTGGAGCATGTTTCACTAGTGTTTCATTTCCACCTTCATATCAGACTTTGGATTGGTGCCGATTTGCAAAAATATGTTTAATGCAATTATGGAGTATTTAATTTATTTGATGATCTTAATATTAGGTGGTTGATTGTGAATGTTTATGAGTTTAATTAGAATGACTTACATGAATATTACGTGACAATAAATTCAAATTTTCCGCTAAAATTAACCTAGATGAAGTAATAATGACGTATGTAGGCTTGTCTACGACCTCTAAGAGGTCAACAACGCCGATTTTGTCTTGGGACTAGATTTCGGTCTCTATAGTTTATGTTCATGTAGACATTGATATTGACATTAACATTCACATTCACGTTCAGACTGATATTTAAGTTTATATTGACATTAAAGGATTACATTCACATTCACGTTGATGTTGATGTTGACGTTCACACTAATGTTGATGTTCACACTAATGTTGACATTTACGTTAACGTTCAAGTTGATGTTTATATTAATGTCCACATTTATGTTGACATTGACGGTCACATTCATGTTGATGTTTATGCTGAAAATTACGTTGATATGATGTTCACGTTAACATTGATGTTTAATTTTATGTTGATGATCATGTTTGTGTTTACAAAAACATAGACGTTTATATTAATATTGACGTTCACGTTGACATTGAATTTGCCGTTCATGTTGACATTGACATTTTTGTTGACGCTGACATTGACGTAATGTTCAAGTTGATGTTGACATGGACCTTAATGTTAACATTGACGATGACGTTGACGTTTATTATGACGTTCACATTTGTATTCATTTTGATATTTATGTTGATGTTGATATTCACATAAATGTTAAAGTTGATGTTCACATTTTTATTCAGGTTGACGTTGTCATTCACGTTCACGTTCACCTTAACGTTCACATTGATATTTACCTTGACATTAGTGTTGACGTTCATGTTAACGTTGATGTTTATATTGACGTTCACATTTATGTTCACGTTGATATTTACATTGAAGTTCACATTGACATTCACCATAACATTCACATTGACATTCATATTAATGCTAATGTTTACATTTATGGTGAAATTCACGTTACGCTGGCGTTTGCATTGACGTTGGAGTTGACTTTCACATTAATGTTGATGTTTACGTCAACACTGATACTTACGGCTACATGATTATGACTTTGACATTAACATTCACTTTGATGTTAATATTAACATTGACGTTGATGTTGACGTTCATGTTGACATTTATGTTGACTTTCACATTGATGTTCATATTGAAGTTCATGTTGACATTGACATTTACGTTAACAATCACATTTACGTTTATGATGATGTTACCGTTTACATTGATGTTTATATTGACATGGACGTTGACATTGACGTTCACGTTGACATTGACGTCTATGTTGATGTTGACGTTTAAGTTTATCTTGATGTTTATGTTAATGATGAAATTTATGTTGACTGTTGACTTTCACATTGACGTTGATATAGATGTTCACATTGATGTTGATGTTAACATTGAAATTGATTTTTACGTTGACATTCATATTGAGGTTCATGTTGAGATTGACGTTTACTTTGATGTTGACATTCACATTAACGTTCTCATTGATGTTCACATTCACATTCACGTTAATATTGACATTTATGTTGACATGAAAAAAATATTCACGTGGATATTCACATACATGTTGATGTACATGGTGATGTTGACGTTTATGTTCACGCTCACGTATATGTTTACATTGATCGGTGACATTCACATTTACATTGATGTTGATATTAAAATTCATGTTGATGTTGAAGTTGACCTTTATGTTTGCATAGACGTTGACATAGATGTTGATGTTGACATTGATGTTGACGTTGTCATTGACGTTCACATTGTCGGTGACATTAACTTTCACGTTGATGTTCACATTGATATATACGTTGACATTCACGTTGACTTTCATATTGATGGTGACATTTACATTTATGTTGACGTTCATGTGTACGTTGATGTTTATATTAATGATGACGTTGATTTTTATATTTTTATTGATGTTGATGTTCACGCTTATGTTCACATTGATGTTCAGGATCAAATTACCATTCACGATGACATTTATGTTGATGTTCACATTTACATTGACATTTACATTCACGCTGACATTTACGTTGACAATAATTCTTAACGTTCACATTTACATTGACGTTCATATTGACGTTGACATTCACGTTTATGTTCACACAGGCGTTGATGTTTATTTTGGGATAAACATTTACGTTGAGATTCAGGTTGTTGTTGCCATTAAAGTTGACTTCACGTTGATGTTTACATTGACGTTCACATTGACATTGACGTTCAAATTTATATTGAAGTTGACGTTGATATTGATATTGATGTTCAAATTGACATTATGTTGTTGACATTGACATTTACATTGATATTAACATTGACATTCACTTTGTTGTGGACGTTGACATTGACGTTCACATTATGTGTATGTCGATGCTGATGATTACGTTGACGTTAACATTCACATTGACATTTTACATTGATTTTGACGTTCACATTCACGTTGACATTCACGTTGATGTCCATGTTTATGTTGGTGTTTTTGTTCATGTATACGTTCTTGTTTAGTCTTTCATGTTGACATTTATGTTCGCATAGACATTGATGTTCACGTTCGCGTTGACGTTCACATTGATTTTACACTGACGTTTAAGTTTATATTGATGTTCACATTTAAATTGATATTGACATTGACGTTGATGTTGACGTAAACATTCACACTAATGTTGACGTTTACGTTGATGTTGGTATTGATGTTAACAATCACATTAACATTCAAAATTAACATTTATGTTGAAGTTCACATTGATGTTTGATAAGCTCAAACTTACTTCTCGACTAAGAAGTAAAGCGGTCGTGTCAAGTAAATAACTCAACTAGTGAGGTTGGGATCGTTCCCACGAGGAAAATAGTCTAGACTTAACTTCAACCTATTATTACTATTGTTTGGTCAATGACTTCCTTGGAAAGTAAAAACATAAAAAAGGGGGTTTCTATCTCTAAATAAGTGAAAATAAATAACGAAATTGAAAGAGACACTTGACAGCTTTTAATGTTGGATTTTAATCAATTAATCAAAGTAACTAGGGTTTAGGTATTCCCCCACAGGTTCATAACTTGATAACTCTAACTATAACAATTCTTTCCTAGTATCTTGCATGCAAAGTGATAAGTTATGTATTTCTAAATCCTTGGTCCGGTATCAAGAAAATCTCACTCCGCACTTTGGTCTGGCTACGTGTGTTGTTATCCTAATCCTTATCCTTACCTCATATTAAGCATCGTATTCGATATTTGACTAAGTTATTACCTCGTACGAATCAATACTAGCCTACTAGATAGTATACACTAAATCTATATTAATAATTCTTTTTCTATTATCTACCTCCTTGGTCCGACAAGTAGCATTAAGGCGAGTTCTAACGTAGGTCATCCGTTAAAAAGACATCTAAACGAAAGAATTGTTAATAAATGCAAGACACTAATCTAGAATTGTTATTTTTGTTAGAGTTTATCTCAATATTTTCCTATGGTTCCCACAACCCATGTTATGGAGTTTAGTTACTCATATCCATAAACATAATATTCAAATATATTAAATACGAATTCATGTACTTACTTCAATGAGAAAGAATAAAATCCAAATTTGCTTGATTTTTTGTAAAAAAATCACTTGCAAGAATCTCAAAATCCAACACTAATACACAAAGTCTAAAAATCTGATGTCTAATCTCATAGAGTCTAACCTCAAAAACGAGGTTTTTCGAACTATTTATAAAAAAACAAAAACATAATTAAACAAGGAATCTAATTGCTGGAAATCTGCCAAAACGCGGCTGGGTCGACGGACCGTCATGGTCACGACGCACCATCATGGACTCCATCGTCCCATACTTGTGCAATTTCTTCTTCTGCTATCTCATTCCCCTCGACGGCAAGTATGACGGACTGTCATAGGCACAACGATCTGTCGAGGGTCTCGTTCCAAAACACATCAACTCTTAAAATCTGGGTACTGGGATCACTTCACTGATTTTCACGATGAGCCTGCAGGACGGACCGTTAGAACCACGACAGACCGTCACAAGCTTCGTAATCCCACACTTGGTCAGACTTCCCCATCTTCCTTCAGCAGCTGCAGTACGCTGCCACCTACGGACCATCACAAGCACGACGGACCGTCATAAGCTCCATAGGTGGTCTCTTCTGCAATTCTTCGCTCAAAATCTCCGCATTTAGCTTGGGACAGAGTTCCTGCAAAACAAAGAGAAACTTATATAAAAATTAGCACAAAAAGGCTTTTGGACACACTAAACTTAAGGAAAAAGTATTATTAATACCGTTTAACCACGGTATATGAACACTCTCAAATTAAATTCTTTGTTTGTCCTCAAGCGACGCACTAAGACTCACTACACAATATTTGTACAATAGTATCTATGTTTTATCCTTTGCAATCATTTGGCTATCAATCCCGATTAATCTCATCAAATTTATGCATGCTATCACTATTAGGCTTGAATTTTGTGGGATCAGAACATGACACAGACTCACCACGCACTAACACCTATCCTCTTCATTTTCTCATCGGGGTGCTAACAATTCTGGTATTGCAACTAGTGTCCTCACTTTAAAACAAAATCCTCCTTTTTCACACAATGATTTCAGTTTGAATATAAGGATTACTTTTCAACACTCACACTCAGAACAAAGTCACACTCATTAATACCTTTTTTCCATACGCTTGCCCTTATTTTCACTGCCTTAAGTTCGCTATACAACCCTTAGGATCACGATAGGACTTTTTTAGCTTGTAAGATAGGCTCAGGGTCAGGTAAGGTATATTTTGGTATACATTAGTGACTTTTTGCCCTCCTTGACATATCGGCTAAACCTTCCACAGTCTCTCATTTTATCTCGCCCAGTTTCTCATATTCTTTCACCTTGCTATTTTCTCTTCTTTCATCATTTGTGTAAGTGACTCTCTTCTTTTCTTGCTTGTATTTCTTGTGTATTTTTCTTTTTCTTTACTTTTCTTTTCATCTAATTCTTGAGTCACTTTACTTTTGTTCTTTCTCTCTCTTTGTTCTTTCAACCCCACTTTCTAGAGCATTCCTCATAATAGCCACCCTCAACTCATGGCTTTGCCATGAGTCAAGGTACACAATACCCAAAGTTGGGTCAGGGCCATAACGAAGGTTGTTTATGCATTAGCCACCCTCAACTTATGCTTTTGGCATAAGCTGAGGTGCACATTTCCAAGGAGGGACCAGGGCCAACATATTGTTCCCAGAAAAGATCGGTTGGGGTGAAAAAGAAAGGTCTAATTTTAAGCTCAGATTATTTGGATCAAAGAAGGATAACTTTCATTTGGTTTAATTTATTTAGGCTAGAAATGGGCTATCTTGAATAAGGGCCTATGATCCTTTCCTAATTGTCTCTTACAGCTTACTTTTAGCAGGACTAACCAGGCAAGTTCTAGCTCTGTACCAATAGTGGACTATTCCCGTTGATTTGACGTTGACGGTCATGTTGACATTGATGTTCACGTTGACAGTCATATTTATGTTTACAACTACGTTTACTTTTACGATCATGTTCACAATACATTTACGTTGACATTGACATTGAGGTATACATTGTTGATATTTACGTTACATTTACATTTATATATTTATTGATATTGTCGTTGATGTTGACGTAGACATTAACATTGATGTTCAGCTGACATTGATGTTACGTCGATGTCGACGTGGATGTTGATGGTGACATTGACATTTATGTTAATATTAGCGTTTACATTTATATTGATGTTTTTGTTGACATTACTGTTTACGTTTATGCTTACGTTGACATTTACGTTTACGTTAATGTTCAAATTCACGTTGATATTCACCTTGACGTTGATTTTTAAGTTGACATTCATATTGGCGTTCATGTTGACATTGATGTTTACGTTGACATTCACGTTGACATTCACATTCACATTGACATTCATATTAATGTTCACATTCACATTGACATTTACAATAACATTCACATTGACGCTCACGTCGATATTCACAAGGACGTTCACATTCATGTTCACATTGACATTTACGTTGTTGTAGACATTCACGTTCACATTAACATTGATGTTGACGTTGAAGTTCGTTGACGTTCACACTAACTTTCACATTTACGTTCCCTTTGACATTCATAAATACGTTCACGTTTACATTGACATTAACATTAACATTAACATTCAGGTTTATGTTGATGTTTACATTGACATTCACATTGGAATTAATGTATTTGTTCATGTTCACGTTGATATTCACAGTTACATTTATATTATTGTTGATGCTGATGTTTACGTTGGCATTCACACTACTGTTTACGTGTATGTTAACTTTCACATAAATATTGATGTTAACGTTGACATTCATATTAACATTTACATTGACGTGGACGTTCATACTAACAGTGGCGTTTACGTTAATATTGACGTTAATATTCACGATGATGTTCACATTGATGTTTATTTTTACTTTAATGTTTGCGTTTATGTTTAAATTTATGTTGACGATCACGTTTGCATTTTACCAATATATTGATGTTTACGTAGACGTTGATGTTCATATTTCTATTGATGTTTACACTGATGCTAACATTGACTTTAATGTTCACATTGACGTTCATATTTATATTTACGTTCACATTGACATTGATGATCACATTGACATTTATATTTTCGTTGATGTTGGTGTACATGTTGATTTTCACATTTACGTTGACATTGATGTTGATGTTTTTGTTCACATTGACGTTGATGATGATGTTCACATAGACGTTAATGTAGACATTGACGTTCACATTAATGTTGACATTCATGTTTATGTTGACGTTCACATTGAAGTTCACATTGACGTTGATATTCATATTAACGATAACCTTCATATTTATTTTTGTATTGACGTTTATATTTATGTTGATGTTTACATTGACGTTGATATTTATGTTGATGTTCACATTGGTATTGATATTAACGTTAACGTTCACATTGATGTTCACAATGACATTCACATTTATGTTGATATTTACATTCACATACACGTTGACAGTTATGCTAATGTTCATGTTGTTAATGATATTCACATTGACATTTATGTGAACGTTGATGATTACGTTAACGTAGATGATCACGTTTACATTTAGCAAATTATTGACGTTTTTTATTAATAGTGACGTTCACTTTGACGTTCATGTAAACATTGAAATTTTTATTGACGCTGACATTAACATTAACGTTCACGTTGATGTCGATGTGGACATTAATGTTAACATTGACGATGACATTGACGTTCAAGTTGACATTCACATTTATGTTAAAGTTTATATTTACGTTGATGTTGATGTTCACATTGAAGTTGATGATCACATTATCATTTAAGTTGACATTATCGTTGACGTTGATGTTCACATTGACGTTCATGTTCACATTGATATTTCTATTGACATTCACATTTACGTTCATGTTGATGTTTACATTGACATTCACGTTGACGTTCACATTGACGCTAATGTTACATTTGTGTTGACATTCACATTTACGCTTACATTTTCATTGATGTTGGCATTGACGTTCACATTAACATTGATATTTACGTTCTCTTTGACATTTACGTATACCTTAATTATAGCGTTTATATTAATGTTCACTTAGAGACGTTCACTTTGACATTGACATTGACATTTAAATTGACGTTGATATTGATGTTCACGTTGACGTTTATGTTGACTTTCATGTTAACATTCATATTAACGTTCATGTTGGCGTTCACGTTAACATTGATGTTTATGCTAAAATTCACATTTATGTTTATGATAGCCTTCACGTTTATGTTGACATTTACATTGACTTTAATGTTTATGTTGACATTTATGTTGACGTTCATGTTTATGTTGATGTTGACGTTGACATTGACAATGAAGTTTATGTTGACGTTCACATTGACATTGACATAGATTTTCACGCTAACATTGATGTTAACATTGACATTGATATTTATGTTGACATTCATATTGATGTTAACATTGACATTGGCATTTACTTTTATATTGACATAGAAGTTTACTTTCAAATTGACATACACGTTAACGTTCACATTGACGTTCACGTTCACGTTGACGTTCACGTTCACGTTGATATTTAAATTGATATTTAAGTTGACGCTCACATTAACATTCACGTTGATGCTCACGTACATGTTGATGTTCACGGTGACATTGATGTTGAGGTTTATGTTAACGCTAGCATATATGTTTACATTGATAATTGATGTTCACAATTACGTTGACGCTGATATTGATGTGCCCATTGACGTTGATGTTGACCTTTACATTCAAACAGATGTTGACCTAGACGTTAACATTGATATTCACATTAACATTGCCGTTGACATTAACTTTCACGTTGATTTTCACATTGACATTCACGTTGACATTCCTGTAGACGTTCACATAGACGCTGACATTTATATTTATGTTGACGTTCATGTTTACATTGATGTTGATGTTGAAATTTACATTGTTATTAACATTGACATTCATGATGATATTCATATTCACGTTCACATTGAAGATGACATTTATGTTGATGTTCACGTTGACATTGACGTTTACATTCATGGTGACATTAACATTTATATTGATGTTCACATTGACATTAACATTGACGTTCACATTCACATAGACGTTAATATTGACGTTGGGATAAACATTGATGTTACGATTCAGGTTGATGTTGACTTCACGTTGATGTTCACATTGACGTTTACATTGACATTGTTGTTGATGTTGATATTGAAGTTGACGTTGATATTGATATTGAAATTGACGTTCGTGTTGACACTGATGTTTACATTTTTTGACGTTCAAGTTTATGTTGATGTTTACATTGACGTTGATGTTGACATTCACATGCTATTATCGTTGACATTGCCATTCACATTGATGTTTAAGTTTACATTGATACTAATGATGACATTAACATTAATGTTAACATTGACGTTCATGTTGATGTCCATGTTTATATTGACATTTTCATTCATGTATATGTTCTCATTTAGACTTTCATGTTGGTAATATGTTCATGTAGACGTTCATGTTCACGTTCACATTGATGTTCATGTTGACGTTTAAGCTTATGTTTATCTTCACATTTAAATTTACATTGACGTTCATATTAATGTTGATGTTTACGTAGATGTTCACACTAACATTGATGTTAACGTTTATGTTCGCATTGATATTAACATTCATATTGACGTTCAAATTGACGTTTATGTTGACATTCACGTTTACATTGACGTTGATGTTCACATTAACAATGATATTCACATTTATGTTCACACTAACATTTATGTTTGTGTTGACATTCACGTTCAGTTTAACGTTAATGTTAATATTGACGTTAACATTGACATTCACATTCACGTTGATGTTCACGCTTATTTTTTAGTTAACATTCACATTTACATTCTCATTGACATTCGTAAATACGTTTACGCTTATGTTAATGTTAACATTAATGTTAATATTCATGTTTATATTGATGTTTACATTGATTTTCATTTTGACGTTAATTTTATCATTCACATTGACATTCATGTGCATATTGACATTCACACTGATATTTACTTTAACGTTGACGCTGATGTTTATGTTGGCATTCACACTGATGTTTACGTGTATGTTGACATTCACGTTTACGTTGATGTTGACATTGATGTTTATATAAATGTTTATATTGACGTGGACATTTACACCAACATTGACATTTCCGTTAACGTTGACGTTAATGTTCACATTGATATTCAAATTGACGTTCATTTTTATGTTGACATTTACATTTATGTTTACGTTGATATTGAAGATGACGTTCGTATTTTACAAACATATTGATGTTTACGGGAACATTTACTTTAGTAATCACATTGATATTGATGTTGACGTTGACATTTACGTTGACCTTGGTGTACACATTGAATTTATGTTTATATTAATGTTTACATTGATGTTAACATTCACATTGACGTTGAGGTTGACATTCACATTCACATAGACGTTGACATAGACTTTGACATTTACATTGACGTTGACATTCATGTTGATGTTCATGTTCATGTTGAAGCTCACATTGACATTCACGTTGATATTGACATTGACGTTAACATTCACGTTTATGTTTATTTCACATTTATGTAGACACTTTAGTTGACGATGATGTTCATGTGGATGTTCATATTTATGTTGATGTTGATGTTTACATTTATGTTGATGTTTACGTTGATGTTGATGTTTATGTTGACGTTGATATTTACGTTAACATTTACGTTGATGTTCACATTGACGTTCATGTTTATGTTTACATTGACGTTCACTCTCACGTTGATATTTATGTTGACATTGAAGTTCACGTTGACATTCATGTTTATGTTGATGTTTACATTTGCATTGATGATCACGTTCATATTTACAAAAAATTTGACGTTTCTATTAACGTTGAAATATACGTTGATGTTGACTTTGATGTTCACATTGATATTGATGTTTTTGTCAACACTGACATTAATGTTAACGTTCAAGTTGATATTGACGTGGAAATTGATGTTAACATTGACAATGACATTGACGTTGACATTTATATTAATGTTGATATTTACGTTGATGTTGACATTCACATCGACATTGAAGTTAACGTTCACATAGAAATTTCGGTTGACGTTGTCGTTGGCGTTCACGTTCACGTTATTTTTCACATTGTAAAAACCAGAGTATAGACCCCAGACGAGACCGGCATTGTTGACCTCTCACAGGTCACAGAAAAGCCTACTTACGTCATTCTTACTTCGTCTAGGTTAATATTAGCGGAAGATTTGAAACTTTTTATTTCTTAACATTCTTAATAAACGTTCTACTACATACGTAATTGTTCACCATCAACCATCTAAAATTAAGATCATTATTCAAAAGAAATAGTTTACTATAACGATAAAGATGTACTTACAAAATAGCACCAATACAATGTATGAACCAAGACGGGAAAGAAATGCTAGTGGAACATACTCCACTAGCTAGAATGTAAATGAAGAAGCGTCCTCGAAAGCATGCGGGCCTACCCAGTCCGGAGGAATGAGCGACGATCGGATATCTCAAACGTCGATCCTGTAGCTCTTGCATCCACCTACGCCTGCACCAAAAGTTGTATAGTTGTATAGGGTTAGCACACACTTGTATTATGAGTATATGCAAGCACACACCAAGGACATGCAGGAGTAAGAATAACTCTTTCCTAAAAATTTGATTGTAGAAGGTCAAGTTAGTGGACTTGTCAAATTGAGATAAGCAAAGTGAATGAGCTTTCCAAATTTGTATTAGAAAAGTCATGCCATGAGAGTGAAATGCATCATCATACTTCTAATAATGCACTCAACACATAACAACTTATACATATCATAATTCATATTACACATAATCTTAATCATATCATTCATTAGTATGCCATGAGACCTTGGAATCATGTACTTGACATTAAAACTTCCCAAAAATGAGGGCTCAACATATGGGACCTCAACTAGGGTGTTTGCTTTAGCAAACACAGAGTCGACTTCATTCATTCATACGTACTTCATTTCATTCATGGCCCAGTGTAAACACCAATTATACTTAGAATGTAGTTTAAGACTTTCATTGGGTTCGTTGTTCAATGACCAATAATGAATGACCTAATGTCGTTACTTGAATCTAACTCACCTCTTGATTATACTATCCTAACTCCTTTTGTATCATTTGTTTCATTATGTACATCGAGGATGGCCTCATTCGATCATTGGGAACTTTAACTTTAACCGACATAGATCATGTGTGCATCATGAAATCTAGTTTTATGAAACCCCACATCAAGAAGCGATTGAATCACCAGCCAAAGTAACTCAAAATATGCTAGCGTACATGGGGATTGAACCCCGCCAGATCCTTATATTGGCTGTATAGGTTCGAAGACTAGGATATATAGGGAGACCCATACGCGGCATGCCAGACAGTCTCATCTCATGAGAGTTACATGAACCTACGCCCTTCCCGAAAGAAGGCATCACCTCTCATAGCTAGTCTAACAGTGCTCAGTATAAAATTCAATTACATTCAACTTATAATTTCTGGAAGATGGCTTCTAGTATGAGGACATCATCGCTCAATAGATGATTTGTCATCTCATCATTATTATTAATTGTGTTAATCTCAATACTTTCATTAAAGTGTTCATAGAGACTAGTCTCTTCATTAAATTTTACACTCTTATAGGTGAGTATGTTTTGGTAACATTTACTTAGGCTCATTTGAGATTGCTCTCATAATTTACATTAGCCTCATATCATGTTGTCACCACATTCATTAACATCATCACATTTTCTCTTCATAATTACTCACCCCTTTTTACGTGAATGTTCATTTCATCACATGCCAGTGCACTTGGCCATTTGTGTGTTTCACACTCTAACTTAACCCTTCAAGGTTTTCATCATTTCATTACATAATAATCATTTCATCTTATGCCAATGCACTAGTCCATTTAGTGTATTTTAGACTTGTACTTTATGCTTGTAGGGTTACAATCATTTCATTACATACATATTGGGTTCACTTATTTTTAAACATATGCTAGACATATGGGTCTAAACATACAAGCCATGAGGCTTCATTCATAGTTCGTCTAAGTTATTCATATATTTCTAAGATTATGTAATACAAGACTTATGCATATTGTATGTATGCCAAGATCTATATTTCGATCTACGTTGGCAGCATTATTCTTGAAGATTTAATTCACCTATTACTTACGCATCTATACGGAATTTGGGCAAGGGAATCCTATTTCGAAACCCTTAGACAACACTCACATTTTTTGATTGTATTTTGGTCTACATGACATTGGTACCCTAGATCGAGCCCCAACGTCAATGTTTCCTCTTTATTTGTCTCCTTTGAATTACCTCTTACTTGGCCAAGGGTTTTGGCATCAAACTTCCACAGCACCTTTTATTTTTTTGAATCTATATTTCCTTGTCTATTTCGAGTTGACTATGAGGTTGTGGGATCAAACCCGCACAACCTCCCTTTATTATTCTTTTATTTTGCTCCTTAAATTTTCCTAAGAGGTCATGGGTTCGATTCCCACACGCCTTCCTCTTTATATTTTTTATTCTCCTCTAGATATCTTCCTAAGAGATCGTGGGTTCGATTCCCACACGTGTCCCCCTTTAGTTTTCTTTTATTCTCCTCCTTAATATGTCTAAGAGGTCGTGGGTTCGATTCCCACATGCCTGCCCCTTTATTTTTCTTTTATTCTCCTCCTTAAATCTGATTGAGAGGTGGTGGTATCGAACCCCACTCCGCTCATCACTTTTTTTAAGTTACATTTTCCATCCAATACCGTGGTTCGAATTCCCTTTACCACATTTCGTTTTACTTCTTTATTTTTATTATTTTTCACATTTTGAGGTCACGGGTTCAATCCTCCATGACCTCACTTGTTTTAATTAATTTCTTTCAACATTTTGAACCCTCTTTGCTGACAGAAATTCATCACTAGATGCTGGTAATTTTCTTTTAATTTTTCAGTATCCTTTCATTAAGTTATACCTTTGTTTTTAGGGGAATTTCGTAGTGCATTTAGAAAGTTTTAGGTGTGTTTTCATGGATGGTTTAGACAAGATATTATTCCTCAAATCGGCCACATTCCAACTCATATGAACATCACATTTACATCAACATGTGAACATGAAATATAAAAAGCTATGATGGCATTTCAAGTCCTACACCATGAACAATAGCCACGGTCACACACACATACACACGTAGTTACATTTTTGGAAACATCAACATAAGTCACATAATTACAAATATATATAAGCATATATTCATAAAGAAAACACGTTTCATTCCTAGTTTCTACCAGAAAACATAACCAACCTATGATTTAATGGGAGCTAGTGACAGGGATGTGCAACAGGGAACAATCCTAGTTTTCAGAATTAATATTCTGAGCCTTAAGGGGTCTCTTGGGAAAGGGACCAAGAGATAAGAGAACCCATACCTTTTTGACATTCAAATCATAACTTACTTCCCAAAGAAATCCTCCAAACACACGTCCAATTCGAAGAGCTTCAACACCAACTTTACGGAAAAACCCTCTATTTGCCTAACGTGTTTTATTATTTTTTTGTTTATAATTTTCGTTGTGAGTTCTTCAAGTGTGAAGAACATT
Organism: Solanum chmielewskii; assembly: GCA_027704785.1. Classification (NCBI taxonomy): domain Eukaryota; kingdom Viridiplantae; phylum Streptophyta; class Magnoliopsida; order Solanales; family Solanaceae; genus Solanum; species Solanum chmielewskii. The sequence goes on from JAKWIX010000320.1 coordinate 39,704,008, forward strand.
TTTTTACCTACTGTTTTTGTACGTTATTTGGAAGAGAAAAATGTGAGTGAGAGTGATAGAGATATGAAACAGAGAGATGAGCGTAGGAGAGAAGAGTTTTCTTAGGCTTAGGAGTCTAGTTTAGGACTTAGTCAAATAAGGTTTTATTAAATTATTAAAAATCTGAATTTCATTTATTTTAAAACAGATAATAATTAATAAATATAAATTAATTACATTAATTTTCCAACTTAAATTTAAAACAATTTAACTCATTGCGTCCACCTAGGTTCGAACCCGGGTGGACCAAGACTTCACTTCAAGAGCCCAATTCCGTCCCTCTGTCCCCAAAATGCCCCCCACCTTATTAATTAATTAACTTATTATATATTTAGTGTAATTACGATATTACCCTTAGCCTGGAAATAGACCATTTTACCCCTAGATCCTCCAAACTTAAGATTTTTCCTTTTTAAGTTTGGTAAAAACTCCTTCAAGTTAATCTTCGTATTCTAGAGCCCTACATGGTTTGACCCAACCTTTCCTAGCTCAACTAACTCAACAAGTTAGTTGGCTTGGATGTAGCTAGAGTTCCGAGGTATGTTTCTATGCGCATCAATCCGTTCGAACCCGATCTAATCGTTGGCATTCTAGACACAGTAAGCATTACTTTGCATATCCAATTTTAGGGTTTTTACAATATCCCCCCCCCCCCTTAAGAACATTCGACTTCGAATGACACTACTCTTTACTGACAATAAGTAATTAATCAATAAAATGTATGCATACATAGGTAATTCAATACTCTCCATTGGTGGATATCTAATTCACATATTAACATGATTGTGGACATCCTTGAAACCTACTAGTAGCTTCACATTAAAAGACTAAGGAACTCTTTCCTAAACTAGTCTCATTAAGGAATACAACACAAGTAAACATGTAAGTCAAACAAATCAGCAACCAACATGATGACTCAAACATATTAACCTCATACTAGTGCCTACACACCATACAACATTCAAATACCTGAAGGACTTATTAAGGCTACTCATTCGAGACTTCCCCGGAGGTGCCTTTCCATGCACACCTAGACTTGAGTGCGAAGAATCATTGCCTCCTTGGAGCCTCTTCACTTTGACCATTAGGTTGAACTCTCTCATTTCCGTGTTTTGACTTCTTATATTCGAACAATACTTTATCATGTGACCCGATTTGCCACAACTGTAAAAAGCGTGATAGTCCATCATACCTTCTCTCCCCACGCAGTATGCCACACTTCCTACAAGGTGGGTTCTCATGAGTTTTAAAGTCTTAGGAAGCTCAGGGAGTAATCATCGACAGACATCCTACCCTGCTTAATGTTGATGAATTCCTCAACCTTAGCCTCCTTAATTTTTTCGGGAAAGAACCGCCCTAGAAAAGCCATCTTTAGAAGATCCCAAGTAATAGGACTCCTTCCTAAGGCTTTGCTATCTTGCCACACCTTATACAAGGATTGAGCTACATCCTTTAGCTTGTAGAATGCAAACTCAGACTTCTCCACATCAATCAAACCCAATAGCCTTAGCTTGTAAATTGCTAGATTAGGCCATCTGTACTGATGTTGTGCTTACTTCTCCATCAGTCAACCCAGCTTAGTTAACAGGCATCCCTATTCCAGCCGCTGGAGCCTATGGAGAAACTTGAATTACCCAGTAGCCGCTCCTCCAATATCCCCGCTTTCTTTTCTCTTTGTATTCATCTTTTTGAAATTTGAAGAGTTGATGTTAGATACTCTCTTAACACCAACAAATCCGACATTACAGAAGGCACGATAAGATTAGAAAAAGGGAAATTTTCTTACGCATCATGTAGTCTTTAATTCAAGATAGTGGTGCACTTCACTACTATGACTTAGAAATTACTCAATATGGTATATGTAAACTTATTATCCTCAGTATTTCACCTAGCACTCTAATATAAACTTTTTCACGACCAGAGTCTAGACCCTAGATGAGACCGGCGTCATTGACCTCTCAGAGGTCGCAGACAAGCCTACTAACGTCATTCTTACTTCGTCTAGGTTAATTTAAGTGGAAGATTTGAAACTTTTTGTTTCTTAAGATGCTTACTAAACATTATACTACATACGTAATTGTTCACCATAAATCATCTAACATTAAGATAATCAAATGAAAGAAACAGTTTATTATAACTATAATTAATACAGATATAAAAAGAGAAATTTTTGATATTTTGGTAACATATGAAGTAATAGAAGTAACAACTCAAGGTTGGACTAAATTAGATATACAAAATGATTTTTATGATGAATTTTATTTTGACATATATGATTTATATGATGATCTAGAGATATTCAGGGATCAATGATTGAACCAAAAAAGTTTGAAGTTTGGCAAAAACGAAGTAATAATAATTATAAGATAAAATTTAGTAAAGACCCAAACAAATTAAGTAAACTTTTTAAAATTTTGTATAGAAAAATATTTGTTTGGCCGACGCATAACGACAAAAAACATTACATGACAGTGGCCTTTACTTTATTTATGGCCGACACGACTTTTTACATATGGCCTTCATTTATATGGCTGACGCAAAACAACAAAATACAAAATACAATAATACTATTACAATAATATTATTATTAGATTAATATCTTTTTTTTGTAAATAAGCAATTTATCTTTTTCCCAATACAATGTCTAAACAAAAACGGGAGAGAAACGCTAGTGAAACATAATCCACTAGCTCAATTCTACAACTAAGCTAGAATGTTCATGGGCAAGCGTCCTAGAAAGTGTGAGGGCCTACAATATCCGGATGAATAAGCGACGTCTGGATACATGCAACGTCGATCCTGTAGATCTGCGTCCACCTGCGCCTACACCTAAAGTTGTACTAAGTATGGGTATATGCAAGCACACACCAAGGACATGCATGAGTAAGAATAGCTCTTTCTTAACAACATGATTGTAGAAGGTCAAGTCAGTGGACTTTCCAAATTGAGATTAGGAAAGTTTCTGAGATTTCAAAATTTGGATTAGGAAAGTCATGCCATGAAAGTAACATACATCATACTACTTATCATATTGCACACAACACATAACATCTTACAGATAACACATATCATAGTTCATATAACACATAAGATTGTTCATATAATTCATTCGTATGCCATGAGACCTTGGAATCATGTACTTGACATTAAGACATCCAAAAAATGAGGTCTCAACATATGGGACCTAAACTAAGGAGTCTCCTTTACAAAACACAGAATCAACTTCATTCATTCATACGTACTTCATTTCATTTCATTCATGGTCCAGTGTAAACACCAGCTATACCAAGGATGTAGTTTAAGACTTTCATCTGGTTCGTTGTGCAATGACCAAGAATGACTTAATGTCATTACTTTAATCTATGTCATTACTTGATTATCCTATCCTAACACCTTTGGAATCATTCGTTTCATTATGTTCATCATTTGAGGCTCGCCTCATTCATTTATTGGCAATATTAACATTAACTTACATAGATCATGTGAGCATCATGAAATCTAGTGTCATGAAACCCTACACCGAAAAGAGGTTGAATCCCTAGCCAATGGGACCCAAAACATGCTAGCGTACATAGGAATTGAACCCTGCCATATCCCTATATTGGTAGTATAGGCTAAAAGACTAGGAGATAAAAGGAGACACCTACCCGACGTGCTGGACAATCTGATCTCATTAAAGTTACGTGAGCCTCTGCCCTTCCTGAATAAAGGCATCCTTGCTCATAGCTAGTCTATTGGTGATAAGTATAATATTCCATTACATTCAACCCATACGTCATTGAAGCTGGCTTTTATTTGAGGATATCATAGCTCAATAAATGATTTCTCATCTCATCATTATAATTAAGTGTGTTAATATCAATACTTTCATTAGAGTGTTCATATAGAATAGTCTCTTTATTAACTTTGCACTCTCATAGGTGAGTACGTTTTGGTAATATTTACTTACGCTCATTTGAGATTGCTCTCATCTTTTACAGTAGCCTCAAATCATGTTTTCACCACATTCATCAACATTAACACATTTGCTCTTCGTAATTACTCACCACTTTTTACTTGAATGTTCATTTCATCATATGCTAATGCACTTGGCCATTTGTGCATTTCACACACTTACTTAACCCTTCTAGGATTTAATCATTTTATTACATAATAATCATATCATCGTATTCCAATGCACTTGTTCATTTAGTGTGTTTTATACTCGTACTTAGCCCTTATAGGGTTACATCATTTCATTACATACATATTAGGTTCACTTATTTTTAAACGTATGCTAGACTTATGGGTCCACACACAAGCCATAAGGCTTCATTCATAGTTTGTTTAAGTGGTTCATATTTTCCTAAGATTATGTAGTACAAGACTTATGCATCTTGTATGTATGCCAGGATTTCAATTACGATCTAAGTAGAAAGCATTATTCTTGAAGATGTAATTCACGTATGACTTATGCATCTATACGTAATTTGGGCCAGGGAACCCATATTTGAATCCCTTAGACAACACTTACTTTTTTTTTTTATTGTATTTTGGTCCACATGACATTGGGACCCTAGATTAACACCCAACATCATTGTTTCCTCTTTATTTGTCTCTTTTTAAGTACCTCTTACTTGGCCAAGGGGTTTTGGGATCAAACCCTCACAACCCCTTTTTTATTTTTTAATCTATTTCTCCTTGTCTATATCGAGTTGGCTATGAAGTTGTCGGATCAAACCCCGACAACCTCTCTTCATTTTTATTTTATTCTCCTTCTTAAATATGCCTAAGACGTCGTGGGTTCGATTCCCACACACCTTCCCATTATTTTTCTTTTATTATCCTCCTGAAATCTTCGTAAGAGGTCGTGGTTTCGATCCCCATACGCATCCCCCTTTATTTTTCTTTTATTCACCTCCTTAATATGCTTTAGAGGTCATGGGTTCGATTACATGCCTTCCCCTTTAGTTTTCTTTTATTCTCCTCCTTTATCTGCCTAAGTGGTTGTGGGTTCGATTCCCACACGCCTCCCCCTTTATTTTTCTTTTATTCTCCTCTTTAAATCTTATTGAGAGGTGGTGGTTTAGAATCCTACTTCTCTCATTTATTTATATTTTAAAGTTACATTTTCCAGCGAATACCATGGTTCTAATGCCCTTTACTACATGTCTTTTTACTTCTTTGTTTTCATGATTTTTCACATTGTGAGCTCACGGGTTCAATCCTCCACGAACTCACTTATTTTAATTCATTTTTTTCAATATTTTGAACCCTCTTTGCTGACAGAAATTCATCACTAAATGCTGGAAATTTTCTTTTAAATTTTCAGCATACTTTCAGCAAGTTATACCTTAGTTTTTAGGGGAAGTTCATAGTGCATTTAAAACGTTTTAGGTGCGTTTTCATGGATCGTTTAGACAAGATATTATCCCTAAAATTAGACACATTTCAACTCATATGAACATCACCTTTACATCAACATGTGTACATGATATTTAAAGAACTATCATACCATTTCAAGTCCTAAACCATGAACAATAGCCACGGTAACACACACATACACACTTAGTTACATTTTTTGGAAACATCAACATAAGTCACATAATTCCAAAAATATATATAAACACATAATCATTACGAAAACAAATTTCATTCCTAGTTACCAGCAAAATTAACCAACCTATGATCAAATAGGAGCTAGTGACAGGGACATGCAACGGCGAACAATCCTAGTTTTCAGAATTAATACTTTGAACCTTTGATATACTGTGGTTTCACGGTAGTATTAATACCTTTTCCTTAATTTTAGTGTGTTCAAAAGCCTTTTTGTGCTAATTTTTATATAAGTTTCTCCTTGTTTGTAGGAAATCTGTTCAAAGATGTATGCGGAGGTTTTTGAGGGAAGAAATGCAGAAGAGACCAGTTACGGAGCTTGTGACGGTCCGTCATGCTTGTGACGGTCCATCATGCTTGTGATGGTCGGTAGGTGGTAGCGTAGTGCATCTGCTGAAGGAAGATGGGGAACTCTGACCAAGTGTGGGGTTACGGAGTCCATGATGGTCCGTCCTGCAGGTTCGTCATGAAGTTCAGTGAAGTAATCCCAGTTCCCATATTCCAAGAGTTTAAGTGTATTGGAACAAAGACCCGCGACGGACCGTTGTGCCCATGACGGTCCGTCATACTTGCCGTCGAGGGTAATGAAGAGAGCAGCAGAGGAAATTGCACAAGTATGGGACGACGGAGTCCATGACGGTCCGTCGTGACCAAGACGATCCATTGCGAGGTTCGTCGACCCAACCGCGTTTTGACAAATTTCCACCAAATAGAGTCCTTGTTTAATTATGTTTTTATTTTCTATAAATAGTTCGAAAAACCTCATTTTTGAGGTTAGACCCCGTATTGTTAGACTCTGGATCATTATTAGACTCTGTGTATTAGTGTTAGACTTTTGATTATCATTAGACTCTTTGTGAGATTCTTGATTTCATTTGAGATTCTAGCAAGTAATTGTTGGTGATTTTAGGTGATTAATCAAGAAAACTTTTGGATTTTCCTGTTTCTCATTGAAGTAAGTACATGAATTCTTATATAATATATTTGAATATTGTGATTATGAATATGAGTAGCTAAACTCCATAACTAGGGTTGTGGGAACCATAGGAAAATAATGATATAAAACCTAACTATAATAAAAATTCTAGAATAGTGTCTTGCATGTATTAATAATTCTTTCGCTTAGAAGTCTTTTTAATGGATGGCCAACGTTAGAACTCTCCTTAATACTACTTGCCGGACCAAGGAGGTAGATAATATGAAAAGAATTATCAACGTAGATTTAGTGTATACTATCTAATAGGCTAGTATTGATTGGTACGAGGTAATAACTTAGTCAAATATCGAATACGATGCTTAATATAAGGTAAAGATAAGGTTTAGGATAGCAACACGCGTAGGCGCACCAAGATGCGGAGTGAGATTTTCTAGATGCCGGACCAAGGATTTAGAAATACATAACTTATCACTTTGCATGCAAGATACTAGGAAAGAGTTGTTATAGTCAGAATTATCAAGTTATGAACCTGTGGGGAACACGTAAACCCTAGTTACTTTGATTAATTGATTAAACTCCAACATTCAAAGAGTTTAAGTGTCTCTTTCAATTCCGTTAGTTATTTTCATTCATTTAGAAATAGAAACCCCCCTTTTATTGCTTTTTCTTTCCAAGGAAGTAATTGACCGAACAATAGTAATAATCGGTGAAAGTTAAGTCTAAACTATTTTTCTCGTGGAAATGATCCCAACCTCAGTAGTTGGGTTATTTACTTGACACGACCGCTTTACTTCCTATTTGAGAAGTAAGTTTGAGTGTATAAAATTTTGGCACCGTTGCCGGGTAAAGTAGCTTTTAGATTAACCTAAACTTATTACTATAGTTTAGTTGATATTTTCTTGATTTTACTTTGTTTTATTGTTTTTGATTAGTGTAGATCCACCCTCCATGTATGCCAAATACACGGAGAGGAAGAGAACCCTTGTTTTCCTACGATCACGAATTAGAGCGCACACAACGCAACATGAATAGAAACTTTGGAATCAATGATGATGATCCAAGCCAGAACATCCCAGCTCCGGTTGATGTTCATGGTCAGTTGTTACCCGATGCTCCGGGTGATCACCAAAAGAGGGGACAAAATCCTGTTCCACAGCCCCAAGCATACTACAGAGGCTATGATAACATAGCAGACTCCGATGGGCCACTTGTTTTGCCTCATCTACCCACATGCCATAGTTTTGTCGTAACTAGTAGCCTGATGCAAATGCTCACTGGCAGAGGTTTGTTTTCAAGGCTACCTTTTTAGGATCCACATGCCCATATAGCTAAGGTAATGGCAGTGTGTAAATGTTGTGTAGGGAGGCCTGACTTGGATTTAGATGTAATAGGGCTCATAGTGTTTCCTCTCTTATTGATAGGAGAAGCTGCTATATGTTTCACTGAGCTCCCATACAAGTCAATCTTCACTTGGAACCAACTAAGGTATGTTTTCTTAGTACGCTACTATACGGTCTCCAAGAAACTAAACCACAAAGACAGTGAATAACTTTCTGGCACTACCAGGAGAGTCAGTTAGTAGTTCTTGGGATAGATTCACCTCATTCTTGAGAAGTGTTCCAAATCACCGTATAGATGATGAGTCACTGAAGGAATACTTTTATCGGGGACAGGATGATAATAATAATAAAGCGGTGTTGGACAATATAGCAGGTGGATCTTATGGGAAATGTCCTTATGCTGAGATTGTCGAAAAATTAGAGAAAATCTCCCGGAATAGTAAAGTTTGGAGTACTAGGAAGTCTGATACAGGGAGAAACACTTTCGTAGTACAGTCCACTCACAACCATGCCACAGATGAGATTCGCGAAGAAATTGATCAGATGAGAACTGAGCTTGGGTTGGTACTAAAACATGTCACTGGGGTGCAGAAAAGATAAATACAGTCAACTACTTGTTGAAACCACCATCTAATGATGAATGCTATTATGCGGAGGACTCCTATGTGGTAAATGAGAAGACGGGGGGTTTTCGACTGAGTGCCCAAGGCTCAAATCAGGATAATTGAGAAAGAAGAGAGTAATGGAACAGATGCAGAAGTCCCTATTAAGATAATTCCCATGCCTAGACCACCACCACCCTTCCTTCAGAGATTAGTGGAAAAGACCGAGGATGGTAAATATCGGCGTTTTATAACATTGGTGAAGCAGCTCTCTATCAATGTCCCTTTGGTAGAAGCTCTAGAACAAATGTTTGGTTATACCAAGTTTATGAAAGATGTGGTTACAAAGAAAAGATCGGTCACTTTCGAGGATGATGATAGGCTGCAGCATTGTAGTGCTATTGCTTTAAGATCCCTCGTACAAAAGAAAGAAGATCTGGGTGCGTTCACTATTCCTTGTACAATTGGGTCATTACATTTTGCGAAAGAATTATGTGATCTGGGGCAAGCATAAATCTCATGCCCCTCTCGATCTACAAGACGTTTGGTTTGGGGGATCAAAAACCCACTGCGATGCGGCTACTAATGGCTGATCGGAGAGTGAAAAGGCCTATAGGGGTACTCCATGATGTGCTAGTAAAAGTGGAGTCATTCATCTTTCCAACTGATTTTGTTATTCTTGATTGTGAAGTCGATTTTGAAGTGCCTATTATTCTTAGGAGGTCATTCCTTGCTACAGGTAGAGCCTTAGTTGATATGGAAAAGGGGAAGATGAAATTTCGGTTGAACAATGAAGAAGCGACATTCAAAGTTTGTAGGACCATGAGGCAGGGTGGTGAGCTCCTATCGGTATCCGCCATATCCCACAAAGAAAATATGAAGAAGGAGAATGAATGAAAAAGTGCAAAACAAGAGGTTATGGTTGGGGATTTGGTGCTTTTAGACAGTTCTGGGTCGCCTAGTCATCCAAGCAAGCTCAAGTCCAAACAGACTGGCCCTTACTTGATTACCCAAGTATTCCCTATGCAGCAGTTGAGTTAAAAGCCAAGGAGGGAGTGCGGTTTAAGGTGAATAGAGAATGAATAAAACTCTATTTAGGGCATAATGAATCGGTGAATTAAGTGATAGAGGTATACCATCTTAATGAAGGCTGAATAATCAAGTGTCCTCTGTCGTGCCGTGATGTTAAATCAGGCGCTTGTTGGGAGGCAACCCAATACTTATAGATTTTATTTTTAGCACTGGTAGCATTTTTCTACTAATGGGTTTTAAATTTGCAGGCACATCACCAGGAAATTCTGCAGAAAATTACTCTGCAGCAATCACTGACAGATACAGTGACGGTCCATTTCGCCTATGACGGAACGTCGTATGCATCCGTCGTGCCAGGTACGTCTTTCATTTATTTTCAAACTACGGAACGCACGATGGAACAAATGACGGATTGTCACAACTGAGATCGACCATCGTCAGGGAATCGTCGCGTCATTAATGAGGCGTACCCGACCCGACCCAGTTGGAGTTTTTTATAAAATTATGTAACCGTTTAAACTCCCCAACCCCTCATTTCACCCCCATTCCTTCACTATTCCTTTTATTTCCCTCCCTTTTAAGCTTCCAAACTCTCTCCCTCTATCAACCGATCATTGTTCTCCCAAAATCCCCTAAAAGTTATCATCTACTAGTCGGAGTTGCTGTTGTGGGTCTTCTCGGTCACCAAGTACTGTTTCCATCATGTTTTTCTCCAATTCTCAGGTATGTGTCTCTAATTTCGACTCATTGATCTTGTAATTTTGCTTATCAATTAGTTTTAGCCTAGTTTTTATTGATATGTTCATTTATTTTATATAAATTTCTATCTAACCTAGGTTAAAAATCTCCGAAATTGCCGTGTTTACAAACCTACATATAGGTGCTTTTGCAATTACTAGTTTACTACGTATTTGGATAAGACAAATGTAGGTCCAAAACACTAGAAATTCGATTTGGGTCATCGCGGATGAATGGGGTACCCCCACTTTTATCATGGATCTACAGAACGATACCCCGATGACGGACCGTCGTAGTGTCCGGTCCAAAAGCCCTAACACCCCACTTCCCATTTTTTTCTAAGTGTCCTCCAACGCACACATGTGACGGACTGTCGTCTTCTTACACAACTATTCTGGTTGTCAGAGACCCTGTTCCTTAGGGTCTCTCATTTTTTTCTAAGTGTCCTCCAACAGACACATGTGACGGACCGTCGTCTTCACGATGGTCCGTCATGCACAACCGTTCTGGTTGTTAGAGACCCTGTTTCTAAGGGTCTCTCTCCATTTTTATAAGTGTCCTCACGCGGATGAGTACAACGGACCATCATACCCACGACGGTCCGTCCTGCATGACCGTTATGACGGTCAGAGTCCCCTCTCCTAAGGGTCTCTTTTTTTTTCAAGTGTCCTCTGACAGACACCTACAAAGGACCGTCGTACCTGTGACAGTCCGTCCTGCACATACCGGCATACTAGTCAGAGACTCTCCTTCAGGGTTCTCCATATATACATAGTCTAAGCAAGACACGACGGACCCCATGATGGTCCACTCATAGTCACGACGTGCCGTCACCAGGACCATTGTGTGTCACTGTTACTATAGAAATGTCATATTATTTTAATTTTTTTTTGTGTGGTTTTGCTTGTCTTGTTTGCCACTATTCGTACTAATATTGATCCTTTACAGGTACTATCTACTATGGCACCCAAGCAAGATCGAATCTATGCACGCCGGCGATCGAAGTCTGACGCTCCGTCTGCCCGCATGGTCATTGACTGTGGTGATGAGCGTGACCCCGAGTATGTGCCCCCAGGAACTTCAACCCCTTCACGTGCCACCAGAGCCACACACACAAAGGTGGAGTCCGGCGTAGTCACTGCCTCCCAGTCTGATGAGGAGCGCACACCGACCGACACACCTTCTGACGTTTCTATTAACGTTGAAATTTACGTTGATGTTGACTTTGATGTTCACATTGATATTGATGTTTTTGTCAACACTAACATTAATGTTAACGTTCAAGTTGATATTGATGTGGAAATTGATGTTAAAGTTGACGATGACATTGGCATTCACATTTATATTAATGTTGATATTTAAGTTGATGTTGACATTCACATTGACGTTGAAGTTAATGTTCACATAGAAATTCCGGTTGACCTTGTCGTTGGCGTTCACGCTCACGTTATTTTTCACATTGTCAAAATAAGAGTATAGACCCCAGACGAGACTAGCATCGTTGACCTACTTACGTCATTCTTAATTTGTCTAGGTTAATTTTAGAAGAAAATTTGAAACTTTTTATTTCTTAACATGCTTAATAAACATTCTACTACATACGTAATTGTTCACCATCAACCATCTAACATTCAGATCATCATTCCAATGAAATAGTTTTCTATGACGATAAAGATGTACTTGCAAAAATAGCACCAATACAATGTTTTAACAAAAATGGGAAAGAAATGCAAGTGGAACATACTCCACTAGCTCAATCCTACAACTAAGCAAGAATGTAAATGGACAAGCGTCCTCGAAAGCATGAGGGCCTACCAAGTCCGGAGGAATGAGCGATGACCGGATAACTCAAACGTCGATCCTGTAGCTCTAGCATCCACATGCTCCTGCACCTAAAGTTGTATAGTTGTATAGGGTTAGCACATACTTGTATTATGAGTATATGCAAGCACACACATAGGACATGCATGAGTAAGAATAACTCTTTCCTAAAAAATTGATTGTAGAATGTCAAGTCATTGGACTTGTCAAATTGAGATTTGCAAAGTGAGTGAGCTTTCCAAATTTGTATTAGCAAAGTCATGCCATGAGAGTCAAATGCATCATCATACTTCTAATATTGCACACAACACATAACAACTTATACATATCATAATTCATATAAGACATAATCTTAATAATATCATTCATTAGTATGCCTAAGACCTTGGAATCATATACTTGACATTAAGACTTCCCAAAAATGAGGGCTCAACATACGGGACCTCAACTAGGGAGTCTGCTTTAGCAAACACAGAGTCGACTTCATTCATTCATACCTACTTCATTTCTTTTCATTAATGGGCCAGTGTAAACACCAGTTATACGTAGAATGTAGTTTAAGACTTTCATCAGGTTCGTTGTGCAATGACCAAGAATGAATGACCTAATATCATCACTTGAATCTAACTCACCTCTTGATTATACTATCCTAACACCTTTTGTATCATTTGTTTCATTATGTACATCATTTGAGGCTAGCCTCATTCAATCATTGGGAACTTTAACTATAGCCAACATAGATCATGTGAGCATCATGAAATCTAGTTTCATGAAACCCCCCATCAAAAAGAGGTGGAATCACCGGCCAAACTAACCCAAAATATGCTAGCGTACATAGGGATTGAACCCCGCCAGATCCCTATATTGGCAGTATAGGTTTGAAGACTAGGAAATATAAGGAGAACCATACCCCGCATGCCAGACAGTCTCATCTCATGAGAGTTACATGAACCTCCGCCTTTCCCAAAAGAAGGAATCACCTCTCATAGCTAGTCTATCGGTGCTCAGTATAAAATTACATTACATTCAACTTATAAGTTCTGGAAGATGTCTTGTAGTATGAGAACATCATCGCTCAATAGATGATTTATCATCTCATCATTATTATTAATTGAGTTAATCTCAATACTTTCATTAGACTGTTCATAGAGACTAGTCTCTTCATTAAATTATTACACTCTCAAAGGTGAGTACGTTTTGGTAACATTTAATTAGGCTCATTTGAGATTGCTCTCATCGTTTACATTAGCCTCATATCATGTTGTCACCACATTCATTAACATCAGCACATTTTCTCTTCATAATTACTCACCCCTTTTTACGTGAACGTTCATTTCATCATATGCCAATGCACTTGGCCATTTGTGTGTTTCACACTCATACTTAACCCTTCTAGGTTTTCATCATTTCATTACATAATAATCATTTCATCTTATGCCAATTCACTTGTCCATTTAGTGTAATTTACACTCGTAATTAATCCTTGTAGGGTTACAATCATTTCATTACATACATATTAAGTTCACTTATTTTTAAACGTATGCTAGACTTATGGGTCTAAATATACAAGCCATGAAGCTTCATTCATAGTTCGTTTAAGTTATTCATATCTTCCTAAGATTATGTAGTACAAGACTTATGCATCTTTTATGTATGCCAAGATCTCTATTTAAATCTAAGTTTGCAGCATTATTCTTGAAGATTTAATTCACGTATGACTTACGCATCTAAACGGAATTTGGGCAAGGGAACCCAATTTCGAATCCCTTAGACAACACTCACATGTTTTTATTGTATTTTTTTCTACATGACATTGATACCCTAGATCGAGCCCCAACATCAATGTTTCCTTTTTATTTGTCTCCTTTGAATAAACTCTTACTTGGCCAAGAGGTTTTGGGATCAAACCTCCACAACCCCTTTTATTTTTTTAAATCTATATCTCCTTGTCTATTTCGAGTTGACTATGAGGTTGTGGGATCAAACCCCCACAGCCTCTCTTTATTTTTCTTTTATTCTCCTCCTTAAATTTTCCTAAGAGGTCATGGGTTCGATTCCCACACGCCTTCCCCTTTATTTTTTTTATTCTCCTCTTGATATCTTCCTAAGAGGTCGTGGGTTCGATTCCCACACGTGTCCCCCTTTAGTTTTCTTTTATTCTCCTCCTTAATATGCCTAAGAGATCGTGAGTTCGATTCCCACATGTCTGCCCCTTTATTTTTCTTTTATTCTCCTCCTTAAATCTGATTGAGAGGTGGTGGTATCGAACCCTTTTCCTCTCATTTGTTTTTATTTAAGTTAGATTTTCTATCCAATACCATGGTTCAAATTCGCTTTACCACATTTCTTTTTACTTCTTTATTTTCATTATTTTTCACATTTTGAGGTCACGGGTTCAATCCTCCATGACCTCACTTGTTTTAATTCATTTTTTTCAACATTTTGAACCCTCTTTGCTGACAGAAATTCATCACTAGATGCTGGAAATTTTCTTTTAATTTTTCAGCATCCTTTCATCAAGTTATAACTTATTTTTTAGGGGAATTTCATAGTGCATTTAGAACGTTTTAGGTGCATTTTCATGGATCGTTTAGACAAGATATTATCCCTCAAATCATCCACATTTCAACTCATATGAACATCAAATTTACATCAACATGTGTACATGAAATATACAGAGCTATGATGGCATTTCAAGTCCTGAACCATGAACAATAGCCACGGTAACACACACATACACACTTAGTTACATTTTTTGAAACATCAACATAAGTCACATAATTCCAAATATATATAAGCATAAAAATCATCACGAAAACACGTTTCATTCCTAGTTTATACCAGAAAACATAACCAACCTATGATTCAATGGGAGCTAGTGACAGGGACATGCAATAGGGAACAATCCTAGTTTTCAAAATTAATATTCAGAGCCTTAAGAAGGTCTCTTGGGAAAGGGACCAAGAGAGAAGAGAACCCAACCTTTTTGACGTTCAAACCTCAACTTTCTGCGCAAAGAAACCCTCAAACACACGTCCAATTCGAAGAGCTTCAACACCAACTTGATGGAAAAACCCTCTATTTGCCTAACGTGTTTTGTTAGTTATTTTTTTATAATTTTCGATGTGAGTTATTCAAGTGTGAAGAACTTTTGTTTACCTACTGTTTTTGTACGTTATTTGGAAGAGAAAAATGTGAGTGAGAGTGATAGAGACATGAAATAGAGAGATGAGCGTAGGAGAGAAGAGTTGTCTTAGGCTTAGGAGTCTAGTTTAGGACTTAGTCAAATAAGGTTTTATTAAATTATTTAAAATCTGAATTTGATTTATTTTACATCAGCTAATAATTAATAAATATAAATTAATTACATTAATTTACCAGCTTAAATTAAAAACAATTTGATTCATTGCTTCAACCTAGGTTCGAACCCGGGTGGAGCAATACTTCACTTCAAAAGCCCAATTTTGTCCCCCTCTCCCAAAAATGCCCCTACCCCCCCCCACCTTATTAATTAATTAACTTATCATATATTTAGGGTAATTACGATACTACCCTTATCATGAAAAAGAACATTTTACCCCTAGATCCTCCAAACATAAGATTTTTCCTTTTTAATGTTGGTAAAAACTCCTTCAAGTAAATCTTCGTATTCTAGAGCCCTACATGGTTGGACCCAACCTTTCCTAGCTCAACTAACTCCCCAAGTTAGTTGGCATTGATGTAGCTAGGGTTCCGAGGTCTGTTTCTATGCGCATCGATCCGTTTGAACCCGGTCTAATCGTTGGCATTCTAGACACAGTAAGCATTACTTTGCATATCCAATTTTAGGGTTTTTACATTATCCCCCCCCCCCTTAAGAACATTTGTCTTCGAATAACAGTACTCTTTACTGACAATAAGTAATTAATCTATAAAATGTATGCATACATAGGTAATTCAATACTACCAATTGGTGAATATCTAATTCACATATTAACATGATGGTGCACATCTTTGAAACCTACTAGTAGCTTTACATTAATAGACTAAGGAACTCTTTCCTTAACTAGTCTCATCAAAAAATACAACACAAGTAAACATGAAATTCATACAAATCAGCAACCAACATGATGACTCAAACATATTAACCTCATACTAGTGCCTAAACACCATACATCAGTCAAATACCTGAAGGACTTATTAAGGCTACTGATTCGAGACTTCTCCAGAGGTGCCTTTCCCGGCACCCCTAGACTTGAGTGCGAAGAATCGTTGCCTCCTTGGAGCCTCTACACTTTGACCATTAGGTTTAACTCTCTCCTTTCCTTTTTCTTGACTTCTCCTATTCGAACAATCCTTTATCATGTGACCCGGTTTTCCACAGCTGTAAAAAGCGTGAGAGTCCATCATACCTTCTCCCCCCACGCAGTATGCCACACTTCCTAAAAGGTGGGCTCTCTTGGGCTGTAAAGTCTTAGGAAGCTCAGGGAGTAATCCCTTACTGATATCGTGCCCTTCTTAAGGTTGATGAATTCCTCAACCTTAGCCTCCTTCATTTATTTGGGAAAAACCACCCTTGAAAAACCATCTTGAAAAGATCCAAAGTAATAGGACCCCCTCTTAAGGCTCTGCTATCTTGCCAAACCTTATACCAGAATTGAGCTACATCATTTAGCTTGTAAGATGCCAACTCAGACTTCTCCACATCAATCAAACCCAATAGCATGAGCTTGTAAATTGCTAGGTTGGGTCATTAATACCAATGTTGTCCTTACTTCTCCATCTGTCAACGTAGCTGAGTTAACAGACATCCCTATTCTAGCAGCTGGAGCCTGGGGAGAAACTTGAATTACCCCAGTAGCCGCTCCCCTATACCCACCTGTTTTTCTCCTTGTATTCAACTTTTTGAAACTTCAAGATTTGATGTTAGATACTCTCTTAAAACCAAGAAATCCGACATTAGAGAAGGCACGATAAGTTAGAACAAGCACTACACCATTTTAGGCCTACGGCCACACTAAATCTGAGCAACACTTAAAAAGTGTTGCCTAAAATATTTTTTGAAACACTTTTAAAATGTAGCCTAAATTTTTAACTTTCAGCAACAACAATATTGGAAACACTTGTAAAGTGTACTCTTTAATGGTATTGGTTACACTTTATAAGCGTTGTCATAATATGAAATAAATGGCAACATCTATTTACATATATGACCACACTTTTAAAGTGTCCTATTTTTTACAATTGTAGAAACAACACATTACAAGTGTGGCCTAAATTTTTCAATAAAATTTTATATTCCCTCAAACATTTTCAAATCCGTACAATATTTTATTGGCCAAAAAAATTATTAATAAAACATTTCTAAAAACTTCTCTCTCTGTCTTCTCTCCTGGAACACGTTTTACCTTTTTTTTTCTGTAAGAGTAGCTGAAGAACGTAGCTGAAGTGAAGACCGAAGAGAACAAGCTGAAGAACGTAGCTGAGCTGAAGAACTTAGGTTAACAGAAGTACTGATCAACATCTGAGTCGAAGATTGTTTTCTCTAGAACATGATTTTCTCAAAGGGATGAAATGCTGAAGCATAAGAACTAAGGATAGAAGAATTGAGGATCGAAGAACTAAAGAGTGGAATATGAAAATCTTAAGAGCTTAGCGGAAAATTTCTCCGATACCGATTTTGTCAAGTGTACGTATAAATTATGTACATTTGAGTTTCCTTCTAATTTTCTACTAATAATCTAGCACTAGAACAATCTTCTTGTCAATTGATTGAATTTTGTTTTGTATTTAGAAACAATTGATTAATTCGGGCGTTCTTACAATTAAAATTCCAAAGTATGGGAAGAAAGTTTTGAAAATCTGAACGTCAAAGTTAGCCCTAGGAATCTCGAGTAGACGAGAAAGTGCGAATTAATACTCAAAGCATTTGAGTCTGTGAGTATATATCTTTGTGTTTGTATTGCGTTGTACCTCTATTGCGTTTCTTATGCACCAATTTCTGCATTATTTTGTTTGTGTCTTCTGTACCTGCAACTTGTGCAAGTAGTTAGTAAAAGTATATCCTCAAGGTTCACTATTTACTATTGTTCTTTAAGGTGTGTGTTCCAGTAGCTAAGATTTGTTGCATCTCAAATTGAATATAGAAGTTTGAAAGGAACTTAATAACGTTGTGTGGTATCAAAAATTAGTCTGTTCAAGAAGATTGGATTTATTTACTTCCGTAATGAGCAGGTACTAAGATGTCTTTGATCTACCCTCTAATATAAAGCTTCTTCTCGTGTGCATTCCATCCAATATAGGAAGAGAAAAAATTAGTAGTGCCTATCTTGTGCTTTTCTATGAACCATGTCAACCTTTTTATCCTTCCTTTTGGAATGCTTGTGCAGGAGGTGCAAAATGCAATAAAAGACTTGAATTGTAAGAACAAGTGGTCTATTTTTTCAATACACCGATTTAACATGGTTTATACTAGTTTTTCAATACACTGATTCAACATGGTTTATACACTTATATGAAATTGTTTATTGAGATTTTGATTCTTAATAGAGCACTTTTCGAACCTGTCTTCTATTGGGGAAAATCTTGATTGATTACTGCTTATGTTCTTGTTCTATTTGGAATTTCTATAGCATAGGACAAACTAAGATTATTTTCTTGTTTTTTCATGCGGGTATCTTCATTGATAGACATTCTGTCACTCACTATGCTAATCCTTAACTCGCAAAGCTAAGCAGATCATTGCATCTCCTCCAGTCTTTTTCTCAATCTAGTTTCATTAGGTTCTCTTGTATGCTATAGTTCAATTTTTTCTTTTTACTATTTTTGCAAACCATACATGTAATGAATGTTGTGTACCCTCCAACTTATATAATTCTCTATGTTTTGGAAATACAAGATATGACATTTCATTTTCCCCTAGAGATCATTTTCAAATGGATTAGAACTTCATTTCATGCCATGCTGTTGCATCATTTCTTGGTTATTTACTTCCTCGATTAGTCGTCTTGATCAAAGATAGGCCTTGTTTTCTATCTCATCTAAATTGATATCTTTAAGTCCGTGTTTAATCAACTTAAAGATGACATTCTCTATCTTTTCTTTTGTGGTTTTCAATGTATGTGTCACTAATGCCAATATTGAGATAATTTCAGTTTAAAGTTTATGTTTAGTTTTGTGAGATTTTTATCCTTGTTCGGACAGTGGTTGAGCATGCTATTTTTGAATTTGCATCTTTATTTATTTGCGCTCGTATTTTTTGTGAATCACTTATTCTGATACGTCGTGTCATGTGGGAAGTAAGTTTCTTTATGTTGGTATTTCCCAAATAATTATAACACATTTAGGTGATTAAATTTCCTCTAGTTTTCATTTATTTTGTACAAGTTTTCTTAGTTGTATTCCTTGTTTTATATTTTGAATCATCTGTATTGTTTGCTCCTTTTGCATATTAATTCGTCAATAAAATTAAAGTCAGTTGGAATCATCTGTATTGTTTGCTAAAAATCTCATATGCTAACTTCCTTCTGTTTCTAAATATCGACTTATTTTCACAGCATTGGCAGAATCAGCTAATTAATGTATTTTTTCTCTTTTTTTGTTTTAGGATTGTTGTTGCGTCTTTAACTGTAAATTTTGTTCTTGTTCTTGTTGGTTATTAGTTTGATCATGAAAAAAAAAGGTCATTATAGTCGTTGGAGCTTTTGTACTAGATGTTGCATTTCCAGTGACTGCTGTAATTTTACTTCCTGACAGCTTAGTAATGATGAATAATTTCCAGTATGTGTCTTCATTTTACTGCTGTAATTTCATTTACTGACTGCATTTGTCCATGAGTAATATCAGTTTGGTCAAGTTGTTTGGCCATTTAAAATATGAAAAGAATGTGGTGTGAATGTATGATAATAATTCTTCATAGTTCTGCTCTTAATCCAGAACATAGCTTCATATTTTCAGATGTTTCAGATTTCTATCCATATTTGCTTCTAAGTGAGTAAGTTTGTAACAATTTAAAATTCAATATATCCATTTCCAGCATGCTTCAATATTTTTATATTTCTATCTTGTTTCCATTTTGGATAGCATTTCATTATTTATTTTTTTCTTGGAACATTGAAGCTGATGGTATTCTTTGGTTTATAATGCTTATCATTCGTAATACTCATCGATAGTACATTAAGTAGCCAATTTGTTTATACTACTAGGATTTATTCTTTTGATGAACTTGTTTTGATCAGTAGCTTGTGTTTAGAAGAAGTTTTTGTTTTGTGTTTAGAAAAATTGATTACTTTTGGGGCTCTTACAGCTGAAATTTAAAATTGATTAATTGTTAAATTTTTTAATTTTATGCTCTTTCTGGATGGAACAGATTTGTTTACATGAGGAATTGATATTCAAGCAGTTAACGTTGTTATAAATTATGATTTCCCTAAGAACTCAGAAACATATTTGCACAGGACAGATCTTTGATCTTGCTTATCGACTTATATATTGTTTTTGCTATTTCATCCTTGGTAATT
Source organism: Solanum chmielewskii (assembly GCA_027704785.1). Lineage (NCBI taxonomy): Eukaryota > Viridiplantae > Streptophyta > Magnoliopsida > Solanales > Solanaceae > Solanum > Solanum chmielewskii. The sequence continues at coordinate 39,724,610 of JAKWIX010000320.1, forward strand.
TTTTTTGCATGTTGGACAATCAGGGAGATTTGTGAAGCTTGGTTTAGCTGTTAGACAGGTTACTTTTGAGGTTCACATCACTTTGTACGTATTAATTATGTTCATTTATATTATACTAGATCATTAAGCACTATGTGTTGATTTCTGCTACTAATAATAGTATATATCTGACTGGGAGATATAGAATTGAACAAGAACTAGGAATAGAAATTAAGAAAATCGCTTCCCAGATAGACTAAGTTATATATAAAGTCTTTCATGATAGCTCCCCTTATTTTTCTGAATGATTTTTTGATGAAGTAAATTGAGTTGTTTTGTAGTCCTGGTAGGTTCTTATTAGACTTAAAAGCTAGTTCAACTTGATTGCTTTAGATCACTTTAATGGTTTTCTTCCATTTTTAGATTTTGGAAGGCTACATAACAATTGAAGTAAAATTAATGAACTCTTTAAAATAAGGTTTCTAGTAGACCTTATCACAGGATTCTGTTAAGCTTTGAACACTTCAAGATACTTGAAAATTTTCCTTATTCTTGATTAGTTCATTAAATTTTGTCTATCCTATTAATTCAATGTCTTTCATAATTCTTTCTATCCTATTTATTTTACTTATTTTCCCTTAGAACCAAAATCAAAATTCAAAAACATTTGTGGAGGATTCAAAGTTTGATTTGGCATAACACAAGTGTCATGACTACGTAAGAAAATATTATCATCTCATAAGACCTGATTTTTGTAACTTAATCATGAATTTAATGATTCTTATTGAAATATCAATATTTATATCTTCTTATAGGAATTCAAATATCCCATCCAAGGATTGAAATAACTTAGCAAGGTATAGCCAACCCTATATTGATGGTGTGGAATCATTCCTAGATTTTGCTTACTCTTATGGAAATCCTCACGGAGAGGAAATTCAGTGTCCATGTGCAAAATGTTGTAATATTCGTTGGACTCGAAGGAATGTAGGGTATGATCATCTAATATGCTATGGATTTGTTAAAGGTTATACTAGATAGATCAATCATGGAGATCAAGTTGAATGTTGAAGATGCTATGGATTGCTCGCGTGATGATATTGATGGATTGTTGATTGATCAATTTAGAGATGTTGCATAGGCAAAAGGAGCTTATAATGGTCCAAATCAAGATGCCAAGAAATACTATAACTTAGTTGAAGAGGCAAGCCAAGAATTATATCCTGGTTGTACTGGATTCTCTAAATTATCATTCACACTTCATTTATATTTGTTGAAGTGTCTACATGGATGAAGCAATGAATCATTCACTTCTCTTTTAGAGTTATTAAAAAAGGTGATGCCCCAGTTGAACATTCCTCCCACTTACAATAAAACAAAGTCTATGTTAAAGAATCTCGGCCTTGATTATGAGAAAATTGATGCATGTCCAAATGATTGCATGTTTTTTAGGAATGATCATAAGGATGATGAATTGTGTCATACTTACGGAGCTTCCTGATATATTGAAAATCCGGAAGTTGATGGTAAGGTTGAGTCTTCTAAAAAATCACATCGTGTTTCAGCAAAGACTTTGAGACACTTTCCATTAATTCCTATACTCAAATGGTTATTTATGTGCTCAAAGACGGCAGATTCATTGAGGTGGCATGATGAGGAGCGTTCAAAAAATGGAAAGTTAAGGCATCCCGCTGATGGTCAAGCATGGATTCATTTTTATAGGTTGCATCCAGATTTCGCACTAGATTCTCGCAATGTGAGACTTGGATTAGGAAGTGATGGGTTCAATCCATTTCGAACCATGAGTATATCTCATAGAACATGGACAGTTATGTTGATGACGTATAATCTGCTGCCATGGATGTGCATGAAATTTGAATATTCTATACTTTCATTACATATACCTGGGCCACGATCACCTGGAAATGACATTGATGTTTACTTACAACCATTGATAGATTAGTTAAAATTGTTGTGGAATTCTAGGGTTGAAACATATGATGCTTCAGGAAATCAAACTTTTCAAATGTGAGCAGCTATTATGTGGACAATCAGTGGCTTTCCTTCATATGCTATGTTGTCTGGATGGAGTACAAAAGGAAAGTTTGCTTTTCCTTGTTGTAACTATAATACTAATTCTCACTATCTTAAGCATAGTCGGAAAATGTCGTGGAGATCTAACAAAAGATCGTTCAATGGAAAAACTGGATTCAGGCCTCCTCCACCTTTATTAAAGGGAACTGATGTGCTTCATAACTTACAAGATTTTAAAATGTTTGGAAAGAAGATAAAGAGATCAAATGATGGACCATGGAATAAAAGGTCAATTTTTTTTATTACCTTACTGGCAGCGCAACTTGTTACGCCATAATCTTGATGTAATGCACATAGAGAAAAACATAGTTGATAGCTTTCTTGGAACTCTTTTGGATATTCCTGGCAAAATAAAGGATCATGCAAAAGCCTGGTATGATTTGAAAGAGATGGGAATTATAAAGAATCTTCATCCAAAAGATGTTGTAAATGATAAGAGAACAAGATTTGCAAAAGCTTGCTTCTCAATGACAAATGGAGAGAAATCATTTTTTTGTGGAGTTTTAAAGACAGCCAAGATACTTGATGGCAGTGCCTCTAATATATCTAGGTGTGTGCAACTGGATGAAAGGAAATTGTCTGGTTATAAAACCCATGATGCTCATTCCATGTTACATTATTTGCTTCCAATACCCATTAAAAGCATCCTTCCAGATCATGTGGCTATTGCTTTGATTCGTTTATGCTCCTTGTTCCAACGTTTGTGTCAAAAAGTTATCACATAGGAGGAATTAGATTGCTTAGATATAGAGATAAGGGAAATAATAAATCAGTTGGAACGAATTTTTCCTTTGTCATTTTTTGATATAATGATTCATCTGCCTATACATTTGGCGAATGAAGTGAGATTAGGTGGTCCAGTTCAGAACCAATAGATGTATTCCACCGAAAGAGAAATGGGTACATTTAAATCATATATCCGCAACAGACGTTATCCAAAAGGTTGTATAGTAGAGGCACGTGTGGGAACCGACTGTATGAATTTATTTTCAAGATATCTGAATGGGGCTGTACTAACAAGATTTAATATAAGAACGAAAATAATGATGAATGTGACCCAACTGATGCAGAAACAGTAAGTTCGTTTCCTATTAAGGGATGTCCTATAGGAGCAAAGAAAACTGATCCATTTGTTTTCGACAACAAATCACTAAGTCAGGCACATGCATACTTATTGGGAAATTGTGATGAGATTCAAGAATATATTAGGTACATTACTTTAATATATATATTTTCATTTGTATAATTAAGTTCTAACATATTTAATTTATTTATTGTTTTATCAATAAAATACATATTGTGTAGAGAGCATATGCAAGAGGTTAATAATCATCTGCGAAGATCTAAATGGATCAAGGACAAGGATCATTGTCAAAACTTCTCTCGATGATTTGAAACCCGTGCTTTGCAAGAGGATGTGCCTGATTTGATAAAACAATTGTCTAGAGGACCAAATGTTGTTGCTAAAAGATACTTTGGGTATCTCATCAACGGATATAGATTCCATATTAGGCAGCGTGATGCAAGACGCAAAACACAAAATAGTGCTGTTAGACTTGTTGCCTCAACTACGAGCTTTGCTAGCTAAAAGGATAAGAACCCGATTGCTGCAGATTTGACTTATTATGGTAGAATAGTTGATATAGTTGAGTTAGACTATTATAGTCATTTTAAGTTTGTTCTTTTTATGTGTGATTGGTATGAGGTTGAGAAAGATATGTATGGCCCAACTTATGTCTATTTTAACAAGAGATGCTCTCTGGAAGAGCCTTTTATGCTTGCATCTAAAGTACATCAATGCTTCTATGTGAAAGATCCATATGATCAAGATAGACATTATGTTATGAAGACTGTGCCAAGAGACTTATATAACATGAATGATGATTTGAATCTGATCTCCCACAAAATTATGAAAATGAGTTGTCTAAACACTTGACGGGACCATCCATACCAGAAGATGATGGTGAAGTTCCCTTAGTAAGGACTGATATACCAGAAACTGCTATTGATATGCCTTCAGAGGAATTTGATACTCAACAACTTGAGGTCATGTATGAAAAGGAGTTCGAAGATAAGTCTGAAGAAGAGTTTGAAGATAAATCTGAAGAAGAGTGTGAATACGAGTATGAAAATGAGTATGAAGATGATTCTGAAGATGAGTCTGATTAATCTAAAGACGAGTTTGAAGATGACAGTACACCACGAGTATTCTTATTTTTATGATAAACATATAGTCCTAACTCACTTTTTTTTGTTATTTAAATTTTTTTGTACAAACACCTTAAGATGTTTATGTATAATGTTGGCTTTGTTTATGTGTCTGATTGTTGTTGGTCGATAATTTATGTTGACTTCTTTTATTTATGTAATTATTGTTTTGTTGATGAAGATGTAATTCTAGCATACTTTTATTTTATTTGACTGTATATTGGCACAACTTGTATAACTAAGCTTAGTAATATCGGGAGTATGCATGTTACAATTGCCAAATTACTTTCTAATTAGTAAATGTGAATTGGTGTTGTCATCTAAATTCTTATTTTTTCCTATTACTATTATGCATTGGACATTACACGCAACACAATCAAGGCAGTGAAGGCAACACAGTGAAATCAGTCCTCCTTATGTACTACTCCCTTAATTTTCTGGACGCTAAAGATTGGTTCACTAGTCGTTCTAATTAGCACATTGAAATCAGTCCTCTTGTCTTTGCAGTTTTGCTTTTTCTATTTAACAATAACATTATTATTGTTTTGTAGAATAAATTACTGTTGGGAAAGAAAATAAAGATATTAAAAGAAGGCGGAAATAATGAGTCAATTAGCAGCACTAAAGAAAAAAGGTTCGAATCCGAACAAAGCTCAATGCCCATTGAAGAATCTGAACTTTGATATGCAATATCGATCAAGTACTTAATTGGCTAACCAATTCAAGATTAAGAGAGAACAACTTGCTAACAAACGCATTGATAAAGCTAAGAAAGAGCATGTTCCAATAGTTCATAAAAGTAAGAATTCTGAGGATTTAATTCTACAACAAGAAAAGATTAAGTTGCTTGACATTAAATCAGCTATTCAACCATCTTCTAGAGAAGAGCTTTGTACCTCACATTTAGTTTTTGCTAAAGGACGAACTAAGAAGAGATTATTTCAATGTGGAGAGTCTATTCAAGAGAAAAGAATTAAACTTCCTATGCAAAACTTTAGGTTCCAAATGTCTTCAAAGCAAGGTGTTACTGATTAGGTGTATGTGACTTGGGAAACATTTGGTAATTCCGAGGAACAACATGGTATTCAAGATCAATTAAACTTCAAACAGGTGAAGAGGAAGTCTGTCATACCGGCCGCAAGTCTTGATCAGTTTGTAGTAGAACAATGGCTACAAAAAGAACATGATATTAATGATCTACCAAACTGCAAGCAGTATAAGATGAAGTCGGTTATACCAGCTACTAGTCTTGAACAGTTCCCAAAAAAAAATCGATACACATAGGCGATGAAAAAAAAATAGATAACCACACAGTAGCTGATGATCTTGTTGATCAAGAAAAAATCAACAAGGATGAGTGTGCTATAGACGAGGAAATTGGCGTTGATTGTAGTACGGAAGGTATGTCTTAAGCATTATAAGATTTATTACTTATATAAAAGACATTTCTTATTTACTTGCTGTTACATAAATCAAGAAATATTGGAGGCAAAAAAAGCCCGAGGAAAAACAACATCTAAAGATATTCACGCAAGAAATTAGGAAGAAAGAAATGAGGTGACATTTGATAAAGGGCAAGCTAACTGGTAAGATAGTGTCTGAATCCACCAATTTTACAGGAACAATTTCAAGGAATCCTAGGATCATCAACTTGATGTACACTAGTTGGCATGCGGTGCCAGAAGATACTAAAAAGCGCATGTGGGAATATATAAATGTAAGAACAATTAATTTTAAATTGTATATTTATTGTTTGGTTTTACAAATTGAAGCCTAACTATATTTAATTTTACATAGTCCAAATTCATGATTCCAATAGAAGGAAAAGCGTGGGTGATGACTGACTTTCGTGATGCTCGGAAGCGATACAAGCAAAAAATTAAAGAGAGATTTTTTGATAATAATAGTACCGTTGAGGACATGCTAGCAAAACATCCTAGAGACATTGCAGAAGATGAATTCCGTCAATTGATCGAGTATTGGAAAGACCCAACTGTTCAAGTAAGGCTAAAATAGTACGTTTCTATTGTTCAACTTATTTTGGATTATATCGATTCTATTTTGTTTTATTTATTAATTCAAACATCTCTTTTTATATAATTATATGCCATGTGTGATATGAATTCTCAAAACAGGAAAAAGCAAAAACGGAGGCATCGAATGGGACCTATTAGTTTTGCATGAGTACACGTGGCATTGGTAATACTGAATATCTTCGGCCATATACATTTAATACATTTGCATTCCTCCAATAGATTGATACGTTTTTAAATATCTTTTTATATAATCGGTAGCGTGCAACCAAAGAAAACAATGAGGAACCATCAAAGTCTGAAATGTTTATTGCAACTCGAACAAAAACGCGAAAGGAACTTCAGGCCGATACTCAAATTGCAATAGTATGTTTTTTAAAGTGTTTTAATGACAAATTCAATTAAAGTTTAAAAATTTTACATTGTTTGGAGGGTGATAATTTATTTTAATATGCTTGAAAGGATGTCAATTGAAGTTAACTTAATGAAACATAAACTCACTTAAGCTAGAGAGAAATTAGAAGTACTTGTATATAATATGAATGTCAATTTTATTCAATAGGCTGAACTTCAGAATCGCCAAAATTCCAGGGAAACTATAGATGATGCTTTTACGGCAGTGTTTGGTAAAGAGCAGCCTGGTCGACTTAGGTGCTATGGTAGATCAGTGAAAGCAAGTTCTTTGAAGAAAGATGAGGAAGATAGCAAGCTAAAACAAAAACATGCTAATGAAATCACTTCTCTGAAAGAAAAAATGAATTACATGAGAGAAGAAATAAGAGAAGAAATGCGACATTTTTTTAGTCAATTGCTTCAAATCAACCCTGGATTGAATGTTTGAGGTATGCAAGGGGGTGTTGTATCTAACATTACTTCACTTATTGATGCGGGTAGAGCACAAGTTGTAAAAGGCCAAAATCCTCCACAATCTTCCGGATCAACTCATGATCCGATTCTTCAAAAGGTATTTAGTACGTTGTCAAACTAGTCCTCTCACTTTCTCAGAAAGTCTTCATTTTTTTAATTGGCTTATTGATGAACTTCATATTTGAATCATTCAAAATAGCTTGAAATATGTTCTAGTCTGACAGGGATCCTCCAATGATGTGAAATTCGCGTCGAAGTAGAAAAAGAGGTCTTTCCAGGCTATAGAGGTATGTGATTAGTTGACTGCTATCAAGTTATATCCCACTGAATTAGGTTCCTCTCTTGATACTTGGAATAAGTGAATTAACTTGCATATATGATGATCTCAATTAAAATTTGGTTACTTTTTACCTCGCTCTGATGAGTATGAAGTATCTCTGAAATTGTTACATATTCTTGATATGGTTTTAAATATTATTGAAGGGTTGAGAAACACTCTAAATACGACTGAGTTTTCTTTCTTTAGTTATTGTTAGTGGCTTTGGTTTGAATTGAGCTAGGGTTTTGTTTCTCTTTACTACTGTTCATCTTGCTTGGTTGGTATGGTTGAAGTGTAGTTTTGCTGTGTCAGATTTAGTTTCCTTGTTTAATCGTATGGAACATATTAACTACACAAGGAAACTAATCTAATTTTCTTTAATTTTTGCTGCTGTTGTAATCTACAATCTGGACCTTTCTCTCTTTAGTTGTTGTAAATGTATTTGGTTTAAATTGAGCTAAGGTTTTGCTTCTTTAGTTTCACTGTTTTTTTGGCATTTGTATAGAACATTACAGCATGCTATAGGTCTGTACTAGCTTGCTAACTAGTCTCTCTAAACCTCTGCAAATAAACTTTGGCATGGTATGGAATCTGCAATCTGCAATCTGTATATTTGTTTTTAATGTTTTCTGTAACTGTTGCTGCATTCTGTAGAATATCCATGTTATTACCATAACTGCTGCTGCATCTGTAACTTTTGTTAATGTTTTCACTATGCCTTTTATGCTTTTATATATAAATATTTTTGTCAGTAAAGTCTATTTTCTTTCTTATTATATAGAATATCCATGTTATTACCATAACTTTTGACATCCTAGAAGAAGGCATGCTTCCATAACTACAAACAAATAATCAAATAATTATTAGGAGAACCTAATTGTTTGTGTCTCCTCATTAATTCATTTTTTTAGTGTTCGTGTTAGTTTGCGTGCATCATGGTTATTGTTTAACACCAAATATTTTATATTGTTTCTTATGAAGTTTGAACCCTAATGCAATTATTCATTGTTGTTGAACTCATTTGGAATTCTAGACACCTAAGGGAATATCATCTACTTTGAACATCAAAAGACAAGTAGGCATCTACTTTGAACATCAATAGATGCAATCTAATTTTCTGTAACTGCTGGATTTCTTGCCTCTCTATATTGTTGCAATCTGAACTTCTTACCTCTTCTATATAACTGCCAATATCTTATTTGTGTAGGGAAATGGAGGTGATTAAATTTGAAGTGGATGATGAATAGTTTTTGAACTATTGTAAAAGTTTAATACATATTTGATTTATTGTGTACACATTTAGAATATTGATGTATAAGTATGGGTATATACACAACACATACTATCTTTTGAAGTACTTTATGGGAAATCTATAAATTTGAATTATATATTAGCGCTAGAGATTAATTCATTCAATATAATATTGGAGTATTTTAATTAGAAAATGTGGCATAGGACTGTAAATTGTGTATGCACTTGAGCAAGGACAACACTTCAAAGTGTTGTCATACATTAGATAGAAAAGGAAACACTTGATAAGTGTGGGAAATATGGTAGAAAAGGCCACGCTTCAAAGTGTAGCTGATAAGGCAACACTTTTAAATGTAGCACCAAAAGCGTGGCTTTTTTCCTTTTAGGCTACGCTTGAAAGTGTAGCTGATAAGGCAACACATTTAAGCGTAGCAACAAAGTGTGGCCTTTTTGAATTTGAGGCTACGCTTAAAAGTGTTGCTCATATGGCAACACTTCTAAGCGTAGGTACAAAGCGTGGCCTTTTTTCCTTTTGGCTACGCTTTTAAGCGTAGCTGATAAGGCTACGCTTGTAAAGCGTTGCCTAAACTCTAAGGTTTCGCTGCTTTCACCCGCACCTGAAAAAGGGTGGCTTAAAGTCAAAATGTGTGGCCTTTTACCAAAGGCCACACTTTTGCAAAGTTTAGGCCACACTTCTCTAGGGTGATTGGAGACATAAAATGTTTTAGTGAAGGGAAATTTTCTTACGAATCATGTAGTCTCTTATTCAGGATAGTGGTGCACTTCACTACCATGACTTAGAAACTACTCAATGTGGTTTATGTGAACTTATTATCCTCAGCATTCAACCTAGCGCTCTGATACAAACTTTGTCCACACCAGAGTCTATACCGTAGACGAAACCGGCGTCGTTGACTTCTCAAAGGTCTTAGACAAGCCTACTTATGTCATTCTTACTTCGTAAAGGTTAATTTTAGCGGAAGATTTGAAACTTTTTGTTTCTTAAGATGCTTACTAAACATTCTACTACATATGTAATTGTTCACCATCAACAATCTAACATTAAAATAATCAAATGAAAGAAACAATTTATTATAACGATCAAAATATACTTTCTAAAATGGCACCAATATAATGTCTGAAAAAAATTGGGAAAGAAACGCTAGTGAAACATACTCCACTAGCTCAATCCTACAACTAAGTTAGAATGTAAATGGGCAAGAGTCCTCGAAAGTGTGTGGGCCTACCATGTACAGATGAATGAGCGACGTCTAGATAGCTGCAATGTCGATCTTGTAGCTCTAGAGTCCACATGCGCCTGCACCTAAAGCTGTAGAGTTGAATAGGGTTAGTACATATTTGTACTAACTATGGGTATATGCAAGCACACACCAAGGACATGGATGATTAAGAATATCTCTTTGCTAAAAACATGATTGAAAAAAGGTCAAGTCAGTGGACTTGCCAAATTGAGATTAGGAAAGTTAGTGAGATTTCTAAATTTTGATTGGGAAAGACTGTGAGCTTTCCAAATTTGGATTAGGAAAGTCATCCCATGAGAGTAACATACATCATAATACTTATTGTATTGCACACAACACATAACATCTTATACATAGCACATATCATAATTCATATAAAACATAATATTGTTCATATTATTCATTCGTATGCCATGAGACCTTGGAATCATGCACTTGACATTAAGACTTCCCAAAAATTAGGGCTCAACATATGCGACCTAAACTAGGGAGTCTGCTTTAGCTAACACTGGGTCTACTTCATTCATTCATACATACCTCATTTCATTTCATTCATGGTCTAGTGTAAACACCTGCTATACCTAGGATGTAGTTTAAGACTTTCACGGGGTTCGTTGTGCAATGTCCAAGAATTACTTAACGTCATTACTTGAATCTAACTCACCTCTTGATTATTCTATCCTAATACCTTTGGTAACAATCGTTTTCATTATGTGCATCATTTGAGGCTAGCCTCAATCATTTATTGGGAACTTTAACTTTAACCGACATAGATCATGTGAACATCATGAAATCTTGTTTCATGAAACCCCACACCGAAAAAAAGGTAGAATCACTAGCCAAAGTGACCGAAAACATGCCAGCATACATAGGAATTGAACCCTGCCAGATCCCTATATTGGTAGTATAGGTTCGAAGACTAGGAGATATACGGAGACACCTACCCGGCATGTCAAAAAGTCTCATCTCTTTCAAGTTATGTGAGCCTCCACCCTTCCTGAATAAAGGCATCCTCGCTCATAGCTAGTCTATCGATGCTCAGTATAAAGTTCCATTACATTCAACCCATACGTCATGAAAGCTGGCTTTTATTTGAGGACATCATAGATCAATAAATGATTTCCCATCTCATCATTATTATTATGTGTGTTAATCTCAATACTTTAATTAGAGTGTTAATATAGAATAGTCTCTTCATTAACTTTACACTCTCATAGGTGAGTACGTTTTGGTAATATTTACTAACGCTCATTTGAGATTGCTCTAATCTTTTACAGTAGCCTCATATCATGTTTTCCCCACATTCATCAAAATTAACACATTTGCTCTCCATAATTACTCACCCTTTTTTACGTGAATGTTCATTTCATCATATGCCAATGCACTTGGCCATTTGTGCGTTTCACACACTTACTTAACCCTTCTAGGGTTTCATCATTTCATTACATAATAATCATTTTATTGTATTCCAATGAACTTGTCCAGTTAGTGAGTTTTACACTAGTACTTAACCCTTGTAGGGTTACATCATTTCATTATGTACATATTAGGTTCACTTATTTTTAAATGTATGCTAGACTTATGGGTCTATATATACAAGCCATAAGGTTTCATTCATAGTTCGTTTAAGTGATTCATATCTTCCTAAGATTATGTAGTACAAGACTTATGCATCTTGTATGTATGACAAGATCTCAATTTCGATCTAAGTAGGCAGCATTATTCTTGAATATTTAATTCACGTATGACTTATGCATCTATACGGAATTTTGGCAAGGGAACCCAATTTTTAATCCCTTAGACAACACTTACAATTTTTTCATTTATTGTATTTTGGTCCACATGATATTGGGACCCTAGATTAAGACCCAACATCAACGTTTCCTCTTTTTTTGTCTACTTTGAATTACCTCTTACTTGGCCAAGGGGTTTTGGGATCAAACCCCCACAGCCCTTTTTTTTTTATCTATTTCTCCTTGTCTATTATGAGTTGACTATGAGGTTGTGGGATCAAACCCCCACAACCTCTCTTTATTTTTATTTTATTCAACTCCTTAAAGCTGCCAAAGAGGTCGTGGATTCGATTCCCACACGCCTTCCCTTTATTTTCTTTTATTCTCCTCCTGAAATCTTCCTAAGAGGTCTTGGGTTTGATTCCTACACGTGTTCCCTTTTATTTTTCTTTTATTCACCTCCTTATTCTGCCTTAGAGGTCGTGGGTTCGATTACCACATGCCTTCCCCTTTAGTTTTCTTTCATTCTCCTCCTTAATATGCCTAAGAGATCGTGGGTTCGATTATCACACGCCTCCCCCTTTATTTTTCTTTTATTCAATGGGAGCTATTGATAGCGACATGCAACGGGGAACAATCCTAGTTTTCAGAATTAATATTCTGAACGTTATGGGGTTTTTTGGGAAATGAACAAAGAGAGAAGATAACCCATACCTTTTTTATGTTAAAACCTCAACTTGATGCCCAAACAAATCCTCAAAACACACGTCCAATTCGAAGAGCTTCAACACCAACTTGACGGAAAAACCCTCTATTTGCCTAACATGTTTAATTAGTTGTTTGTTTATAATTTTCCTTCTGAGATCTTCAAGTGAGAAGAACTTTTGTTTACCTACTATTTTTGTACGTTATTTGGATGAGAAAAACGTGAGTGAGAGTTATAGAGACGTGAGAGAGAGATGAGTGTGGGAGAGAAGAGTTTTCTTAGGCTTAGGACTCTAGTTTAGGACATAGTCAAATATGGTTTTATTTAATTATTAAAAATATGAATTCCTTTTATTTTAAATCAGCAAATAAATAATAAATTTAAATTAATTTTATTAATTTACCAACTTAAATTAAAAACAATTTAATTCATTGCTTCCACCTAGGCTCGAACCCTGGTGGAGCAAGACTTCACTTCAAAAGCCCAATTTCGGCCCTCTCTTTCAAAAAATTCCCCACCACCTTATTAATGATATGATAAATTATATATTTAGGGTAATTACGATACTACCCTTAACCTGAAAAAAGACCATTTTACCCCTATACCCTCCAAACCTAGATTTTTCCTTTTTATGTTTTGTAAAGACTACTTCAAGTAAATCTTCGTATTAGAAAGCCCTACATGGTTGGACCCAACCTTTCATAGCTCAACTAACTCCCCAAGTTAGTTGTGTTGGAATTTGAAAGGGTTCTGATGTCTGGTTCTACACGCATCAATCCGTGTGACCACGGTCTAATCATTGGCATTCTAGACAAATTAAGCATTACTTAGCATATCCATTTTTAGGGTTGTTACACACATTGATGTTCACGTTGAGATTGGTGTTGATGTTCACATTTACTTGACCTTTATGTTGACATTCACATTTAAATTCACATTGATGTTTACGTTGACGTTCACATCGACATTCATGTTGACGTTGACGTTGACGTTCACATTGACCCTAAGATTTACATTTATGTTGACATCCATGTTTACGCTGACATTTGCATTGACGTTGGCGTTGACGTTCACATTGACATTGATGTTTTGTTCACGCTAACATTTACATCTACATTTATTATGATGTTGACATTAATGTTCACTTTGATGTTCACATTGATATTGACATTGACGTTGATGTTTACGTTAACTGTTATAGTGACATTTATATTAACATTCATGTTGATGTTCACATTGACATTGACGTTAACGTTAACATTCATGTTTACATTTATAATGATGTTCACTTTTACATTGACATTTACATTAACGTGACGTTGACGTTGACATTGACATTTATGTTTATATTGAGGTTTACGTTTATGTTGATGTTTACGTTGACATTGATATTTAAGTTGACAGTCACATTGATGTTGACACAGATGTTCATGTAAATGTTGAAGTTTTCATTGACATTGATGTTCATGTTGACGTTCATATTGACGATGATGTTGACATTGACGTTCATATTGATTTTGACATTGAAGTTCAGTTTGACGTTGACATCCATGTTAACGTCACATTAACATTCATGTTCACGTTGACACTTACATGATATTTATGTTCACTTCACATTAATATAGATGTTAATGATCATGTTCACGTTGATGTTCATGGTGACCTTTACATTTAAACTGATCGTTGACATTCACTTTTACATTAACTTTCACTTTGATATTCACGTTCACCTTTACGTTCACATAGACATTGACATAGACGTTGATGTTGACATTGATGTTGACATTCACGTTAACATTGTCATAAAATTCACATTAACATTCACATAAGTGTTTATATATGTTGACTTTCACGTTTACGTTGATATTTACATTGACATTGAAATTAATATTCACATTGTTATTGATATTGACGTTCACTTCCACATTGACGTTTGTGTTGACATTCACGTTGACATTCACGCTAATGTTTAGTTTTACATTAATCGTGGACTTTAACATTTACATTAACGTTCACATTCATGTTTACTTTCACATAGACATTGACGTTGACGTTGAGATTCAACTTGACGTTGCCATTGACATTGATTTTCACGTTAATGTTCACATTGACGTTCACATTGACATTGACGTTCAGGTTGACATTGTCATTGATATTGACATTCACATTGATGTTTATGTTTACGTTGATACTGATGATGACGTTGACGTTAATGTTAACATTGACGTTCACATTGATGTCCATATTTATATTGACATTTTCATTTGCATATACATTCTCATTTAGACTTTCACATTGTCATTTATGTTCACGTAGACGTTCACGTTCACATTAATGTTCACGCTGATGTTTAAGCTTATGTTTATGTTCACGTTTAAATTTACATTGACATTCACATTGATGTTGATATTGACGTAGACGTTCACACTAACATTGACATTTACGTTAATGCAAGCATTGATGTTAAGGTTCATATTGACATTTAAGTTGACGCTTATATTGATGTTCACGTTGACATTGACGTTGACGTTCATATTGACATTGATGTACACATTAATTTTTATGTTTATTTTAATTATTATGTTCACTTTGACGATCATGTTCAAAATATGTTTACTTTGACATTGACGTGGGCGTACACGTTGATATTTACTTTACATTGATTTTCATACTTTCATTTATATTAATATTGATGTTGACATTGACATTGATGTTCAGTTGACTTTGATATTTATGTCGATGTCGACGTCAATGTTTACATTAATGTTTATGTTAATGTTGACGCTTACATTTATATTGACGTTTACGTTAACATTGACATTTGGATTAACATTTACGTTGATCTTCAAATTAACATTGACGTTCACATTTAAGTTGACGTTTAATTTGACATTCATAGTGATGTTCACATTGACATCGATGTTTACATTGCGTTCATGTTGACATTAACGCTCACGTTGACATTAACAGTATGTTCATGTTCACATTTATGTTTACATTGAAATTCACATTGATGCTCACGTCAATGCTCACATCGACAGTCACATTCATGTTCACATTAACATTTACGTTAATGTTAACATTCACATTAATGTTAATATTGATGTTGATGTTGACGTTCACGCTGATTTTCAAGTTAATATTCAAATTTACGTTTTCGTTAACATTTATAAACACATTCCCATTTACATTGACGTTAATATTTTAGCTTATGTTAACGTTTACATTGACGTTCATATTGAAGTTAATGTTGTCATTTACATTGACATTCAAGGTCACATTGACCTTCATACTGATATTTACGTTGACGTTGATGCTGATCTTTACATTGGTACTTACACTGATATTTACGTGTATGTTGATATTTATATTTATGTTGATGTTGACGATGTTCATATAAATGTTGACATTGACGTGGACGTTTATACCAACATTGACATTTACGTTAACATTGACGTTAATGTTCACGTTGACATTCATATTGACATTCATTTTTATGTTGACATTTACATTTATGTTTACATTGATGTTGATGATCAGGTTCGCGTTTTACCAACATATTGATATTTACGTGAACTTTAACGTTGATGTTGACGTTTATGGTTATATTGACATTTACGTTGATCCTGACATTGACTTAAATATTCAAATTGACGTTGCTATTGATGTTTACCTTCACATTTACTTTAATGATCACATTGATATTGACATTGACAGTGACATTTACATTAACCTTGGTTTGCACGTTGTCTTTTATGTTTACATGGACGTTGACATTGATGTTATTGTTCACATTGACGTTGATGTTGACATTCACATTGATGTTGATGTTGACGTTGACGTAGACTTTTACTTTCACATTGGTGTTGACATTCACGTTGATGTTGAAACCCACGTTGAAGTTCACATTGACATTCACGTTGATATTGACGTTCACGTGAATATTCATGTTTATGTTTATATTATCATTCACGTTTATGTTGATGTTTACATTGACGATGATGTTCATGTGGATGTTCACATTTATGTTGATGTTGACGTTTACATTTATGTTTATGTCTACGTTGACACTGATGTTTATGTTGACATTGATATTTATGTTAACGTTCACGTTGATATTAATATTGATGTTCATGTTTACGTTGACATTGACGTTCACTTTCACATTGACGTTTACATTGACATTGATGTTCATATTAACATTCATGTTTATATTGCCGTTTAATTTCACATTGACGATCAAGTTCATGTTTAACTAAAATTTGACGTTTCGATTAACGTTGACATTCACTTTGACGTTCATGTTGATATTGATGTTTTTGTTAACGCTGACATTAATGTGAACGTTCACGTTGATGTTGAAATGGAAATTTACTTTAACATTGACGTTCACATTTATGTTCATATTTATATTTACGTTTATGTTGACGTTCACATTGAAATTGAAGTTGATGTCACATTGACATTCAGGTTGATGTTATCGTTGACGTTCACGTTCACATTGACATTAATGTTGACATTCACGTTCACCTGATCTTTATGTTGACATTTACATTTATGTTCACGTTGATTTTTACGTTGACGTTGACATTGACATGCATATTGACATTGACGTTAACATTCAAATTGACGCTAATGTTAACATCTACGTTGACGTTCACATTTACGTTGATATTTGCATTGACATTAGAGTTGACATTCACATTGACGTTGATGTTTCCTTCACGCTAACATACATCTACATTGATTTTGACATTGACATTAACGGTCATGTTGACGTTCACGTTGACATAGACATTTACGTTAACATTCACATTTACGTTTATGATTATGTTCATATTTTCTGTGATGTTGACATTAACATGGACATTGACTTTCACATTAACGTTTATGTTGATATTGATGTTTACATTTATGTTGATGTTGATGTTTATGTTGACGTTCACATTGACGTTGACATAGATTTTCACATTGATGTTCACGTTAACGTTGAAGTTGACATTGACATTGATGTTTATGTTGACATTCATACTGACGTTCACGTTGACATTAACATTTATATGGATGTTGACGTTGAAAATTACATTTGCGTTTGTAACAACCCTAAAAATGGCTATGCTAAATAATGATTAATGTGCCTAGAATGGCCACGATTAGACCAGGTTCACACGGATTGATGCGCGTAGAACCAGACATCTGAACCCCTACGAAAGCCAAGCCAACTGACTTGGGGAGTTAATTGAGCTAGCAAAGGTTGGGTCTAGCCATGTAGGGATGCCGAATATGAAGATTTACTCTGATGAGTCATTACCGGACTTAAAAAAGGGGAAATCTTAAGATTGTAGGGTCTAAGGGTAAAATGGTCTTTTTCTAGGCAAACAGTAGTATGGTAATTACCCTAAATATATAATTGATTATTTAATTAATAAGGTGGAGGGGCATTTTGTGGAGAAAGGGCCGAAAATTAGTCCTTAGAGTGAAGTCTTGCTCCACCTGGGTTGGAACCTAGGTGGAAGCAATAAATGAAAGCTGTTGTTATTTAAGTTGATAATTTAATGAAATTAATTAATATTATTATTTATTGACTTTTTTAAAATATAAGGGAAATCAGATTTTTATATTAATTAACTAACCTTAGTTGATTAAGTCCTAAACTAGAGTCATAAGCCTAAGGTAACTCTCTCCTCTCACGCTCATCTCTCTCTCACGTCTCTATTACTCTCATTCACATTCACTCTGCCAAATAACGTACAATAATAGCAGGTAAACCAAAAGTTCTTCACACTTGAAGAACTCACAACAAAAAATAAAATCAAACACTAAGCAAAATACGTTAGGTAAAGCGAGGGTTTTCTATCAAAAGTTTGGTGTTGAAAATTGGTTTTGGACGTGAGTGTTGGAGAAGGTTTGGGCAGAAACTTCAGGTTTGAACGTCATTAAAGGTATGGGTTCTCTTCTGTCTTGGCCCATTTCGCATAAGACCTCTGAAGGTTTAGAATATTTAGTCCAAAAACTAGGGTTGTTCCCCATTGCATGTCCCTGTCACTTGCTCCCATTGATTCTTAGGTTGGGTATCTTTTCTGATATAGATTAGGAGTGTGTTATGTTTTTGGGGTGAATATGTTCATGTACCGAAAAAAAACTAAACCTTAACCCTAACCCTAACCTAAATCCACTAACCCAAAATCCCATGCCTAAAATACAAAAAACAAAGATAATCACTAAACCATAGATATAAACCAAAAATCTTAAACCCCAAAACCCAAAAACAAAAAACAAACCCTAGACCTTAGCCCTTACCCTATCCTTAACTTAAACTCTAACCCTAACCCTAACCTTAATCCTAACCCTAAACCCTAAACCCAAAGGCCAAAATACCAAAACCTTAAATTAAAAAATAAACCATAGATATTATAACTTATATTTATAACCCCAAACATTAAATTGGATTTTGAGATTCTGGCAATTGATTTTTGGATATTAATCAAGCAAACTTTGGATTTTATTCCTTCTCATTGAAGTAAGTACATGAATTCATATTTAATATATTTGAATATTGTGTTTATGGCTATGAGTAACTAAACTCCATAACTAGGGTTGTGGGAACCATAGGCAAATAATGAGATAAACCCAAACTAAAATAACAATTGTAGATTAGTGTCTTGCATATATTAATAATTCTTTCGCTTAAAAGTCTTTCTAACGGATGGCCAACATTAGAACTTGCCTTAATGCTACTTGCCTGACCAAGGAGGTAGATTATATGAAAAGAATTATTAACATAGATTTAGTGTATACTATCTAATAGGCTAGTAATGATTGGTACGCGGTAATAAATTAGTCAATTATCGAATACGATGCTTAATATGAGGTAAGGATAAGGGCTAGGATAGCAACACACGTAGCCGGACCAAGGTACGGAGTGAGATTTTCTAGATGCCGGACCAAGGATTTAGAAATACATAACTTATCACTTTGCATGCAAGATACTAGGAAAGAATTGTTATAGTTTCAAGTTATGAACCTATGGGGAACACGTTAACCCTAGTTACATTGATTAATTGATTAAAACCCAACATTCAAAAGCTGTTAAGTGTCTCTGTCAAGTTCGTTATTTATTTTCACTCATTTAGATATAGAAACCCCACTTTATTGTTCTTACTTTCCAAGAAAGTCATTGACCATACAATACTAATAACAGGTTGAAGTTAAGTCTAGACTATTTTCCTCGTGGGAACGATCCTAACTTTACTTGTTGGGTTATTTACTTGACACGACCGCTTTACTTCTTATTTGAGAAGTAAGTTTGAGCGTATCATTCAACGTTAACATGATGCCATGAGAAGATGTTTTTGATTATGATCATGCTTTAAGTGATGAAATATTATATTTGTATATGTTATAGGGTATGTGCATTGTGAATTTTTATATGACTTAGCATATTTTCTAAAGATATGAGAAACAAAGCTTTTTCATGCATTTCCTTATGTGTTATGTGCATATACCCATACTCAGTACATGTGGTGTACTAACCCCATTACTTTAATTTACTACAACTGTAGGTTTCGGCCATTGAAGTTAAGGAGGTCGATTTGAAGAATCTTGGAACTCTTTCTCCAAGTCTTGGTAGGTCCTCATGTTCGGGGATGCTATCTTTGATATTATAGCTTATGTAGATTTTTAGTAGTTTTAACAATAAGCTATTTCCATTATGTTCTTTGGATTCTTTTATAATAAGACCTATATGGCATATTAACTATTATTGGCTAAGTTCTAATTTGCACTCTTTAGATGGTTTCTTCATATGTGAGACAATAATTTTAGAATATGGTATGTTTTTATAAATCTTAAGTATGAAGTCTAACTATACTTCATTAGTATATTAAAGTTTTTTAATTTCCCGCAAAATTTGACTGTGTGAATGTCATGAACTCTAAGTAGAGGCTTGGTCGCGATTCGGATTCCATAATCTGGGTCGTGACAGCTGGCTTCTAGTATGAGAACATGATAGCTCAATATATGATGGCTCATCTCATCATTAATATTAAGTGTGTTAATCTCAAATTTACAGATGGTCTCTTCTTTAATTTTACACTCTCATATGTGAGTAAATTTCTATAACATTTACTTAGGATCATTTAAGATTCCTCTCATCTTTTACATTAGCCTCACATCATGTTGTCACCACATTTATTAACATTAGAAAATTTGTTCTTCATAATTAATCACCCCTTTTTACGTGAATGTTCATTTCATCATATGCCAATGCACTTGGACATTTTTGTGTTTCACACTCTTACTTAACCCTTCTAGTGTTTCATCATTTCATTACATAATATTCATTTCATATTATTCCAATAACTTGGCCATTTAGTGTGTTTTACACTCTTACTTAACCCTTCCAGGGTTACATCATTTCATTACATACATCTTAGGTTCACTTATTTTTAAACGTATGATAGACTTATGGATCGGTACATACAAGCCCTGAGGCTTCATTCATAGTTCGTTTAAATGATTCATATCTTCCTAAGATTATGTGGTACAAGACTTATGCATCTTTTGTATATGCCAAGATCTCAATTTCGATCTAAGTAGGCACCATTATTCATGACGATTTAATTCACGTATGATTTATGCATCAATACCGAATTTGGGCGAGGGAACCCGGTTTTCAAATCCATTGGACAACACTTTATATTTTTGTATTTATTTAATTTTGATACATATGACATTGGGACCCTAAATCGAGCCCCAACATCAACATTTCCTTTTTATTTCTATCATTTGAAAATTCTCTTCCTTGGCCGGGGAGTTGTGGGTTCGAACCCCCACATCCGCTTTTATTTTTTTTGTTGTTAGTTTTCCTTGACTATCTCTAGTTAACCATGAGGCTGTGGGATATAACCTGCACAGACTCACTTTATGTTTCTTTTAATTCTCCATTACTGTCTAGAGGTCGTGGGTTCGATTCCCATACCTCAAATCTCTTTTCTTTTAGTTTTTTTACGTTCTCACAAAGAGGTTGTGGGTTCGAATCCCACTCTCTCATTCTTAATTTTGTATTTTATTTTTCAGCCAAATACACCACGAGATCGAATTCCTATAAACCCACATTTCTTTTCACGTTTTTAGTGTATCTCACGGATGAGGTCGCGGGTTTGAATTCTAGTGACCTCACCTAATTTACACTCAATTAATTTTCCAGATTTGTTCATCTACGTTTAGCCAAAACCAAACTTGTAAGTTGCTGGAAATTTGGTCATATTTCATCTCACTTTCTTCAACCTTTTCACATGAACTCATAAGGTAATTTGTAGACCATTTAACACGTTTTGGGGTGCATTTTTCATATATTTGTTTAGCCAAGAGATTATCACTCAAATCAGTCAAATTTAATCTTACATGAACATCAAGATTTACATAGGCTTATGCACATAAAATAACAACCATAACATTATAATTTTGGAGCATCAGTCCGAGAACATTAGTCACGGTCACATCCTTTCACAGACATACACATAGTTTCAAAAATACATAGGTTTTCATTCATACGATTTCAAACACACATTGATTAATTAAGATGTTAAATTAATTAATTAACTAACCTAGGGTAATTATTAATGTATCCCTAACTTGTTTGGACCATAACCAACTCTTTGGACAATCCTAGGTTAGGTACCAGGTTGTCTTTTGCTTGCCTTAACTGAAATCTGGAAATTGCTTTGTGATTTCGGTTTTGTCCATTTAAATTTATTATTTAAATTTCTAAATTAATTAATTAAATTGCTAAAATAATTAATTCAGTAACCTATGTTAATTACTAAAGTATCGCTAAGTTGTTAGGACTATAACCAACCTTTTGGATCATCCTAGGTTAGGTACTAGGTTGTCTCTTAGTTTCATATCTTTATGTCACCCGGTTAGGTCTTAGGTTGTCGGTTCCCGAGTTAGTTAATTTTTGTTAGTCTTAGGTTATTAGTTAGGTAGGGACGTTAGTTAGGACTTAGAATCAGATAGGTATCGTTGACCCCGTGGTTTTACAGTCCTGACCCCTATGCACCATAACCTATTCGGTTTGGGATTGTCTCTTGTCCATTTAGCACATGTGTCTCTTGTACTTTCCTAACTAACTATTTTTATGGTTCATTTGGAATGTTTAATTTTTTTGCTAAGGATCCTCACTATGTCCTTGGATACTGCTTAATCTACATGCCCATTTTAAGTGTTCATGTGCTATGGTACCTCGGCTTGACACTTGGATGCCTTGTACATAATGTGTTAAGATTCAATGCTATTAGCTTAGGGTCTTCTTTGCAGGTAAAATTCCTAAACAAGCTTGTTAATACTTAGAAAAGTTGGCTTACACCCTTTAAGCATATATTTTCTAATATGCCCAATATTTTGCCTATTTGGGCATTATATAGAAATTGGCTAATACCCTTTAGCTAATTTTCTATACTATGCCCAATATTTCTCAATATAGGGCATTGGAAGTCCTATGTATGCCAAATATGCATTCTTAAATGCTTATTGGGCTCTTCACTAGACATATAATTTTTCGGATTGTTACATCACCCCCCCTTAGGAACATTCATCCCTGAATGACACAAAAATCTTTTGGAGTGTAGGAAAAAGACATAATACCAGCAGCACAACCAGCACATAAAATGTCATTATACTTAGCACTAATTTTTTTTGATACACAAAACTAGTGAGGAATTAACGTCTTAACCTTATCATAAGCTCAAAAATAAGAGTTACCATGCTATCAATCTTCTCAAGATAACAACAAAACAAAAAAATTCTCAAGAAAACATATGCATACAAATTTCACATAAGTGCAAGAATAGAGTATCTAAACATCTTCTTAGAACTCTAGTTGGTACTGTCTTTCACCAAAACATGCACCTGTTTAGTATACAAGTTAAATCTTTCATTCTATTTAAATTGGACATGAAGTTTTTATAAGCCAATCTTTATTAGCTATGTCCGTTATTTAATCATTCGCATAATATAAGTAGTCATTATAAGCCAATATTCATTGGCTTGAGCCTATATCTGTTAAAACATCATTCTTATCAAGCAATGCATAGACAGTAATAGAGAATATTTGTAACATACCCGTCACAATGTTGGGAGTGCTTTCTTGTTCACCCCTAGCCTTTAGTGCATAGAAACAGTTCCTTTTTGAAGTTTTTGAAATAGGACCGCTTGGTTTACCTTGGCTATTACCCTCACCTTGAATTCTCATATTAGGACATTCACTCACCATATGGGACACCTTTACCAAAACTATAGAAACTATTAGTCCTTAAAAGACATTCCCCCTCAGTTTCTTACCACAACTTGGTCGCTCTTTTGGTGGATCAACATTTCTCCCCTCTTGAGATTTAGGACTAGAACCTCTATCTTTGCGATATGTGGAGAAACTAGTAGAATCCTAATTTGAAAACCATTTCTTAAACCTAGGCTTGTCTTGCACATCAAGCCTACTCTTAGATGAACCACTTTCAATTTACTTTCCCTTTTTAGCTTCCCTATTTCTCTTCCTTAGACGATTTTCGTCAACTTGTTGGGCATGAACCATTAACCTAGAAAGATTCATATTGTCATGAAGCATGGCTGCACGACATTCTTCTTCAAGCCCTTCAAAAATTCCTGTTACATAAAGACTCATCTCATCCCTAGCATTATAAACCAAAGAAAAAGCATATTTGGACAACTTAATGAACTTCAAGGAGTATTCCTTAACACGCATACCTCCTTGATGAAGGTTTATGAAGTCCTCTACCTTAGCTTCTCTTTGTTCCCTTCGAAAGAATCTGTCAACAAATGCCTTTTTGAAGAGCTCCCAATAACAGGACCATCTCCTAAAACCCTACTATCCTTCCATAGATTGTACCATGACTGAGCCACGTCCTTAAGTTGATGTCTTCATCAACTTTCGATCCAAAGTACGTTGGAGGATCCATTCCCGTAGAGTATCTTAAACAACTAGCCACAGTACTAACATGTTGATCCTCTTGAGGTGAAACCTCCATGTTAGCTTGAGCTGTGAGGGCTTGAGCTTGGGTGTTGATGGCTTGGGCCATTAAGAACAGGGCTGCCCTCACCTCAGCATCTGTCATAACCGGAGAATTAACCGGAACTTGATCATTTGGAGTAGCTTGCTCTTTAGGAGAATTTTGTTTACCTTGGGGAATATCTCCCATATTCGCAATATCTTTTTCTACTCTTCTCACGGCTGTCCTTGTGTTCATCGACTATATACACAACAAAGGAAATAAATTCTAAAAGACACGTAGTGTAAAAGCACTAAAGACACGATATAAAAGTATCAAGAAAAGAGAAGTTTCCTAACTATTACATAGCCTCTCACCCATAATTATGGCGCGCTTCACAACCATGAACTAGATACTAGATAATGTGGTTTACTGAGGCGTTGATCCTATGAATATATTTTAACCTCATGCTCTAATACCAAGTTTTTCACGACCCAGATTCTGGAATCCGAATCATGACCGACATCTTTAGCCTCATGGAGGTCGCAGACAAGGCTCTTCTTAGAGTTCATCACAGTCATACAGTAAATTTGAGGAAAATTTAAAAATTTTAATATACTAATGAAGTATACTTAGACTTCATAGTTAAGGTTTATAAAAACATGCGATATTCTAAAACTATTGTCTCACATATATAGAAACCATTTAAAGAGTGCAAATCTGAGCTTAGACAATCATAGGTAATAAGCCATATAGGTCTTATTACAAAAGAATCCACAGAACATAATGGAAATAGCGTATTCTTAAAACTACTAAAAATATATGTAAGCTAGAATATGACACATAGCATCCCCGAACATGAGGACCTATCAAGACTTGGAGAAATAATTTCAAGATTCTTCAAATCGACCTCCTAAACTTTAATCGTCGGAACCTACATTTGTAGTAAAATAAAGAAATTGGGTTTGTAAGCCAAATATTCTAAGTATGGGTATATGCACATAACACATAAGGACATGCATGAAAAATGTTCATTTATCATATCTTTAGAAAACATGCTTAGTCGTATAAAAATTGTCAATGCACATACCGTATAACATATACAAGAAAAATATTTCATCACTTAAAGCATGATCATAATCAAAGACATCTTCTTATGGCATCATGTTAACATTACATATTGCAAAGATCATATAAACATAACATACAAAACACTTACCAATGATCCCATCTCCATCTTACAAGTGCAATGGTCATGTGAAGCCCCATAATTCCACATAATTGAGTAGATAGGATAGGAGACCATAAGTAAGGATTTGCTTCATATAACTTGTAACATAGTTAGTTATCATTAACATAACAATATAGCCAAATAACATATTCATCATAATACCCAACATTTATATAAAAGTAACATCATATGTCATAACATATATCTTTCATATCATTATATTACTTATGAACAATCTCCTAGGATTTCCCTTAAAGTCAACTTGTGCAATGTCTAGGTAGCGTCACATATACTACCTATACTAATTCAACTCCTCAAGTCACCCTAGAAAAGGTTTGTTTTCTTGTCTTTCATTTTACAAGAGGGAACATAGGCATTAACCGACAAAGACCATGTGAGCTAAATGTGGAATCCAGTTTCATGAAACCCCACACTAAAAAAAGGTGGTCTACCGGCCAAAGTGGATTCTACATGACATATCTTTCAAGGGGATCCACTAGCTAGTATCATATGGTTGCAACATAGTTCAAGAACTAGGAGATGTAATAGAGACCCACAGTTGTATATTACATGGAAGCCTCATTGTCATGAGAATAATTGTGAACCTACCTTCCCCTAGGGAAGAGACACTTCCTAAATCTAGTTCATAGCTTCTTAGTTTAAGTCCTTTTCTTGAAATAACCTTTAATTTGTTTTCCATAATAAACTTGTAATAATTCATAGAAGATTATCTCCTTGTATAGCATGATCATGAGCTCTTTTAGATTAGATGAGAATTTTCTTTTCATTGTAACCCCTCATACATGAGATTTACATGAAATATCATGTTGCGTAAGGTATTCAACAAAGTACCATAACTTGAATATTCATATTCTTATCATAGTCTCACGAGTTACATATTCATACCCATCATATTCACATAGTAACATCATACATACTTTCATAACATAGAATCAAGACTTATATAGGCTAATAAAAACATCTTAGAGTAATCACAATTTTAGAAGACTGACCACTTGCTTCCAAGAATCTTATTTATCATGCAATATTCATAATTATACTTAGTGAAATACTCAATAAAATAATCAACAAAAACCCATTATATCATGTACAAGCAATACATATTATAGGAGATGCTAAAGTGGTCATTAAAGAGTTCATTCAACCCTTAAATTCTAACTGTAACGTTTACATGTTATCATGTCAAAGAAATAATCATACGAAACCATCATATAGGTAATAACATGCTTCACACTAAATTCAAGAATAATTAGCACCATATACTCAACACACCATGCGGAATTAGATAAAGAAAACATTTATTTTGTATTGAAAAACATAAATCTAGGGTCAGGAAGAAAATCAATTTTGTAGAGTAAAACCCCTTGAATTGAAGTTCTTGAAAACATATCCTAAAAGGAACTGTTGGGGAAATGAATTCCAAGAGTTAAAAATCATACCTTATATACGAATAATATACGAAATCTTGATCGGAAATTTTAAAACCTTCATCTTTTTCACTAAGCTTCAATAGAGTTTAGAAAAAGAGAGTGTTCTTGAGAGATTAAGAGAATTTCATTTGATTCTGATATGGAACGGGTAATTGTGGTCTTAAACTGACCTAAAATCATTATATAGACTTCCCAAGACTTAACTCTAAATACCCTCCACTTAAAGTACAATAAACGTCCCTCCTAATTTGCCTACAAGTAGGAGAACATTTGACTTAATCAAATCTGAAAATTTTCATAAGGATTTCGTTTCGACCCTTTAAATCAATTAATTAAATGTATAATTTAATTAATTAATGGACCTAGGGTAATTATTAAAGTACCCTAAGTCATTGGAACCATAACTAACCCTTTTGTACCATCCTACGTTAAGTACTAGGATGTTTCTTGAGTTATACTAGGTTAGTGTAAGAAATTAGGTTTGACCCCTTTAATTTAATTAATTAAGTTGATAATTTAATTAATTATGTGTCCTGGGGTAATTACTAACATACGCTCAAGTCTTTAGGACCATAACTAACCCTTTGAACCATCCTAGGTTAGGTACTAGGTTGTCTTTTTCTTGTCTTGACCGAAATCTTGAAATTGCTTTGTGATTTAGGATTTGTCCTTTTAAAATGATTAATTAAGCTTCTAAATTAATTAAGTAAGTAACCTAGGGTAATTATTAAATTATCCCTATGTTTTTAGGAACATAACAAACTCTTTGGACAATTCAAGATTAGGTAGTAGGTTGTCTTTTGCTTGCCTTAACCAAAATCTTGAAATTACTTTGTGATTTCCGTTTTTTTCATTTAAATTTATTAATTAAGTTTATAAATTAATTAATTGATTAACCTAGGTTAATTACTAAAGTATCGCTAAGTTGTTAGGACCATAACAAACCTTTTGGATCATACTAGGTTAGGTACTAGGTTGTCTCTTAGTTAGTTTCATGTCTCAATGTCACCCGGTTAGGTCTTAGGTTGTCGGATCCCTTAGTTAGTAGATTATACTATCCATTTAATTAATTAAATTAAATGGTTCAAAACGAAACTCTTATTCTAACCTAGTATAATGCAAGAAACATCCTAGTACTTAACATAGGATGGTCCTAAAGGGTTGATTATAATTTCAATGACTTAGGGGTACTTTAGAGCTTACCCTAGGTCCCTAAAATAATTAAATTAAGGATTTAATTAATTATAAAGTCACAATGTTGACCTAAACCATAGTCAACACCAAAATTTCTGATTTTAGGTCAAGTCAACATTCTCCTATGTTTAATCAACTTAGGAGATTTTTTTAGTAAATAGTTTATTAATTTATTTAATTAACTTATTAAACCCTAAGTTTAATAAGTCAAGGTCAGTTACTTAACCCAAAAACCACGTTCAAACTCAAACAAATACACGACTAAAACAAGAAAACAAGTGTGAGAAAAACAGTGAAAAAATCGCAAGAAAACAAAACTGAAAAATTCTTAGACGACTTTCAAGGATTCTTCAAGGTTTGTACAAGGTTAGTTCAAGGTGGTCTTCATAGATTAAGTTCTACTGAAGGTTTGGGTTTCTCTCTTGGACTTCTTTTTTCAACAGAACTTTCTTTCGAATTATTCAAAGATCTTGAAAACTAGGGTTGCTTCCCGTCATTCTTGTCGAACTCCTTTCCCTAGTATCCTTGTTACGATTTGAATGTTGAATAGGTTAGAAATCATGTTGTTGGTATGTGGTGTTGGCTTATCTTAATGTGTATTTTATTAAATAATGATTTAATGAATCTATTAATTTGACTCGTTTGATGCTACTTGTTATTATGTGAATTAAAAGAATGATACTATGTTAATGATATGTACGAAAATGTTATGTAGGAAGATGTTACAGTATGTTGTGCATACTTGCTGTTAATATGATATATTCATCAAATGATAATATGATGTAGTCCAATATTCTTAAAAAATGTTATTCCTAAAGTTATGTTATAAGGTAAGCTAAAAAGGATCTCCGTGAAATCATAATTTGAGTGAATGTTTGCCTTATGTCAATAAAATGGCTAACAAAAACATTGTTCAAAATTTAAATGGGAATTAACTATAATATCATCTCTAAATAAGTAAAAGATTGTATTATATATAATGTATAAAAACTTAAGCATGTTGCACATGAAAATTGGCTTATGCCAACAAATATGGTTATGAAATCTATGCCCAAATGTTTATGCTAATACTAATCGTATGTCAATAAAATGGCTAACAATACATTGTCTAAAAGTGATGTATGTAAATAGATATAATATTATGTTAAATAATTAAAATATTGGCTAATGGTTCATAAATATTAAATTAAATATGAACATACGTAGAATTGACACATGCCAACAAAAATGGTAATGTAGTTTAATATTCAAAGGTTAAGACAAATACTAATCATATGCCAATCTTGTGTAGTTAGAGTATCAAATGATAATATAAGCACTTCTAAACTAATTCAATGAACCCATAATAAAGGGCATGCCACTCATTGGCGCAACTCCCAACATGCTCTAAAAGAATGACATATGAACTCATGAAACTCATTGAATAAAGTACTCATCGTCCATAAATGATGATATGAATCTACTATTGTAAAGTAAGTAAGCAACATAAGTTATAACATAATTAAAGTGGTCTTAAGTAAGTAAGTTACCAGAATAGGGTGTTAAAGGAAGTGAGACAAGTCTCACTTGCACTTAAGGAACTATATTAAAAGAATACTCCAGTCTCATTAACAAAAAAATATTATATGTAAGGAAAACTCACATTTCATCAATGTAGAGTAAGGATTACCGTCATCAATAGGGTAAGTAAATCTCAACCTAGAAGCAAGCCTCCATAATGCTTGACTCAATACTAGAAGATAAAGAAGAAATGGACATTCACGTAAAAGGGATGAGTAAATATGAAAAACATATGTGCTAATGCTAATGAATGTGGTTACAATATGATAAGAGGCTAATGTGAAATATGAGATCAATCTCAAATGAGCCTAAGTAAATATTAGCAAAACATACTCCCCTATGAGAGTGTAAAGCTAATGAAAAGACCAGTCTCTATGTACACTCTAATGAAAGTATTGAGACTGATGTATACTTAATACTAATGATGAGATGATAAATCATCTATTGAGCTATGATGTCCTCATACTAGAAGCCAACTTCCATGATGTATGACTTAATTGAAATGGAACTTTATACTGAGCACCGATAGGCTTACTATGAGCGGTGATGCCTTTTTTTGGGAAAGGCAGAGGTTCGCGTAACTCTCATGAGATGAGATTGTCCGGCATGGAGGGTATGGGTCTCCTCATATCTCCTATTCTTCAAACCTATACTGCTAGTATAGGGATCTGGAGGGGTTCATTTCCCATGTACGCTCGCATGTTTTGGGTCACTTTGGTCGGTGATTCCACCTATTTTTGGTGTGGGATACACACTGTATTTCATGATGCTCACATGATCTATGTCGGTTAAGGTTGGAGTTCCTTAAAGTATGAAAGATAATGAAATGAACGATACCAAAAGGTGTTTGTGCAAGATAATCAGGAGGTGAAATCAGATTCAAGTAATGACATTAGGTCATTCTTTGTCCTTGCACTTCATGCTCCCAATGAGAGTCTTAAAATTCATCCTATGTATAGCTGGTGTTTACATAAACCTACGATTGAATGAAATGAATAATGTGAAGTATGTATAATTGAATGAAGAAAACTCTATGTTTGCTAAAGAAGGTCTTGGGTTGGGGTCCCATATCTTGGGCCCTCACTTGAGATGTCTTATGGTAGATCAACGATTCCAAAGTCTCGTTTATATGAAATGTATTATATACAAAACATGAAAGTAATGAAATCAATGGCATGATCAATACAAAATTAGTTATGAAAGGTAATGAACATAAAGTGTAAAGAATGACTCACTATAAGGTAGGGAAATCATTCCTTAGTCCTTGGATTACTTACATCGATTCAATATGGGTATGGGACTACGATGAATCATTGCAGTGGTAGGTAAAACATAGGATAAAAAGAATTATTGAACTACAACAAGAACAAGAAAAAGACTGAAAAATAATCTACGTGTACAAAGAGGAACTCTCGTCCTAAAAGGATCAAAATCTCAAATCATTAACCGAATTGTTCTAAAATTATGTGGATGATACTAATGTTTTGTAATCATATAAAAAATGAGTTGTGTGGTTTGGATGCATTAAAATACATCATATTCATACCACAATTCACATCTAATGATTTAGGAAAGTCTAATCACTAGGCTTTCCTGAAATAGCATGTTGTTTAAGAAGAGCTTTCTTTGATCACGCATAGCCTTATGTGTATGTGTGCATACAACCCATACTTAGTACAAGTGGTGTACTAACCCCTACTATTTACTATTTTATAGATGCAGGTTAAGGGATAGATTGAAGACTCTTTTAACGGTTTGGACATCAGCATTTCTCGAGACCATTTGGTAGGTCCTCTTGATTTCGAGGATGCTACAGTTTTAGTCTAGACTTAGTTTTAGACATAGCTAGTGGATGTTTTCCCTAGAGTTTCTTTCATACATTTTTTCGAAGAATTGTAATAAGGCCATTTTAGCAAACTACTATGACGTGTTATTCTTTGATTTGAATTGATTATGCATTTGTTAGATGGTTATTTCTTTATGTTGAGCTTAGTATATGATGAAGTCATTAAATAAATATATGAAGTTTATGTATACTTCATACATTTAAATGTTTTAAATTTTTTCGCTGAAATTAACCATATGAATGTGATAAATGCAAGATGAGGCTTGTCTGCGATATCTGAGAGGTAAATGATGCCGGTTGCGATTCAGATTGCAGAATCCGGGTCGTGATTAACTTTGTATCAGAGCATGAGGTTAAATTAGGTAGGATATAAAGCTCAACACCACAACGTTACGTAGTTTGTAGCTTATGGTTGTGAAGCGCGCCACAATCATAACTTAGAGACTACGCGATGATAGAAATTTTCTCCCTCCTTCTACTCTTTATCGTGCTATCAAGATCTTTGATACTTTTTGTAAATATAAGTATCTAACTTCCTTTTTGTGTGAATGCATGGAAGAATACACACAATAAATATGGTAGCCAAGTGGTCTAAGGCGTCAGCCTCAAGATCATGCCTTCCAAGAAAGGGGCCATAAGGGAAATGGCCAACGTGGACGAAAGATGTGTGGTGAGTGTGGTTGTTTGCATGTAGGTGAATGCATGGTAGTTACTTAAAGCATGCTATGATTATTGATGAGGAGAAGAAGGATAAGTTGGCTGCATACCAACTCAAAAATATGGCTTAGACATTTATTTGCTTCTTAAGTGTTATGCTATAATAGACTACAGAAATAGGGTAGTAAGACTTTAGTTTAACAATAAGTTGACTTAAAATGAGAAGGGTGTGGTTCAAATCCAACTGGTCAACGCAGATGCTCAGCCTCGGCCATATGAAGTAGTTGAACAACCCAAAAGAAATCAGTTCTATGCATTGAAAGGAAGAGAGGAACAAGATAATTTTGCGGATGTGGATAATCGTAACTTGCTTGTCTTATGCTTTCATGTTTATGCATTATTAGATCTAGTATCTACCTTGTCTATGTTTACTCCTTTGTTGGATAATCAATTTGACATAATTCCTGAGATCTTACATGAACCATGTTTAGCTAATACAACCATAGGAGATAGTGTTATGGTCGAAGGGGTATGTATAGAAGTTTATGGCGTAGTGGAAAGTCCCTTTGAAATTAAGTTGGCTGTCATTAGGTTCAAATCTTAAGGCCAACCACATGTTATTTAAGACGATAGATATACTCTTCCTAATTCTGTTTTATCTATAACAAACTCGACATTTAAGTGTTTCAGTCAATTTGGTTTAATAGGTCACTAATTGTATGTCTTGTAATAGCACTATGTGAGTTAAACTGAAGTTATGATTCCATTTCATGTGCTATTTTTGTGTAGCATAGACATGTTCCCTGTGTTGCATGATTTGTGATGTTGATTAAGTTAAGTGTGTTTGAGAATGAAATTCCTCAATCCAAAAAAAATAGAGCTTCAAATAATCATGAATTATATGCATCATCCAAATAAGTATGAATTAGTTATTCACAAAAGAGAAACATTT
Source organism: Solanum chmielewskii (assembly GCA_027704785.1). NCBI lineage: Eukaryota > Viridiplantae > Streptophyta > Magnoliopsida > Solanales > Solanaceae > Solanum > Solanum chmielewskii. Next base: position 39,757,958 of record JAKWIX010000320.1, read on the forward strand.
AAGTACGAAAAACTAAGTCAACATCTTTGTTCAAATGATATATAAGTTTCGTTCAGGGACAATGTTCATAAGGGGGGATAATGTAACATTTCGAAAAATCATATGTCTAGTGATGAGCCACAAAGTCCGTTAGAGTATGTATTAGGGATACATAGGCATTCCAATGCCCAATGTTGAGAAATATTAGGCATAGTATAGAAAAATGGCTAAGGGGTGTTAGCCAATTTCTATATATACCCAAATAAGAAAAATATAGTCCAAGCTTGTTTGGAAATGTACCTGCAAAGAACACTCTAAACTAAAATGCTTTTTCCTTTAACTCACAAAAACGTAATGAGGCATTCAAGTGTCAAGCCTAGATTCAATGTTACGTGATCAATTAAAATGATCATGTAGAGTAAGCAGTGCCCAAGGACATAGCGAGTATCCTTGGGACAATAAGTAAACATTCCTAAAGGAACCATAAATAATAGTTAGTTAGGAAAGTACAACCAACACATATGCAACACATGTGAAAAAGCACCATAGGAGAGGACCACCCTAACCGAATTCTGTTAGGGTACTTAAGGGGAAAATGTGTATAAGGGACCACTCCATGTGGGGCCTAACTTCATAACAAATTTTAGACTCTAACCTACTGACTAAATGAAATGGACCCACTTGTGCTCCCGACAACGTAGGACAAAAACCGGATTGACACTAACCTAGTACTAGTTGAAGAGACAACCTTTTACCTAACCTAGGATGGTCCGAAAGTTTATTTATGGTCGTATCAACTAAGGGGTACTTTAGTAATTTCCCTAGGAAGGTTTATCAAATTAATTAATTCATTTAAAAGGCCTAAAACCAAACTACAAAAGAAATTTTTCAGATTTTGTTTAAGACAAGAAAGGGACAACCTAGTAGCTAACCTAGGATGGTCCAAAGAGTTAGTTAAGGTCCTAACAACTTAGGGATACTTTATTAAGTACCCTAGGCTACTTAATTAATAAATTTAGCGTATTAATTAATTAATTTAAAGGTTTAAAACTGAAATTACAAAGAAGTTTCAATATTTTGTTTGAGACAAGAGAAAGACAACCTAGTATTTATTCTAGGATGGTCTAAAGGATTAATTATAGTTATAACGACTTAAGGATACTTTAGTAATTACCCTAGATTACATAATTAATTAAATTATTCATTTAATTAATTAAATTAAAGGGGTAAAACTGAAATTATTAATCTAACCTAGTATAGTTCAAGAAACATCCTAGTACTTAACATAGGATGGTCCTAAAGGGTTGATTATAATTTCAATGACTTAGGGTTACTTAAGTACTTACCTAGGTACCTAAATTAATTAAATTAAGGATTTAATTAATTAATATAAATTCAAATTGTTGACCTAAACCATAGTCAACACCAAAATTTTAGATTTTAGGTTAAGTCAACATTCTCCTATGTTTAGTCAATTTAGGAGTTTTTTTTAGTAATTAGTTAAATAATTTATTTAATTAACTTATTAAACTCTAAGTTGAATATGTCAAGGTCAGTTCCTAAGCCTAAACCACGTTCAAACTCAAACAAATACACGACTAAAACAAGAAAACAAGCGTGAGAAAAATATTGAACAAAATGCAAGAAAAAAAACAGAAAATTTCATAGACGATTTTCAAGGAATGAATGAAATGAATAATGTGAAGTATGAATGAACGAATGAAGCAGACTCTGTGTTTGCTAAAGAAGGACCTCGGGTTGAGGTCCCATATATTGGGCCCTCACTTGAGATGTCTTATGCCAGATCAACGATTCCAAAGTCTCGTCTATATGAAATGTATTATATATAAAACACGAAAGTAATAAAATCAATGGCATGATCAATAGAGAATTACTTATTAAAGGTAATGAATATAAAGTGTAAAGAATGACTCACTACAAGGTAGGAATATCATTCTTTAGTCCTTGGATTACTTACATCGATTCAATATGGGTATGAGACTACGATGAATCATTGCAGTGGTAAGTAAAACATAGGATAAAAAGAATTATTGAACTACACAACAAGAAGAAGAAAAAGACAGAAAAATAATCTACGTGTACAAAGAGGAACTCTCGTCCTTAGAGGATCAAAATCTCAAATCTTTACCCGAATTATTATAAAATTATGTGGATGATACTAATGTTTTGTAATCATATAGAAAATGAGTTGTGTGCTTATAATTCATTAAAATACATCATATTCATACCACAATTCACATCTAACGATTTAGGAAAGTCTAGTCACTAGGCTTTCCAGAAATAGCATGTTGTTTAGGAAGAGCTTCCTTTGATCAGGCATTGCCTTATGTGTATGTGTGCATACAACCCATACTTAGTACAAGTGGTGTACTAACCCCTACTATTTACTATTTTATAGATGAAGGCTAAGGGATAGATTGAAGATTCTTGTAACGGCTTGGACATCAGCATTTCTCGAGACCATTTGGTAGGTCCTCTTGATTTCGAGGATGCTACAGTTTTAGTATAACCTTAGTTTTTGACATAGCTAGTGGATGTTTTCCCTAGCGTTTTTTTCATACATTTATTCGAAGCATTGTAATAATGGCATTTAAGCAAACTACTATGATATGTTATTCTTTGATTTGAATTGATTCTGCATTGGTTAGATGGTTGTTTCTTTATGTTGAGCTTGGTACATGATGAAGTCATGTTTTAACTATATTAAGTCTATGTATACTTCATACGTTTAAAAGTTTTAAATTTTCCACTAAAATTAACCATATGAATGTGATTAATGCAAGATGAGGCTTGTCTGCGACCTCTGAGAGGTCAGCAATGTTGGTTGCGATTAGGATTCCACAATCTGGGATGTGGCAGTTCTTATACAGGGTGGTAAGGTGATAGCTTATGCGTCCAGACTACTAAAGGTTAATGAGAAAAATTATCCCACTCATGAACTGGAGTTGGCAGCTATGGTGTTTGCATTGAAAATGTTGAGGCACTAGTTGTATGGGATGCATGTGTATGTATTCACAGACCACAAGAGTCTCAAGTTTGTGTTCACACAGAGAGAGTTGAATCTACGTCACCGGAGATGGTTCGAGCTATTGAAGGACATTGACATGAATGTCCACTACCATCCAGGTAAAGCTAATGCTATAGCAGATGCTTTGAGTAGGATGAGCATGGGAAGTACAGCCCAAGTTGAGGATGGGAAGAAGGAATTGGTGAAAGATATACATAGACTGGACAGACTTGGTATGCGGTTGGTTGAGTCTACTAGTTCTGAATCATCCTTAGTAGTTGAATTCAAGGAGGGTCAACATCTTGATAATGTGTTGATGGAGCTGAAGGACCCAGTGTTTGATAAGATGAATGAGTGTTTTTCTTTCGGAGATGACATTATACTTAGGTACCAGGATAGGCTGTGTATACCAGATGTGGATGATTTGCGGACCAGGATAATTGCAGAGGCCCATGGTTCCAGATATTCCATATATCCACGTTCCACCATGATGTATCATGATCTTACACAGATCTATTGGTGGGATGGCATGAAGAAGGGCATTGCAGATTATGTGGCCAAATGTCCTAATTGTCAACAGGTTAAGGCAGAACATCTTAATCCAGGTGGTCTTACACAGATTATTGATGTTCCGACTTGGAAATGGGAGGCCATTAATATGGACTTTGTGGTTGGTCTTCCGAAAACTAGGAGACAACAAGACTCCATATGGGTTATTATGGAAAGGATGACTAAGTCTGAACACTTTATCCCTGTGAAGTCTACTTACAGAGCTGAGGATTATGGGAAACTCTACATTAATGAGATTATGAGATGGCATGGGATTCCTTTGTCTATCATTTCAGATAGAGGAGCTCAATTCACTTCACATTTCTGGAGATCCTCCAGAAGAGCTTAGGAGCGCAGGTGAAGCTTAGTCTTCCTTTAATCCTCAATTTGATGGGTAGACAGAGCGCACCACTTGGACATTGGAGGAAATGCTGAGGGTGTGTGTGATTGACTTCAAGGGTAGTTGGGACGGCCATCTATCTTTCATAGAGTTTTCGTATTATAATAGCTATCACTCTAGCATTGGGATGGCACCGTTTGAGGCACTGTATAGTAGGAGGTGTAGGTATCCAGTTGGCTGGTTCGAGGTTTGTTAGTCATCCATTTTGGGTCCAGAGATCATTCATGAGTCATTAGAGAAGGTCAAGTGATTAGGGACAGGATGTCTAGTGCTTATAATTGACAGAAGTCTTATGCAGACAATCGAAAACGACTCTTAGAGTTTGATGCGGTGACCATGTCTATTTGAAGATATAGATGATGAAGGTGGGTGATGAGGTTTGGAAGGAAAAGAAAGTTTATTTCGAGGTATGTTGGGCCATATGAGATCCTACAACGTGTAGGAGAGGTGGTCTGAGTTGGCATTGCATGCGGAACTAGATTTTGTTCATCCAATCATTCGTGTCTCTATGTTAAAGAAGTCACTAGGAAATCAAGCATCGATATCACCTGTTGAAGGTTGATGAAATTTTGTCCTATTAGGAGGTAACTGTTGAGATTTTAAACAGACAGGTCAAGCGGCTGAGGAAAAAGAAGATTGTCATTGTGAAGGTTTTGTGGAGGAATCATCTTGTTGAGGGTGCTACGTGGGAGGCCGAGGACGATATGACATCCCGCTACCCCCATCATTTTTGCTCTTGAGGTTAGACTTCCTGCTATTATGTCTATGTTTCCTTATCTCTCCATTCTTTGTTGCTATTTCTTGATTGTGTATAGTAACTATTTTATGATCTGATTGGAATTACGCAAAATAGTTAGTAGTGTCATTCGGGGTCGAATGTTCCAAGGGGGGGGATAGTGTAAAAACCCTAAAAACGGCTATGCTAAATAATTCTTAATGTGCCTATAATGCCTACGATTAGACCGGGTTCATATGGATTGATGCTCGTAGAACCAGACCTCTGAACCCTTACGACAACAAAGAGAACTAACTTGAGGAGTTAGTTGAGCAAGGAAAGGCTGGTTTCAGTCAAGTAGCGACCCTGAGTATGAAAATTATATCGGATGAGTCTTTAACGGACATAAGAAGGGGAAATCTTATGTTTGGAGGGTCGAGGGGTAAAATGGTATTTTTCCAGTCTAAGGGTAGTACCGTAATAACCTTAAATATATAATTGATTATTTAATTAATAAAGTGGAGGGGCATTTTTGTGAGAGAGGGCCGAAAATTGGCCCTTAGAGTGATGCTTTGCATAAATTAATGAAATTTATGTTGGAAGCAATGATTTAAAGTTGTTTTTATTTATGTTGGTAAATTAATTATATTAATTAATATTATTATTTATTGACTGATTAAAAATTAAAGGGAAATCAGATTTTTATAATTATTAACTAAAACCTTATTTGACTAAGTCCTAAACTAGACTCCTAAGCCTAAGGTAACTCTCTCCTGTCACGCTCATCTCTCTCTCACGTCTCTATCACTCTCATTCACTTTCTCAATGCCAAATAACGTAAAACAACAGTAGTTAAACCAAAAGTTCTTCACACTTGAAGAACTCACAACGAAAAATAAAATCAAACGCTAAGTAAAATACATTAGGCAAAGGGAGGGTTTTCTGTCAATAATTGGTGTTGAAAATTGGTTTTGGACTGAGTGTTGAAGAAGGTTTGGGAAGCAATATCAAGGTTTGAACGTCATAAAAGGTATGTGTTCTATTCTAACTTGGTCCTTTTCCCAAGAGACCCCTTAACGTTCATAATATTCAGTCCGAAAACTAGGGTTGTTCCCCGTTGCATGTCCCTGTCACTAGCTCCCAATGATTCTAAGGTTGGGTATGTTTGCTGGTAGATATTAGGCTTGTGTTATTTTTTTCTTGATGAATATTTTCATGTTTGTGTGTTTGAAATCGTATAAATGACAACCTATGTAATTTCGAAACTATGTGTATGTGTGTGCAAGGATGTGACTGTGACTAATGTTCTCAGATTGATTCTCCAAAATTGTAATGTTATGGTTTTTATTTAACATGCATAAACCTATATAAATCGTGATGTTCATGTATGATTAAAAATGCAACCTATGGGTTCTAGTGAAAATGTTGAACAAAGTGAGCTGAAATGTGACCAAATTTCAAACAACTTAGAAGTTTGGTTTTGGCTAAACGTAGATGAACAAATCTTGAAAATTAATTGAGTATAAATTAGGCGAGGTCTCTAGAATTCGAACCTGCGACCTCACTCGTGAGATACACTAAAAACTTAAAAGAAATGGGGGCTAAGGGATTCGATCTAGGGTGTATTTGGCAGAAAAAGAAAATACAAAATGAAGAATGAGAGGAGTGGGATACGAACCGACAACCTCTCGATCAGAGTGAAAGTAAAACTAAAAGAAAAGCAATGTGAGGTGTGGGAATCAAAACCACGACCTCTAGGCAGTAAAGAAGAATTAAAAGAAAAGTGATGAGAAAAGAAATGTGAGGCGTGGAAATCGAACCCACGACCTCTAGGCAGTAAAAGAGCATTAAAAGAAACATAAAGTGAGGTTGTGGGGGTTCGATCCCACAACCCCATGGTTAACTAGAGATAGTCAAGGAAAACTAACCAAAAAAATAATAAAAGGGGATGTGGGGGTTTGAACCAACTACCCCCTGGTCAAGGAAGAGAATATTCAAAGGATAGAAATAAAAAGGAAATATTGATGTTGGGGCTCGATCAAGGGTCCCAACGTCATGTGGATCAAACTTAAGTAAAAATAAAAATTTAATGTGTTTTCTAAGGATTTGAAAACAACATTCCAATTTCACAAATTCCATATTGACACATAAATCATACGTGAATTAATGATTCATGAATAATGCTACCTACTTAGATCGAAATCGAGATCTTGGCATACACACAAGATGCATAAGTCTTGTACCACATAATATTAGGAAGATATGAATCACATAAAGAAACTATGAATGAAGCCTCATGGCCTGTATGTATAGATCCATAAGTCTATCATAATTTTAAAAGTAAGTGAACCTAAGATGTAACCCTATAAGGGTTAAGTAAGAGTGTAAAACACACTAAATGGCCAAGTGCATTGTCATATGATGAAATGAATATTTTGTAATGAAATGATGAAACCCTAGAAGGGTTAAAAAAGAGTGTGAAACACACAAATGGCCAAGTGCATTGGCATATGATGAAATGAACATTCATGTAAAAAAAGGTGAGTAATTATGAAGTACAAATGTGCAATGTTAATGAATGTGGTGAAAACATGATATGAAGCTAATGTAAAAGATGAGAGCAATCTCAAATGAGCCTAAGTAAATGTTACCAAAACGTACTCACCTATGAGAGTGTAAAGTTAATGAAGAGACCAGTCTCTATGAACACACTAATGATGAGATGAGAAATCATCGATTGAGCTATGATATCCTCATACTATAACCCAGCTGTCACGACCCAAATTTGGGAATTCGGATCGCGAACGGCGCCGTTAACCTATCAAAGGTCGCAGGCAAGCCTCTTCTTAGAGTTCTTCACAATCATACAGTTAAATTTTGTGGAAAATTAAACTTTTAATATACGAATGAAGTATACTTAGACTTCATACTTAAGGTTTATAATAACATACGATTTTCTAAAACTATTGTCTCACATAAATAAAAACCATCTAAAGAGTGGAAATCTGATCTTAGCCAATAATAATTAATATGCCATATAGGTCTTATTAATAAAGAATTCAAAGAACATAATGGAAATAGCGTATTCATAAAACTATTACAAATCTATGTAAGCTAGAATATGAAAGATAGCATCCCCGAACATGAGGACCTATAAAGACTTGGAGAAAGAGTTCCAAGATTCTTCAAATCGACCTCCTTAACTTCAGTGGTCGGAACCTACACATGTAGTAAAATAAAGTAATGGGGTTAGTATACCACATGTACTAAGTATGGTTATATGCAAATAACACATGAGAACATGCATGAAAAAGGTTCATTTATCATATCTTTAAAAAATACGCTAAGTCATATAAAAATTGTCAATGCACATACCGTATCACATATACAAAAAAAATATTCATCACTTAAAGCATGATCATAATAAAATACATCTTCTCATGGCATCATGTTAACATTACATATTGCAAAGATCATATAAACATAACATACAAAACACTTACCAACGATCCCATCCCCAACCTACAAGGCAATGCTCATGTAAAGCCCCCATAACTCCACATAACTTAGTAGATAAGATAGGAGACCATAAGTAAGGCTTTGCTTCATATAACTTATATATAGTTAGTTATCATTAACATAGCAATATAGCCAAATAACATATTCATCATAATAGCCAAAATTCATACAAAAGTAACATCATAAATCACAACATATTTCTTTCATATCATCATATTACTTTTGAAAAGTCTCCTAGGAATTCCCTTAGACTCAACTTGTTCAATGTCTAGGTAGTTTCCCATACCACTACCTATACTAATCACACTCCTCAAGTTACCCTAGTCAATGATAATTTTCTTGTCTTTCCTTTTACGTGACTGAACATAGGCATTAACCGAAATAGACCATGTGAGCTAAATATGAAATCTGGTGTCATGAAAACCCATACCAAAAAAAGGTGGTCTACCGGCCAATGTAGAACCTACATGACATAGCTATCTAGGTGGATCCACTAGCTTGCATCCTATGGTGGCAACATAGTTAAAGTTCTAGGAGATGTATTAGAGACCTAGAGTTCCATATTACATGGAAGCCTCAATCTCATGAGAATCATTGTGTACCTACCTTCCCCTAAGAAAGGGGACACTTCCTATATCTAGTTCATCGGTCCTTTGCTTAAGTCCCTTTTCTTGACATAATCTTCAATTTGTTTTTTATAATAAACTTACATAGGTCATAAAAGATTATATCCTTGTATAACATGATCATGAGCTCTTTTAAATTAGATTAGAATTGTCCTTTCATCAAAACCCCCCATGCATGAGATTTACATGGCATAATCATCTTGTGTAAAGCATACAAGAGAGTATCATAACTTGCATATTCATATTCTTATCATAATCTCACAATTTACATATACATAGACATCATATTTACATAGAAACATCATACATACTTTCATAACAAAGCATCAAGACTTATAGGCTAACAAAAAGATCTTTGAGTATTCACAATTTTAGAAGACTGACCACTAGCTTCCAAGAATCTTATTCATAATGCAATATTCACAACAATAATTAGTGAAATACTCAATGAAATAATCAATAACAACCCATGCAATCATGTACAAAGGTAAACAGGTCATTAAAGAGTTAATTAAAACCTTAAATTCTAACCATAACGTTTACATCTTATCACGTCATAGAAACAATCATATGAAACCATCATATAGGTAAGAAATTGCTTCACACTAAATTCAAGAATAATTAGCATCATTTAATTAACATTACATGTGGAATCAGATATAGAAAACATTTACTTTTCATTGAAAAACATAAATCTAGGGTCGGGAAGAAAATCCATTTTGTAGAGTAAAAACCTTAGAATTGAAGTTCTTGAAAACATATCTTGAAAGGAACTGTTGGGGAAATCAATTCAAAGAGTGAAAACCCATACCTTTTAGATGAATAATCCACGAAATCTTGATCGGAAATTTTGAAACCTTCGTCATTTTCATTAAGCTTTTCTTGTTCTTCAATGGAGTTTGGAAAAAGAGAGTGTTCTTGAGAAATTAAGTGAACTTCATTTGATTCTAATATGGAACGTGTAATTGTGGTCTAAAACTGACCTAAAATCAATATATAGAATTCCCAAGACTTACTCTAAATACCCTCCACTTAAAGTACCATAAACGTCCCTCCTAATTTGACTACAACGAGGAGAACATTTGACTCAATCCAATCTAAAATTATTCCCAAGGATTTCGTTTTGACCCTTTAAATTAATTAATTAAATGTATAATTTAATAAATTAAGGGACATAGGTTAATTACTAAAGTATCTGTAAGTCATTGGAACCATAACTAAGCCTTTTGAACCATCACAGGTTAAGTAATAGGATGTTTCTTGAGTTATACTAGGTTAGTGTAAATTTTTTTGGTTTGACCCCTCTAATTTAATTAATTAAATTGGTAATTTAATTAATTAGGTGACCTAGGGTAATTACTAAAGTACCCTCAAGTCACTAGTACCATAACTATCCCTTTGAACCATCCTAGTTTAGCTACTAGGTTGTCTTTTTCTTGTCTTAATCGAAATCTTGAAATTGCATTGTGATTTAGGTTTTGTACTTTTAAATTGATTAATTAAGCTTCTAAGTTAATTAATTAAGTGACCTATGATAATTACTAAAGTATCCCTATGTTTTTAGGACCATAACCAACCCTTTTGACAATCCTAGGTTAGGTATTAGTCTGTTTTTTCCTTGCCTTAACTGAAATTTGGAAATTGCTTTGTGATTTCGGTTTTGTCCTATTAAATTAATTAATTAATTAAGTTTATAAATTAATTAATTAAGTCACCTACGTTAGTTACTTAAGTATTCCTAAGTAGTTAGGACAATAACCATCCTTTTGGATCATCCTAGGTTAGGTTCTATGTTAGCTCTTAGTTAGTTTCATATCTAAATGTCACCCGGTAAGGTCTTAGGATTTCGTGTCCCTTAGTTAGTTATTTTTGGTTTATCATAGGTTATTTAGTTATTAGGGAGGTTAGTTAGGACCTAGAATCACTTAGGGAGCTTGGCCCCGTGTGGTCCTACGAGCCTGCCCCCATGCACCCTAACTCATTTGGTTGAGGCTTGTCTCCTGGAAGTTTAGCACATGTGCTTGCACATGTGTTGCTTGTAATTTCCTAACTAAATATTTTTATTGATCATTTGGAACGTTTACTTATTGTGCCAAGGATCCTCATTATGTCATTGCTAACTGCTTAATCTACATGCCCATTTTAAGTGGTCATGTGCTATGGTACCTAGGCTTGACACTTGGATGCCTCGTACATAAACTGTTAAGATTCAATGCTATTAGCTTAGGGTCTTTATTGCAGGTACAATTCCTAAAAAATCTTGTTAATACATAGAAAAATTGGCTTACACCCTTTAAGCCAATATTTTCTAATATGTCCAATATTTTGCTTTTTTGGGCATTATATAGAAATTGGCTAATAACCGTTAGCTAATTTTCTATATTATGCCCAATATTACTCTATATTGGGCACTGGAAGACCTATGTATCCCCAATACGCATTCTTAAAGACCTATTGGGATCTTCACTAGACATGTAATTTTTCAGAATGTTACATTATCCCTCCCTTAAATACATTCATCCCCGAATGACACAAAAATCTTTTGGATGTAGGAAAAAGACTTAATACTAGCACAACATACACATGACATGTCATTATACTTAACACTTTATTTTTGATTCACAAACATATAGAGGAATTTCCCTCCCAACCTTATCATAAGCCCAAAAATGCATCAAAGAGTTTCCATGCTACCAATCTTATGAAGATAACAACAAAAACAAAAAATAACCCAAGAAAACATATGCATACAAATTTTCACATAAGTGCAAGAATAGAGTATCTAAACATCTTCTTAGAACTGTAGTTGGTATTGTCTTTCACCAAAACATGCACCTATTTAGTGTACAAGTTAAATCTTTAATTCTTGTTAAATTGGACATGAAGTCTTTATAAGCCAATCTTTATTGGCTATGTCCATTATTTGATCACTCGCATAATATAAGAAGTCATTACAAGTCAATCTTTATTAGATTAAGCAAATATATGTTAAAACTTCATTCTTATCAATAAATGTATAGACATTAATTGAGAAAATGTGTAAGATACCCGTCACAATGTCAAGAGAGCTTTCTTGTTCACCCCTAGCCTTGAGAGCATAGAAACGGTTCCATTTTGTAGATTCAAAACTAGGACCGCTTGGTTGACCTTGGCAATTAATCTTACCTTGAATTCTCACATTAGGACAATCTCTCACCATATTGCCACCTTTGCCACAACCATAGAAACAATTAGTCACTAAAAGACATTCCCCCCCCCCCCCATATTTCTTACCACACTTACCACAAGTTGGTCTTTCTTTTGGTGGATCAACATTTCTCCCCTTGTGAGATTTAGGACTAGAACATCTAACATTGTGATCCTTGGAGAAACTAGAAGAAACCTCATATGAAAACTCTAAAACTTAGGCTTGTCTTGCGCATCCAGCCTACTCTTAGAAGAACCACTTTCAAACGATGTTGCCTTCTTAACTTCCCTATTTCTCTTCCTTAGACAATTTTACTCAACTTGTTGGGCATGAACCATTAACCTAGAAAGATTCATATTGTCATGAAGCATGGCTGCAAGACATTCTTCTTCAAGCTCTTCGGACACGCCTGTTACATAACGGCTCCTCTCATCCCTAACATTAGAAACAAAAGAAGAAACATATTTGGACTACATAATGGACTTCAAGTAGTATTACTTAACACTCATACCTCATTGACGAAGGTTAACGAACTCCTGTAACTTAGCTCCTCTTTGTTCCCTTGGAAATAATCTGTCAAGAAACGTCTTTTTGAAGATCTACTAAGTCACAGGACCATCTCCTAAAACCCTACTATCCTTCCACAGATTGTACCATGTCTGAGCCACGTCCTTATGTTAATAGGCAACAAGTTCATCTTTTCCGTAGTACTCACCCCCATAGAAAACAAAATCATATAGACCTTATCAAGGAAGTCTTGGGAGTCTTCATCAACTTTCGATCCAAAGTACATTGGAGGATCCATTCTCGCAAAGTCACTCAAATGACTAGCCACACTACTAACATGGTAATCCTCTCGAGGTGCAACCTCCTTGTTAGATTGTACCGTGAGGGCTTGAGCGGGCCATTTGGAACAGGTCTGCCCTCACCTCAAAATCTGTCATAGCTGGAGGATTCACCGGAACTTGATCATTCGCAACATCTTGCACTTCAGGAGCATTTCGGTAACCTTGGGGAATAACTCCTGTATTTGCAATCCCTTCTCCTACTCTTCTCGCGACTGTTCTTCTTGTGTTCATCGGCTATATACAAAATAAAGGGATTAGATTCTAAAGGCACATATGGTCAAAGCTCTAAAGGCACGATAAAAGAGTATCAAGAAAAGAAAAGTTTCTTAACCATCAGACAGCCTCTCATCCATAATTGTGGCACGCTTCACAAATGCCAACAAGATACTAGATAATGTGGTTTAGTAAGATATTGATCCTAAGGATTTTTTTTAACCTAATGCATTGATACCAAGTTTGTCACGACCCAGATTCTAGAATTCAGATCGCGACCGGCGTCGTTAGCCTGTTAGAGGTCGCAGACAAGCGTCTTCCTAGAGTTTATCATAATCATACAATTAAATTTTACGGAAAATTAAAAACTTCTAATATACTAATGAAGTATACTTAGGCTTCATACTTAAGGTTTATCAAAACATACGATATTCTAAAACTTTTGTCTCACATATATAGAAACCATTTAAAGAGTGCAAATCTGAACTTAGACAATAAATGAATCCATAGAACATAATGGAAATAGTGTATTCATAAAACTACTAAAAATATATGTAAGCTAGAATATGAAAGATTGCATCCCTGAACATAAGGACCTATCAAGAGTTGGAGAAAGATTTTAAAAGATTCTTCAAATCGACCTCCTAAACTTCAATGGTCGGAACCTACAATTGTAGTAAAATAAAGAAATTGGGTTAGTACACCACATATACTAAGTATGGGTATATGCACATAACACATAAGGACATGCATGAAAAAGGTTCATTTATCATATATTTAGAAACCATCTAAGTCATATAAAAATTGTCAATGTACATACTGTGTAACATATACAAGCAAAATATTTCATCACTTAAAGCATGATTATAATCAAAGACATCTTCTAATAGCATCATGTTAAAATTACATATTGCAAAGATAATATAAACATAACATACAAAACACTTACCAACGATGTCATCCCCAACTTACAAGTACAATGGTCATGTGAAGCCCCTATAACTCCACATAATTGAGTAAATAAGATAGGAGACCGTAAGTAAGGCTTTGCTTCATATAACTTGTACATAGTTATCATTAACATTGCAATATAGCCAAATAGCATATTCATCATAATCGCCAACATTCATATAAAAGTACCATCATATGTAATAACATATATATTTCATATCATCATATTACTCATGAACAATCTCCTAGGATTTACCTTAGAGTCAACTTGTTCAATATCTAGGTAGTGTCCCATACCACTACCTATACTAATCCAACTCCTCAAGTCACCCTAGTCAATGTTTGTTTTCTTGTATTTCATTTTACATTAGGGAACATCGGCATTAACCGACATAGACCATGTGAGCTAAACATGGAATCCGGTGTCATGAAACCCCACAGCCAAAAAAGGTGGTCTACCGGCCAAAGTTGAACCTACATGACATAGCTTTCTAGGTGGATCCACTAGCTAGTATCCTATGGTGGCAACATAGTTCAAGAACTAGGAGATGTATTAGAGACCCATAGTTCCATATTAAATGGAAGCCTCAATCTCATGAGAATCATTGTGAACCTACCTTCCCCAGGGAAGGAACACTTCCCATTTCTAGTTCATCAGTGCTTATCTTACGTCCCTTTTCTTGAAATAACATTTAAATTGTTTTTCATAGTAAACTTACCATAGGTCATAGAAGATTATCTCCTTGTATAACATGATCACAAGCTCTTTTTGATTGGATGAGCCTTTCATCGTAACCCCTCATACATGAGATTGACATGGTATAATCATCTTGTGTAAAGCATAAAAGATAGTATCATACCTTGCATATTAATATTCTTATCATAATCTCATGATTAACATATTCATAGACATCAAATTCACATAGCAACATCATACATAATTTCATAACATAGCACAAGACTTATTGGCTAACAAAAACAATTTAGAGTAATCATAATTTTAGGAGACTTACCACTTGCTTCCAAGAATCTTATTCATCATGCGATATTCATAATAATACTTAGTGAAATACTCAATTAAATCATCAATAAAAACCCATAAAATCATATACAAGATCAATACATAGCATTGGCGAAGGTAAATGGGTCATTAATGAGTTCATTCAAACCTTAAATTCTAACTGTAACGTTTACATGTTATCACGACTTACGAAACCATCATAAAGGTAAGAACGTGCTTCAGACTAAATTCAAGCATACTTAGCAGCATATACATAACAATTCATGCGGAATTAGATATAGAAGACATTTACTCTGCATTGAAAAACATAAATCTAGGGTCAGGAAGAAAATCAATTTTGTAGAGTAAAAACCCTAGAATTGAAGTTCTTGAAATTATATCTTGAAAGAACATATTTGGAAAAGGAATCTCAAGAGTGAAAAACCATACTTATAGATGAAGAATCCACGAAATCTTGATTGGGAACTTCGAAATCTTCGTCTTCTTCCTTAAGCTTCTCTAGTTCTTCAATGGAGTTATGAAAAAGAAAGCGTACTTGAGATATTAAGAGAATTACGTTTGATTATGATTTGGAACGTGTAATAATGGTCTAAAACTGACCTAAAATCATTATATAGACATCCCAAGACTTAACCTAAAGACTCTCCACTTAAATTACCATAAGCGTCCCTCCTAATTTGACTACAACTAGGAGAACATTTGACTTAATCAAATCTGAAATTTTTCCTAAGGATTTCGTTTTTACCTTTTAAATAAATTAATTAAATGGATAATTTAATTAATTAAGAGACCAATGGTAATTATAAAAGTACCCCTAAGTCATTGGAACCATAACTAACCCTTTTGTACCATCCTAGGTTAAATACTAGGATGTTTCTTGAGTTATACTAGGTTAGTGTAAGAAGTTAGGTTTGACCCCTCTAATTTAATTAATTAAGTTGATAATTTAATTAATTAGGTGACCTAAGGTAATTACTAAAGTACCCTCAAGTCTTTACGATCATAACTAAACCTTTAAACAATCCTAGGTTAGGTACTAGGTTTTCTTTTTCTTGTCTTAACCGAAATCTTGAAATTGATTTGTGATTTCGGTTTTTTTCCTTTCAAATTGATTAATTAAGCTTATAAATTAATTAACTAAGTAACCTAGGGTAATTACTTATGTAACCCTATGTTGTTACGACCATAACCAACTCGTTGGACAATCCTAGGTTAGGTACTAGGTTGTCTTTTACTTGCCTTAATCGAATTCTTGAAACTACTTTGTGATTTCGGGTTTGTCCTTTTAAATTATTTAATTAAGTCTCTAAATTAATTAATTAAGTAACCTCGGTTAATTGCTAAACTATCCCTAAGTTGTTAGGGCCATAACTAGCCTTTTGGATGATCCTAGGTTAGGTACTAGGTTTTTTTTTAGTTAGTTTCATTTCTTAATGTCACCCGGTTAGGACTTAGGTAGTCGGGTCCCTTAGTTAGTTATTTTTTGTTGGTCCTAGGTTAGTTAGTTAGTTAAGGACGTTAGTTAAAGACGTAAGTTAGGACCTAGAATCACTAAGGGAGCCTGCCTCCTATGCACCCTAACCGATTCGATTGGGGCTTGTCTCTTGGACGTTTAGCACATGGTTCATTTGGAATGTTTACTCATTGTGCAAAGGATCCTCACTATGTCCTTGGTTACTGCTTAATTTATATGCCCATTTTTAGTGGTCATGTGCTATGGTACCTAGGCTTGACACTTGGATGCCTTGTATATAAAGTGATAAGATTCAATGCTATTATCTTAGTGTATTCATTGTAAAAAAATATCCTAAACAAGGTTGCTAATACTTAAAAATTTTGGCATACACCCTTTAAGCCAATATTTTCTAATATGCCCAATATTTTGCTTATTAGGGAATTATATAGAAATAGGCTAATACCCCTTAGCTAATTTTCTATACTATGCCCAATATTTGTCAATATTGAGAAATGGAAAGTCTATGCATCCCTAATACGCATTCTTAAAGACCTATTGGGCTCTTCACTAGACAGGTAATTTTATGGGAATATTACACCAGCTTCCACGGCGTATAAGTTTAATATAACGGAACTTTATGTTGAGCACAGATTCACTATCTATGAGCAGTGATGCCTTCTTTTGGGAAGGGCAGACGTTCACGTAACTCTCATGAGATAAGATTGTCCGGCATGATCTGTATGGGTCTCCTTATATCTCATACTATTTGAACCTATACTACCAATAGAGGGATATAGTGGGGTTCAAATCCAATGTACGCTAGCATGTTTTGGGTCACTTTGGCTGGGTATTACACCTCTTTTTGGTGTGGGGAGACACTGGATTTCATTATGCTCACATGATCTATGTCGGTTTAAGTTAAAGTTCAGAATGAATGAATGAAGCCAGCCTCAAATGATGCACATAATGAAATGAATGATACCAAAAGTGTTAGGATAGAATAATCAAGAGGTGATCTAGACTCAAATAATAACACTAGGTCATTCTTGATCATTGAGCAATGAACCTTATGAAAGTCTTAAACTACATCCTAGGTATAGTTGCATTTCACACTAGGCTATGAAAAAAATGTAATGAAGTACGTACGAATGAATGAAGAAGACTCTAAAGAAGGATCCCTACTTGAGGTCCCATATGTTGAGGCCTCATTTTAGTAAGTATTTATGCCAAGTCCATGATTCCAAGGTCTCATGGCAAATGAATGAATAATATGAAAGATGTTATGTTCTATATGCAATATGTTATATGCTATGTGTAGGATGTTATATGTTGTGTGCAATATGATATGTATGATGATGCATGTTACTCTCATGGCATAAATTTCCTAATCCAAATTTGGAAAAAGTCACTAACTTTCCTAATCCCATTTTTGCAAGTCCACTGACTTGACTTTCCATAATCATGTATTTAGGAAGGTGATGTTCTTAATCATGCATGTCCTTGGTGTGTTCATTCATATGCCCATACTTGGTACAAGTGTGTACTAATACCATACGATTCAAAAAATTTGGGTGCAGCCTCAGGTGGAAACTCGAGCTTAAAGGTTGGCGTTGCAGCTATATGGACGTGGAGTTTTCAACCAGACTTGGTAGGCCCTCGTGCTTTCGAGGAAGTCTATTACTATTATCTAACTTAGATTTAGGCTATAGCTAATGGATCATGTTCCACTAGTGTTTCTTTCCACTTTTCTTTAGACTTTGTATTGGTGCCGTTTTGGCAAAAATACGTTAATGCAATTATGAACTGTTTCTTTCATTTGATTACCTCTATATTAGATGGTTGATTTGTGAACTCCTATGAGGTCAAGTAGTATGTATAAATGTATCTTAAGAAAACAAAAATTTCACATTTTCTCTTAAAATTAACCTAGATGAAGAAAGAATGACGTATGTAGGCTTGTCTCCGATCAATGAGAGGTCAACGACGCTGGTCTCATTTGGGGTCTAGATTTCGGTCGTAGCAAATTTGGTATCTGACCACTAGGTTAAATTCCGAGGATAATTAGTTCACATTAACCACATCGAGTAGTTTCTAAGTCATGATAGTGAAGTGCACCACTATCCTAAATTAGAGACTACGTGATGCGTAGGAAAATTCCCTTCTTCTGATCTTATCGTGTCTTCTCTGATGTCGTATTTCTTGGTGTTAAGAGAGTATCTAACATCAACACTTGAAGTTTCCAAAAGATGAATACAAGGAGAAAAGAAGGCAGAGAGATTGGAGGATAAGCTGCTTGGGTAATTCAGGTTCCTTCCCACACTCCAGCTGCTCGAATAGAGATGCCTATTAACCTAGCTGGGTTGACAGATGGAGAAGTAAGGATAATGTTGGTACAAATGGCCCAAGCTAGCACTTAAAAGTTCAGGCTATTGGTTTGATTTATGTGGAGAAGTCTGAGTTGGCATCCAACCATCTAAAGGATGTAGCTCAATCCTGGTACAAAATTTGGCAGGATAGAAGGACCTTAGAAAGAGGTCCTATGACATGGTATCTTTTCAAGATGGCTTTTCTAGAGCGGTTATTTCCCAGATAAATGAAAAAGGCTAATGTTGAGGAATTCATCAGCCTTAAGCACGGCTCAATGACAGTCAAGGATTACTCCCTGAAGTTCGTAATACTTTAGTGCTCAGGAGAGGCCACCTTGTAGGATGTGTGGCATACTACATGAAGGATGATGAAGGATTGTCTGAATAGGAGGAAATGTAAGAGCTGATAGGGTTCATAAAGAATTCCCTATAATTGTATGTGGTAAGACTGTGTGTGCAGACTTTGTTGAGTTACCAATGCATGATTTTGACGTTATTTCTAGCATGGACTGGCTTCATAGGTTTTATGATTGTATGGATTGCCGTAGTAGGGTTGTGAGATTTTGTTTTCCCTAAGGAGGGGTACAACTGGAGTCGTCCTAATCCCTTGATTTCAAATTTTAAGGACAATAAATGATGTCCAAGGGGTTATTATGTCATCTTTTGAGTGTTAATGATTTAGATCATGACATTCCTTCCATAGTCTCAGTGCATGTAGTGAATGAGTTCCTAGATGTATTTCCTAATGATTTGCCTGGAGTTCTTTCCCATCGAGATATTGACTTTTGTATCGACTTAGAACCCGATACTAAACAAATTTTAATTCCTCCTTACAGAATGGCTCCAGTTGAACTCAAAGAGTTGAACCCGCACTTAAAAGATCTCATTGATAAGGGATTCATTCAACCGAGCATATCCCCTTGGGGTGCTCCAGTGTTGTTTGTGAATAAAAAAGATGGAACCCTTAGAATGTGTATCGATTATCGGCAGCTCAATAAAGTCACTATCAAGAATAAGTATCCACTTCCAAGAATAGATGACTTGTTCGACCAACTCCAAGGGTCTAGTTTCTTCTCGAAGATTGATCTTCGTTCAAGGTACCATCAGTTCATATTTAGGGATGAATATGTTCCAAAGACAACCTTTTGTGCCCGTTATGGTCATTACGAGTTTTTAGTATGTCATTTGGTCTCACGAATTCACCTGTTACATTTATGGATCTCATGAATAGGGTCCTCCGTGAATACCTTGACTCTTTCGTCGTAGTATTTATTGATGACATTCTCATCTATTCTAAGACCAAGGAAGACTATGAACAACATTTAAGGCTAACCTTGCAGGTAGTTAGACAACATCAGCTCTGTGCCAAATTCAACAAGTGTGAATTCTGGCATAGATCAGTGACCTTTCTTTGTCCGGTTGTGTGTGATAAAGGTGTGGGATAGAATGCAACTGAAACTATTATGAACTTGACAAAAACTCTTACTCCCCCAGATATTTGTAGCTTCTTGGGATTGGCTGCTTATTATCGCAGGTTTGTGGAGGAATTTTTTTACATTGCTGGCTCACTGAAAGCTTTGACTAAGAAGAAGACCAAGTTTGATGGATGGAGGCTTGTGAGAAGAGTTTCCAGGAGCTCAAAGATAGACTCAATTCATCCCCCGTGCTTACCTTGCCTAAGTGTGGGTTGGTTTGGGTTATGTTTTTATGCGGGGTGGTAAGGTGATAGCTTATGTGTCCAGACAGTCCAAGGTTCATAAGAAGAATTATCCCACTCATGACCTGGAGTTGGCAGTTGTGGTGTTTGTACTGAAGTTGTGGAGGCACTACTTGTATGGGGTGCATGAGTATGTATTCACAGACCACAAGAGTCTTCAGTACGTGTTCACACAGAGAGAGTTGAATCTATGTCGGCGGAGATGGTTGGTTGTTGAAGGACTATGACATGAATGTCCACTATCATCCAGGTAAAGCTAATGTTGTAGCTGGGTATTTGAGTAGGATGATCATTGGAAGTAGAACCCACGTTGAGGATGGGAAGAAGGATTGGTGAAAGATATACATAGACTTGCCAGACTGGGTGTACGGTTGGTTGACTCTTCTAGTGGGGGTGATTAAGTTCATTCTAAATATGAATCATCCTTAGTAAATGAAGTCAAGGAGGGTCAGCGTCTTGATCTTATGTTGATGGAGCTGAAGGACTCAGTAGTGGTTAAGATGAATGAGTCTTTTTCTTTGGGAGATGATGGCATACATAGGTACTAGGAAAGGCTGTGTGTACCAGATGTGGATGATTTGCGGACGAGGATCATTGATAGGTCCATGGT
Source organism: Solanum chmielewskii (assembly GCA_027704785.1). NCBI lineage: Eukaryota > Viridiplantae > Streptophyta > Magnoliopsida > Solanales > Solanaceae > Solanum > Solanum chmielewskii. The sequence continues at coordinate 39,779,143 of JAKWIX010000320.1, forward strand.
TCCTTATATTCCATACATTAAGTTTCCTCCAAGATGTATCATGATCTTAAACACATCTATTGGTGGGATGGCATAAAGAAGGACATTATAGATTATGTGGCCAAGTGTCCTAATTGTCAACAGGTTAAGGTAGAAAATCTTAAGCATGGTGGTCTTACTCAGATTATTGAGGTCCCAACTTGGAAATGGGAGGCCATTAATATGGACTTCTTGGTTGGTCTTCCGAATACTAGGAGATAGCATGACTCCATATGGGTTATTGTGGATAGGATGACTAAGTCTGCCTACTTTATTTCTATGAAGTCTACTTACAGAGCAGAGAATTATGCAAAACTCTACATTGATGATATTGTGAGATTGCATGGGATTCCTTTGTCTATTATTTTAGATAGAGGAGCTCAGTTCACATCACATTTCTGGAGATCCTTTCGGAAGAGCATAGGCACGCAAGTGAAGCTTAGTACTTCCTTTCATCCTCAAACTAATGGGCAAGCAGAGCGCACCATTCAGACATTGGAGAACATATTGAGGGTGTGTGTGATTGACTTCAAGGTTAATTAGGACTCCATCTACCTTAGATAGTGTTCTCGTATTATAATAGCCATCACTCAAGTATTTGGATGACATCGTTTAAGGCACTGTATGGTAGGAGGTGTAGGTATCCAGTTGGGTGGTTTGAGATTTGAGAGTCATCCATTTTGGGTACAGAGATCATTCATGAGGCCTTAGAGAAGGTTAGAGTGATTAGGGACAGGTTGGTTAGAATTTACAGTCGCCAGAAGTCTTATGCAAACATCAAATGGCCCTTAAAGTTTGATGTTGGTGACCTGGTCTATTTGAAGATATCACCTATGAAGGTGGTGATGAGATTTGGCAGGAAAGGGAAGTTGAGTCCGAGGTATGTTGGGCGATATGACATCCTACAGCGTGTGAGAGAGGTGGACTATGAGTTGTCATTGTCTGCAAAACTAGCTTCTATTCATCAAGTCTTTCGTGTCCCTATGCTAAAGATGTCCCTAGGCGATCCAACATCGATTCTACCTGTTGAAGGTTTAGGGGTTGATGAAAATTTATCCTATGAGGAGGCATGTTAAGATTTTAGACAGATAGGTCAAGCGGCTGAGGAACAAGGAGATTGCCACAGTGAAGGTATTGTGGAGGAATCATCTTGTTAAGGGTGATACATGGGAGGTTGAGGCCGAAATAAGATCCCGCTACCCCAATCTTTTCAACTCTTTAGGTTAGAATTCCTACTCTTAAGTCTAAGTTTCCTTATCTTTCCATTCTTTGTTGCTATTGCTTTATTGTGTATAGTAAATATATTATAAAATGATTGGCATTACGCGAAATAGTAAGTAGTGTCATTCGGGGTCGAATGTTCCTAAGGGAGGGATAATGTAACAACCCTAAAAACGTCTATGCTAAATAATTTTTAATGGCCTAAAATGCCTACGATTAGACCGGTTTCACACGGATCAATGCTCGTAGAACCATAACTCTGAACCCTTATGATAGCAAACCCAACTAACTTTAGGATTTAGTTGAGCGAGGAAAGGTTGGGTCCAGCCATGTAGGGCTCCTGAATATGAAGATTCATTTGCATGAGTCTTTACCAGACATAAAAAGGGGAAATCTTCAGTTTTGAGTTTCTAGGGGTAAAATGGTCTTTTTCAAGGCTAAGGTTAGTATCGTAATTACCCTAAATATATAATTATTTATTTAATTAGTAAGGTGGAGGGTAATTTTGGGGAGAGAGGACCAAAAATTGTCCCTTAGAGTGAAGTCTTGCTCCACCCGAGTTGGAACCTAGGTGGAAGCAATGAATTAAAGTTGTTTTAATTTAAGTTTGTAAATTAATGAAATTAATTAATATTATTATTTATTGACTGATTTAAAATTAAAGGGAAATCAGTTTTTTATAATAATTAACTAAACCTTATTTGACTAAGTCCTAAACTAGACTCCTAAGCCTAATATAACTCTCTCCTCTCATGCTCATCTCTCTCTCACGTCTCTATCAATATCATTCACATTCTCTCTTCCAAATAAAGTACAAGAACAGTAGGTAAACCAAAATTTCTTCACACTTGAAGAACTCACAATGAAAAATAAAACCAAATGCTACGTTAGGTTAGGAAAAGGGAGGGTTTTCTATCAAATGTTTGGTGTTGAAAATTGGTTTTGGACGTGAGTGTTGTAGAAGGTTTGTGCAGCAACTTCATGGTTTGAACTGCATAAAAGGTATGAGTTCGGTTCTCTCTTAGTCCCTTTCCCAAGAGACCCCTTGACGTTCAGAATATTCAGTCCGAAAACTAGGGTTGTTCCCCATTGCATGTCCCTGTCACTAGCTCCAAAGATTCTTAAGTTGGGTACGTTTGCTGGTAGATATTAGGCGTGTGTTATGTTTTCGTGAAGAATATGTTCATGTTCATGTGTTTGAAATCGTATGAATGACAACCTATGTATTTTTGAAACTATGTGTATGTGTGTGCAAGGATATGACTGTGACTAACGTTCTCGGATCGATGCTCCAAAATTATAATGTTATGGTTGTTATTTTACATCCATAAACCTATGAAAATCGTGATGTTCATGTAAGATGAAATGTGTCTAATTTGAGTAATAATCTCTTGGCTAAACGAATCTATGTAAAATGCACCCCCAAAATGTGTTAAATTGTCTACGAATTACCCTATCAGTTCAAGTGAAAATGATGAAGAAAGTGAGCTGATATGTGACCAAATTTCCAGCAACTTACAAGTTTGATTTTGGCTAAATGTAGATGAACAAATTTTGAAAATTAATTGAGTGTAAATTAGGTTAGGTCACTAGAATTTGAACCCGCGACCTCACCCGTGAGATACACTAAAAACGTGAAAAGAAATGGGGGTTAAGGTGATTCGATCTCGGGTGTATTTGGCTGAAAAATAAAATATAAAATTACGAATGAGAGGAGTGGGATTCAAACCGACAACCTCTCGGTCAGAACGTAAGAAAAACTAAAGAAAAGAAATGTGAGGCGTAGGAATCAAACCCATGACCTCTACGTGGTAAAGGAGAATTAAAAGAAAAATTAAGGGAAAAGAAATGTGAGGCATGGGAATCGAACCCACGACCTAGACAGTAATGGAGAATTAAAAGAAAAGTGATGAGAAAACAAATGTGAGGTGTGGGAATCGAACCCACGACCTCTAGGCAGTAAAAGAGAATTAAAAGAAACATAAAGTGAGGTTGTAAGGGTTCGATCCCACAACCTCATGGTTAACTAGAGATAGTCAAGGAAAACTAACAAAAAAATTAAAGGGGATGTGGGGGTTCAAACCCACAACCCCCCGTCCAAGGAAGAGAATTTTCAAGGATAGAAATAAAAAGGAAACGTTAATGTTGGGACTCCATCTAGGTCTAGATTGTGGGTCGAAAATAAATAAAAAGAAAAATGTAAAGTGTTCTCCAAGGGATTTGAAAATCGGGTTCCCTTGCCAAAATTCCGTATCAATACATAAATCATACGTGAATCAAATATTCATGAATAATGCTGCCTACTCAGATCAAAATCGAGATCTTTGCATACACACAAGATGCATAAGTCTTGTACCACATAATCTTAGGAAGATATGAATCACCTAAACGAACTATGAATGAAGCGTCATGGCTTTTATGTATAGATCAATAAGTCTATCATACGTTTAAATATAATTGAACATATGATATATGTAATGAAATGATGTAACCCTAGAAGGGTCAAGTAAGAGTGTGAAACACACAAATGGCCAAGTGCATTGGCATATGATGAAATGAACATTCACGTAAAAAGGGGTGAGTAATTATAAAGAACAAATGTGCTAATGTTAATGAATTTGGTGACAACATGATATGAGGCTAATTTAAAAGATTAGAGCAATCTCAAATGAGCCTAAGTAAATGTTATCAAAACGTACTCACCTATGAGAATGTAAAGTTAATGAAGAGACCAGTCTCTACGAACACTCTAATGAAAGTATTGAGATTAACACACTAAATACTAATGATGAGATGAGAAATCATCTATTGACCTATGATGTACTCATACTAGAAGCCAACTTCCATGACGTATGAGTTGAATGTAATGGAACTTTATACTAAGCACCAATAGACTAGCTATAAGCGGTGATGCCTTCTTTCAGGAAGGGTGGAGGTTCACGTAACTCTCATGAGATAAGACTGTTTGGCATGTCGGGCAGGAGTATCCTTACATCTCTTACTCTTCAAGCCTATACTTCTAATATCAGTATCTTGGGGGGTTCAATTCCCATGTACGCTAGCATCTTTTGGGTCACTTTGGTCAGTGATTCCACCTCTTTTTGGTGTGGGGGAGACACTAGATTTCATGATTCTCACATGATCTATGTTGGTTAAAGTTAAAGTTCCCAATGAATGAATAAGGTTAGCCTCAAATGATTCACATAATGAAATGAATGATACCAAAGGTGTTAGGATAGTATAATCAAGAGGTGAGCTCTCAAGTAATGACACTAGTTCATTCTTGATCATTGCACAATGAACCCGATGAAAGTCTTAAACTACATCCTAGGTATAGCTAGTGTTCACACTAGCCTATGAATGAAATGAAATGAAGTACATATGAATGAATGAAGCAGACTCTGTGTTTGCTAAAGAAGGCTCCCTAGTTGAGGTCCCATATGTTGAGCCCTCATTTTGGGAAAACTCAATGTCAAGTCCATGATTCCAAGGTCTCATGGCATATGAATGAATGATATGAAAGATGTTATGTGCTATATGCAATAGGTTATATGCTATTTGTAAGATGTTATATAATGTGTGCAATATGATAAGTATGATGATGCATGTTACTCTCATCGCATAACTTTCCTAATCCATTTTGGAAAGCTCACTAACTTTCCTAATCCCATTAACAATCATGTTGTTAGGAAAGAGTTGTTCTTAATAATGCATGTCCTTGGTCTATGCTTGCATATGCCCATACTTAGAATAAGTGTGTACTAATCCCATACAATTCTACATTATTAGGTGTAGGCACAGGTGGACGCTAGAGCTTACGTGTTGGCGTTGCATCTATCCGGACGTGGAGTTTTCATCCGAACATGGTAGTCCCTCATGCTTCAAGGATGTCTATCGTTATTATCTAGCATAGATCTAGGCTATATCTAGTGGAGTATGTCCCACAAATGTTTCTTTCCACTTTTGTTCAGACTTTATATTGGTGTCATTTTGGCAAGAATACATTAATGCAATTATAAACTATTTCTTTCAATTTATTACCTCTATATTAGATGGTTGATTTGTTAACGCCTATGATGTTAAGTAGTATGTATACATGTGTGCAATATGACATTGAAGTTGATGTTGACTTTGATGTTAAAATTGACATTGACATTAACATTGATGTTCACATTGACCTTTATGTTGACGTTGACTTTTACTTTCACATTTATGTTGAGGTTGACGTTCATGTTAAAGTTAATGTTCATCTTGACATTGACGTTCATGCTAACTTTCAAGCTGACGTTCACGTTTGTATGACCTCAAAAATGACTTAGGTGAAGCTAGTGGCTAAAATAATTTTCGTGATAGTCTAAGGTCCTAAAATGGTTTATAATATGGGTTTTAGGCAGTGTCTAAGAGTTTAGGTGCATTGGAAGTCAAATGTCAATGGACGACCAAGACGTTCGACGACTAAGTGACTTGTGTGCCTCATATGTTATTTTATGTGATTACGTGTGATTTAGGAGATAATAAGGTCCTTAAATGAGTTATTATTGTGTATATATGCAGCGTGTCAAGTTTCGTGATGTTTGGAGGTCAAATGTCCAAGAGAGTCTATGACGTTCGAATGATTTTCCCTAAAACGACCTTGTTAGTCAATGTATGCTTCGTCAAATTTTACATGTTCATTTTGGATGAACCTCATGTGGTAGGTCCTTAACTCTTATACGGACATATCTGGGTTAGAAAAGTCCAGGTACGACTCAACATAGGACCCATAAGGGGCCCTAAAGGAGGACCCCAAATTGGAGCTCAACATTGCCAGGCAGTGCCGATCGACGACCCAAACGATGGCCAGGTGACTAGGTGACGACACATCATTTGCTGGCGTCGATGGAGCCACTTGGCCTGAAGGTTGAAGATTTGCAGGTGAAACCCATGAGACCCCATCAACGTGGCGTGGGTGAGACCACGGACCATCGATGCTAGCGTCAATGGGCTATGTGTTTTCCTGCCAGCTTTCTGTTAAGTTGAGGGGTGAAGTTGTAAATTTACCCCTATTCTTATTAAGTGTGAGGACGGTTTTTGAGGTTTTATGGGTATTTTAATAGTAAATAAGTCATTAAACTCTCATTATAACCCTAACACCTAAATAAAAACATATTCCCTAGAAAAGTTCTTCCAAAAACCTCTATGAGAGTTCAAGGTGAAGATGGAGCTTGAAGATGGTTATTCAATGGAGTTTATTCTTCAATTTTCATTTGTTTATTCAAATAAGATATGGGAGTTCTTCATCTAAGGCTTTCTATCACCTTACAACCAATTTCAATGATTTCAAAAAGATGAAAAAGTCCAATTTCTACTCTAAGTCTTGGATTCTTGTATAAATGGTTTTCAAACGTTAATATATGATGTAATTGATGTATATTGATGTTTTCCAACGAGATCATCCATGAACCCTTGATATTCACAAATCTCTCAATTTGACTAAAATATTGGGCATGTGATCATTCTTTGATATTGATTAATTCATGTGTAGATCGTTATGGGATTTTGATTCATTTATACTTTATGGTTAATTGGTTTCAATTTTATCAATTGAACATTGTACATTCTTAGATCTATTGAATATTAGGCTTTGATACGCTCAAACATACTTCTCCAATAAGAAGTAAAGCAGTCGTTTCAAGTAAATAACCCAACTAGTAAGGTTGGGATCGTTCCCACGAGAAAAATAATCAAGACTTAACTTCAACCTGTTATTACTATTGTTTGGTCAATGACTTCTTTGGAAAGTAAAAACAATAAAGGGGGGTTTCTATTTCTAAATGAGTAAAATTAACTAACAAACTTGACAGAGACACTTAACAACTTTGAATGTTGGATTTTAATCAATTAATCAAAGTAACTAGGGTTTACATGTTCCCCACAGGTTCATAACTTGATAACTCTAACTATAACAATTCTTTCCTAGTATCTTGCATGCAAAGTGATAGGTTATGTATTTCTAAATCCTTGGTCCGGCATCTAGAAAATCTCACTCCGCACCTTGGTCCGGCTACGTGTGTTGCTATCCTAACCCTTATCCTTACCTCATATTAAGCATCGTATCCGATATTTGACTAAGTTATTACCTCGTACCAATCAATACTAGCCTATTAGATAGTATACACTAAATCTATGTTAATAATTATATTCCTATTATCTACCTCCTTTGTCTGGCAAGTAGCATTAAGGCGAGTTCTAACGTTGGCCATCCGTTAAAAAGACTTCTAAGCGAAAGAATTATTAATACACGTAAGACATTATTCTAGAATTGTTATTTTAGTTAGGGTTTATCCCTCATTATTTGCCTATGGTTCCCACAACCCTAGTTATGGAGTTTAGTTACTCATGGCCATAAACACAATATTCAAATATATTAAATAAGAGATCATGTACTTACTTCAATGAGAAAGAGTAATATCCAAAAGTTTGCTTGATTAATCACCAATATTCACCTGCAAGAATCTCAATGTAATCAATAATCTCACAAAAAGTCTAATGATTATCAAGAATCTCACAATACAATGTTAACCAATAAGGAATTTTACAATCTAAGAGTCTACCAATCTAAGAGTCTCCCCTCAAAAACGAGGTTTTTCAAACTATTTATAAAAAAATAAAAACCTAATTAAACAAGGACTCTATTTGCTGGAAATCTGCCAAAACACGGCTGGGTCGACGGACCACGCGATGGATCGTTATGGTCAAGACGGACCGTCATGGACTCCGTCGTCCCATACTTGTGCAATTGCTTTTGTTGCTCTCTGCACCACCCTCGACGGAAAGTATGACGGACCGTCTTTGGCACAACGGTCCGTCGAGGGTCTTCGTTTCAAAACACTTCAACTCTTGGAACCCGGGTACTGGGATTACTTCTATGAACTTCATGACGAACCTGCAGGACGGACTGTATTAGCCACGACGGACCGTCAAAAGCTTCGTAACCCCACACTTGGTCAGACTTCCCCATCTTCCTTTAGCAGCTTCACTATGCTGCCACCTATGGACCGTCACAAGCACGACGAACCATCATAAGCTCCGTAGGTGGTCTCTTCTGCATTTCTTCGCTCAAAATCTTCGGATTTAGCTTTGGACAGATTTCCTGCAAAACAAAGAGAAACTTATATAAAAATTAGCACAAAAAAGGCTTTTGGACACACTAAACTTGAGGAAAAAGTATTAATTATACCGTGAAACCACGGTATATCAACACCCTCAACTTAAATTCGTTGTTTGTCCTCATGCGACGCACTATGACTCACTACACAATCTTTGTACAATAGCATCCATGTTTTATCCTTTGCAATCATTTGGCTATCAATCCCGATTAATATCATCAAATCTAAACATGCTATCACTATTAGGCTTCAATTTTGTGGGATTAGAACATGGCACAGATTCACCATGAACTAACACTTACCCTCTTCAATTTCTCACTGAGGTGCTAACAATTCCGGTATTGCAACTAGTGTCCTCACATTAAAACAAAATCCTCTTTTTTCACACAATGATTTTAGTTTGAGTATAAGGATTACTTTTTCAACACTCACTCTCAGAACAAACTAACACTCATTCATACCTATTTCCATAAGCTTGCCCTTACTTTCACTGCCTTAAGTTCGCTATACAACCCTTAGGATCACGATAGGACTTTCTTAGCTAGTAACATAGGTTCAGGATCAGGTAGGGTATAATTAGGTATACTTTAGTGACTTTTTGCCCTCCTTGACATATCGGCTAAACCTTCCACTTTCAATCATTTTATCTCGCCCAGTTTCTCATATTCTTTCACCTTGCAATTTTCTCTTCTTTGTTCATTTTTGTAAGTGACTCTCTTCTTTTCTTGCTTGTATTTCTTGTGTATTTTTCTTTTTCTTTACTTTTCTTTTCAACTAATTCTTGAGTCACTTTACTTTTGTTCTTTCTCTCTCTTTGTTCTTTCAACCTCACTTTCCAGAGCATTCCTCATATAGCCACCCTCAACTAATGGCTTTACCATGAGTCAAGGTACACAATACCCAAAGTTGGGTCAGGGCCATAACGAAGGTTGTTTACTGCATTAGCCACCCTCAACTTATGCTTTGGGATAAGCTGAGGTGCACATGTCCAAGGAGGGACCAGGGCCAACACATTGTTCCCCGAAAAGATTAGTTGTGGTGAAAAAGAAGGGTCTATTTTAAGCTCACATCATTTGGATCAAAGAAGGATAAATTTCATTTGGTTTTCTTTTATTTAGGCTAGAAATGGGCTATATTGAATAAGGGCCTATGATCCTTTCCTAATTGTCTATTACAGCTTACTTTCAGCAGGACTAACCAGGCAAGTTCTAGCTCAGTACCAATAGTGGACTTATTCGAATTTTCCTCACACTCACTTGACATCTCATCACTATACGAAATTATCAGAGACCTAGTTCGAATTTAAGACTTAGGGTAATGCAATGGTGTAACTCTATGTCATGCTTAGAGCCACACAATTATCAGTTACTATGCCTAGTCATGCATCATTTTCAAGATTATCAGGATATCATTTTAGCCATCATGCTCCAAAATTAAACTATGTACGAAAGATATAGACATGTTGGTTCAACAGAAAAAGTAATCAGTCTCTTGGATAAAAAGAACACAGGCAAGAAAACCCCAAAAGAGGATAGGGAATTGGGCTACTCAGACTTCACCCTAGCACTCACTTTCCATTTACCCCACCCCCAACAAAAAGACATGCAATTGTCCCCAATGCATAAAAAAATTGAAATACAAGAGTGGTAGGTGAAGCAAACCTGGGGCGCAAACCGCCGACAATCAGCACGGTCCGTTGTGATTATGACGGTCCGTCGTCGATGTCCGTCGTGGGACACTTAAAAAAATGGAGACCCTTAAGAGAGGGGTCTCTGACCTCCATGACGGTTATGCCGGACGAACCGTCGAGAGTATGACGGTCCGTCATAGATGTCCGTTGGAGGACACTTGGAAAATGTGAGCGACCTTTAGGAATAGGGTCTCTGACAACCAGCACGGTTGTTCAAGACGGACCTTCGAGAGAACGATGGTCTGTCACATGTGTCCGTTGGTTACTATTTCAGAGTGATCTTCTGCAGAATTTCCTGGTGATGTGCCTGCAAATTTAAAACCCATTAGTAGAGAATGCTACCATTACTAGAAAGAATGAAAGAGAAAAAAAACTATAAGTATTGGGTTGCCTCCCAACAAGCGCCTGATTTTACGTCGCGGCACGACTGAGGACACTTGATTACTAAGACTTCATCAAGATGGTTTGTCTCTATTACTTTATTCCCCGATGCTTTATGCCCAAAATAGAGTTTTATTCGTTCTCTATTCATCCTAAACCGCACTCCCTCCTTGGCTTTTAACTCAACTGCTCCATGAGAGAATACTTGGGTAATCAAGTAAGGGCCAGTCCATTTGGACTTGAGCTTGCCCGGAAGACAAGGCGACCCAGAACTGTCTACAAGCACCAAATCTCCAAGCCTAAACTCTTGTTTTTCACTTTTTTGTTCATTCTCTTTCTTCATCTTTTCTTTGTGGGATATGGCTGCTACTGATTGTAGCTCACCACCCTGCCTCATGGTCCTACAAATGTTGAAGGTCGCTTCTTTATTATTCAACCGAAATGTAATCTGTCCCTTCTCCATATGAACTAAGGCTCTACCTGTAGCAAGGAATTGCTTTCCAAGAATAATAGGCACTTCAAAATCGACCTCACAATAAAGAATAACAAAATCAGCCGGAATGATAAATGACTCCACTTTTACTAGCACATCATGGAGTATCCCTATAGGCCGTTTCACTGTCCGATCAGCCATCAGTAGCCTCATCGCAGTGGGTTTTGGATCCCCAAACCCAACTTCTTGTAAATTGAGAGGGACATTAGATTTATGCTTGCCCCAAGATCACATAATGCTTTCGCAAAATGTAATGACCCAACTATACAAGGAATAGTGAACGCACCCGGATCTTCTTTATTTTGTACGAGGGATCTTGTAGCAATAACGCTACAATGCCGCAGTCTATCATCATCTTCAAAAGTGACCGATCTTTTCTTGGTGACCAGATCTTTCATAAATTTGGCATAACCGGGCATTTGTTCTAGAGCTTCTACCAAAGGGACATTTATAGAAAGCTGCTTCAACATTGTTATGAAACGCCGGTATTTACCATCCTCGGTCTTTTTCACTAATCTCTGAGGGAAAGGCGGTGGTGTCCTAGGCATGGGAATTACCTTCATAGGTACTTCTGCATCTTTTCCATTACATTCCTCTGCTTCACCACTACCCTTTACAACATTATCATTATCCTTTCTCACATTTTCCTCAGTAGACGGCATAGGTGGGTCAATGGTTTGCTTACCACCCCGAGTAGTGATTGCCATACAGTGCGCATTATTCTTTGGATTTTGGACAGTGTTGCAAGGAACAGTGCCTGGTTGCCGTGTGTTCACTGTCGCATATAATTGGGCCATTTGCAATTCGATCTGCTTAATCGAAATTGCATGTGTATCAACTTTTTTCCCAATACTAGCTAAATCACCCCTTAACTCTTTAATGTGCTCATCACTAGCATCGAACCTCCTCATCATTTTGTGCAACATATCCTCAACTCGCGCCATACTATCTCCACCATCCCTAGGAGTAACTTCACGATTTTGAAGAGGAACATAGGGTCCATTCCTGTCGTTTCTATTAGCATAGTTACCCCTGTTAAAGTTGTTGTCGCGGTTGTAGTTTCCATCTTGGACATAATGACCCTCACGGTTGTAGTTACCATAGTTCCGACCTTGGTTCCCTTGACCTTGGCGCCAGTTATCCTAATTTGAGCCCTGGGCGCTTGGTCGGAAACCCCCCGTCTGCTCATTCACTGCATAAGTGTCCTCCGCATAGTAGCACTCATCATTAGGAGGTGGTGGTTTAGCGAAGTAGTTGACTGCATTTATCTTTTCTGCACCCCCTGTGACATGTTTTAGTACCAACCCAAGCTCAGTTCTCATCTGAGCCATTTCTTCCCGAATCTCATCTGTGGCTGGGTTGTGAGTGGACTGCACTGCGAAGGTGTTTCTCCATGTATGAGACTTCCTAGTACTCCAAGCTTTGTTATTCCGGGAGATTTTCTCTAATTTTTCAGCAATCTCAGCATAAGGGCATTCTCCATAAGATCCACCTGCTATAGTGTCCAACACCGCTTTGTTGTTATCATCATGTCCCCGATAGAAGTATTCCTTCAGTGACTCATTATCTATACGGTGATTTGTAACACTTCTCAAGATGAAGTGAATCTATTTCATGAACTACTAATTGACTCTCCTGGTAGTGCCACAAAGTTGTTCACTCTGTCTTTGTGGTTTATTTTCTTGGAGACCGGATAGTAGCGTGCTAAGAAAACATTTCTTAATTGGTTCCAGGTGAAGATTGAGTTGTATGGGAGCTCAGTGAACCATATAGCAGCCTCTCCTATCATTGAGAGAGGAAACACTCTGAGCCCTATTACATCTAGATCCAAATCAGGCCTTCCTGCACAACTTTTACACACTGCCCTTACCTTAGCTATATGGGCATGTGGATCTTCAGAAGGTAGCCATGAAAACAAACCTCTGGCAGTGAGCATTTCGATCAGGCTACTAGTTACCACAAAGGTATGGCCTGTGGGTAGAGGGGGAAAGACAAGTGGCTCGTCCGAGTCTGCTATGTTATCATACCCTCTTTAGTATGCTTGGGGCCGTGGAACGGGATTTTGTCCCCTCTGTTGATGTTCATCCGGAGCATCGGGTAACATCTGACCATAAACATCCACTTGAGCTGCGATGTCCTAGTTTGGATCCTCATCATTTATTCCCATGTTTCGATTCATATTGCGCAATGTACACTCTAACTCGTGATCGTAGGGAAACAAGGGTTCTCTTCCTCTCCGTGTATTTGGCATACAAGGAGGATAGTTCTGAGAAGAAATCAAAAACAATAAAACAAAGTAAAATCAAGAATATATCAAGTAAATTATAGTAATAAGTTCAAGTTAATCTAAAAGCTAGATTCCCCGGCAACGGCGCCAAAATTTGATACGCTCACTTACTTCTCAAATAAGAAGTAAAGCGGTCGTGTCAAGTAAATAACCCAACTAGTGAGGTTGAGATCGTTCCCACGAGGAAAATAGTCTAGATTTAACTTCAACTTGTAAGTACTATTGTTTGGTCAATGACTTCCTTGGAAAGTAAAAACAATAAAGGGGGGTTTCTATTTCAAAATGAGTAAAATTAATCAACAAACTTGACAGAGACACTTAACAACTTTGAATGTTGGATTTTAATCAATTAATCAATGTAACTAGGGTTTACGTGTTCCCCAAAGGTTCATAACTTGATAACTCTAATTATAACAATTCATTCCTAGTATCTTGCATGCAAAGTGATAAGTTATGTATTTCTAAATCTTTGGTCTGGCATCTAGAAAATCTCACTCCGCACCTTGGTACGGCTACGTGTGTTGCTATCCTAACCCTTATCCTTACCTCATATAAAGCATAGTATTCGATATTTGACTAAGTTATTACCTCGTACCAATCAATGCTAGCCTATTAGATAGTATGCACTAAATCTATTTTAATAATTCTTTTCCTATTGTCTACCTCCTTGGTCCGGCAAGTAGCATTAAGGCGAGTTCTAACGTTGGCCATCTGTTAAAAAGACTTCTAAGCGAAAGAATTATTAATACATGTAAGACACTATTCTAGAATTATTATTTTAGTTAGGGTTTATCTCTCATTATTTGCCTATAGTTCCCACAACCCTAGTTATGTAGTTTAGTTACTCATGTCCATAAACACAATATTCAATTATATTAAATAAGAGTTCACGTACTTACATCAATGAGAAAGAGTAAAATGCAAAAGTTTGCTTGATTAATCACCAATATTCACTTGCAAAAATCTCAAAGTAATCAATAATCTCACAAAAAGTCTAATGATTACCAAGAATCTCACAATACAATGTTTACCAATAAGGAATTGAGTCTACCAATCTAAGAGTCTCCCCTCAAAAACGAGGTTTTTCGAACTATTTACAAAAAATAAAAACCTAATTAAACAAGGACTCTATTTGCTGGAAATCAGCAAAAACGTGGCTGGGTCGACGGACCACGCGACGGATCATCGTGGTCACGACGAACCGTCATGGACTCCGTCGTCCCATACTTGTGCAATTGCTTCTTCTACTCTCTTCACCACCCTCGACAGCAAGTATGACGGATCATCATAGGCACAACGGTCCGTCGAGGGTCTTCGTTTCAAAACACTTCAACTCTTGGAACCCAGGAACTGGGATTACTTCTCTGAACTTCATGACGAACCTGCAGGATGGACCATCGTAGCAACGACGGACCGTCACAAGCTTCTTAACCCCACACTAGGTCAGACTTCCCCATCTTCCTTCAGCAGCTTCACTACGCTGCCACCTACAGACCGTCACAAGCACGACGGACCGTCATAAGCTCCGTAGGTGGTCTCTTCTGCATTTCTTCGCTCAAAATCTATGCATTCAGCTTTGGAAAGATTTCGTGCAAAAGAAAGAGAAACTTATATAAAAATTAGCATAAAAAAGGCTTTTGGACACACTAAACTTAAGGAAAAAGTATTAATTATACCGTGAAACCACGGTATATCAGGCTTCTTGAATTGATACTGTCTTAAGGCTTATAAATTCTAATGTAGTTTTCTATGGTCTATCTAATGATGCAATAATAGTATTAAATTGATATTTAGATTGTATTAGATCGATGAGTATGTAATGAATTAACCTAGTTTCATTGATTATTGATATAATTGTATTGAATTGTTTCTTATGGCCATGGGTACGGGCCTTATGATATCAAATTGGTTGATTTATCCTTGAAATCAAATTGCCAAAATGGAGTGGGGGTATGCTGCCCTAATTCCTTTTATTTTATGATTATTAGAACTTCGATTATGTTGTGATAGGTATGGTCCACTTATGGTGGCGGTGCTATGTGAACTGATGTGGCCTTGTCGGCGTTACTTTATGCAATATAATGATCATGGCCTTGTCAGCACTACTTAAGGCACTATGATTATTTGTGTAGTTGATTTATGTGAAGTATAAACATATCTATATACATGTGAAATAATGTAAAAGTATGTGTTGTTGCTATGTATGTTAGGAAATCATGGAAACTATGACTATGTGTTTCTATGTGTAGTCTTAGGGTTGATGCATGGTTGTTCATACTTGACTATATAAGTTTATAATGGTTATATTGATGATGATATGGTAGTGTATATATGACTTAAAGATGATAATGGTTATTCCTAAGTGACTTAAAAATGACATGTAATATGTATTAAAACTGAAGTGTGTGGTGTCTTATCTTGGTTAACTTGTGTCTGTTGCTTGATGTATGTCCTAAAGTTATTATGTGATGTCTTGACTTTGGATTATAAAGAATATTAGTCTCGAATGTATTTATGATATGTGACCCTGAATGATGTTAAGAGGGTCTCTTATGTGAAACCTTGAACCTAGTGGTAAGGTTATGAATGTTGAAGTCGAAAGTCGTAATGGTATCCTTCAAGTAAAGGAATGATGGAGTTAAGTTTAATTGGCTGGAACGACATCATATTAATCCTTAAGAAAGCAATCATGAGATTCTTGTGACCATTGCAAGGTAACCCTAGAGGACCTCTTTGGTAGGGTAAATGTGTTTAGGTTATGAACTAGATATGGAACCCAATTGTATGAACCTTTAATGTGAATTAATCTATGAGAACGAAGGGTAGCACCAAGTGAATATGGTAAGGGAAGTAGTTCTAGTTAAGATTGAGACTAGATTACAAAGAATGCCCTTCATATTCCTTAACTATGTGCCTACATGGGATGTGTCCAAGTTCTACCATTGGTAAGTAGAACACCATCATTATAGTAGGTTAGAACTCCGGATTCTATGCTTTGCTACCATGGTCTATGTCGCTTATTGCCTATTCTCATCATATGCGATACTTACTAGCATTAGAGAAATTCTATGAAGTTTAGGTGTTGGTGTCACATCCCAAGACCACACCCTAGAAGTTAGGGTACAATCTTAGATTGTAACCAGCATTGTCGACCTCTCAGAGTTATAAGACAAGCCCTTTCATGTCATTTATTGCATATACATAGTGAAAAGTAGTGCGGAATCAAAACTTTTCACAAAACATAATATACTCTTTAAAATGTCTTTCATTTAAAAGTAATAGGAAATACTTATACTCAATCTCATCATATTAAGAAAAAACAATACTTCGGACACGGACCATACTTCAAAATACAAATATAGAAATACTTAGTCTTTTACAATACTTTGAATGAAAACATAAAAGACATATATGCCCTTGATTCAAGTGAGGACATCCTTCAACTCACTTTTCGAATCTCCTCACCTACAAAAAATAATATAGATAGATAAAATCATGGAGTTAGTACACCCTCTCTAGATGTGCCTTAACGACCCTTAAGATTACGTATAATGAGTCGCATACATACTTAGAAAGTATCACAAACATCAAGGTAGAATTCCACTACCGAAGGTGACTTCTAAATTTCACTTGAGTGAGTTATGAAGCGACCGCCCATACAATCCATTACACACACACTCAAGATATCGTATAGACTCCCTATGATAGAATCATTCTCACTAAATCACCAACTCATAGATGATATGACATTCTCTTTCCAAAGGCTATCAAAAGACCTACTTAAGTAAATCAAGAAGATAAAGTCCATATTGACCTCTTCAAGATTACCTAAATAATTCTTCAGACTACCTAAGGCTTAGATCATGTGCACAAAATCGACAAACTACCCTAACTAGATTCATCCTCAATACTTCAAAAGATAAGACGTGAAGAGATCATCACTTATGCCCTCTTCACACTTTAGCTAAGGAATCCTTAAGTCACTTTAGATTAGGTACTCATTTATTTACATACTCATTAACATAATTCATTAGTTAATTAGTTCAATAAGACTCATACATCACATAAAGAACATTCAAATTATGGTCTTAGACAAGATCTAGGAACTCTACATAACACCTTCAAAGTCAATTATGCAATGTCTAGACAGCATCCCATACAACCACCAAAACTCCGTTAACTCTTCTAATGCTAATAGATATTCCATATCTGAGAATAGGCATTGACCGACATAGAGCATGATAGCTACATGTGGAATCCGGAGTTCTATCCTACTCCAATGAGATTATTCTACTAGCCAATGGTAGAACTTAGACACATCCCACGTAGGCACATGGTTAAGGAATATAAAGGGCATACTTTGTAATCTAGTCTCATACTTAACTAGAACTACTTTCCCTTACCATACTCACTCGGTGCTAGCCTTCTTTGTGATGGAGTAATTCATACATTAGGTTCACATAAAAGGGTTCCATAACAAGTTTATAACCCAATAACATTTACCCTACCAAGGAAGGTCCACTAGGGCTTGTATACATCACCATCCTTATATCATTTATATCCTATAAACCTCACAACCACAATCAAGACATTTTGAGTCTATTATCATACCATCCTATCAATCCTAATACGAAGGAATACTCCAATATAGTGTAATGACTTAACCACAATTAATCATAATTGGAAGTGGAGATAGAGATTCTAAGACTTACCAAGTCTTCCTTATAGTTCTTCATAAAGGTCTTACAATTAAACCATAACTCAACCCAACTAGGGGAGTAAAATCATCAAACAATGATAACCAATAAGATAACAAGACAAATTACATCTCTATAACGCAATTCAACACTAGATGATATCTTAGGACAAGATATATAGGCTAATTTCACAATATACTTCATAACCTAAATCACATCTCAAGAACTAGCATAATTGGCCAATAATGCATCTTAGTTTATTCATTATAACACCATATGAAAGTAATCTAATAAATAACAAAGTCAATTGAATGATCACAATACAATATAGGTCAAGATCACAACCTAGGGTTAGGGGTTAAGGATCATGTTCTTCAGTTCATACCAAACATTCAACAATTATCACAATCAAGTTAAAAACACATATTAATATACTCAATATCACCTAAATAACAATTAACAACTCAATTCATAACTTCAATTTCGTAATTGGATGAAACCCGTAAGAAAACTCAACTTTTGAAATCTATTTTGAAGAAGCCCTTTGAGGAAAAAGTCTCAAAGGTGAATTAGATCCTAGACGTTAACATGTGATAACAATTTGACGGTGAATTCTCCCCTTTCCATCCCCCAAACTCTTATCTTTGCTAGTCCTCAATGGTGAGTTCAAGTAGAGAGAGAAAGAAGAGAGAAGGAAGAGAGGTTAAGGGAGAACATCTTAAGCCTGTCGGTCTTACTCAGATTATTGACGTTCTGACTTGGAAATGGGAGGCCACTAATATGGACTTCGTGGTTGGTCTTTCGTAGACTAGGAGATAGCATGACTCCATATGGGTTTATTTGGACAGCATGACTAAGTCTACCCACTTCATCCCGTTGAAGTCTACTTACTGAGCCGAGGATTATGCGAGACTCTATATTGATGAGATTGTGAGATGGCATGAACCCATTTTTAAAAAAAAATTAATTAATGTGAAAATAGGATAAATTAATTTTCTTAAAAAATAAAGTGAGAAAGCAATTTAAATAAATATTTTTGCAGAGTAATAAATAAAAATAATTAAATATATATACGTTGCAATATTAAAAAAATGTATACTAACTAATTATAAAGTTTTTTTTGGAATGCAAGATAACCCGCAGCCGGTACAACCTCTACTGCAGCCTCAGCCGTTCGGGTGAACACTCTGTGATGAGCACTTTGTGCGCACTGGGTGAACCCTACACTATGTAATAGTCTGGAAACCACACATGGAATGTAAACCGCACTAGGCAAGCTCTATGCGACAAGCTCGACTGAGAAGGCATTGAGGGGGGGGGGGGTTCAATCCCGGGTAATTCGTGTGGATAACCATCCTTCATACTAACTAAGACATCTTGAAGGACTAATTATAAAGTTACTAATTAAAAAATGACTTCTGTCCAATTTATGCATTCATCACTTCCCTTCAAATGAATGTGCACACTCTTTATGTCATGCCCTCATTTCTGGTGTATAAATTCCATTTTAAATTAGTTTAGAAAGGTAGTATGACCCTGGTTAAAATTAGGAGTATCTCTGATATTTCGGTCATAGTCTAGGGGGGCACTTGTGCCTTATCCCAATTGTATTGATAAAAAATAGATCAAATCTTGAATTTTAATATATAGATTCTCGACTATATTTTTTATTACTAACATATTATGACTACTTAAAAAATTATTATTGCACAAAGTGCATGTCTCTCCTCCTCTCCTTTATCCTCTCTTACAAATTCGTTTTGAGAATAATCTAGGTAGAGGCATCTCTTTGTGCTTGCTGGTCCTTGTTCAAGATTAGACAGCTCCCTTCAAAAATCCTTTTACTATTCTTGGTTGTCAAATCTTATCGAATTCAAATACTGTGATTTTCAATGGAATTGTTATTCGAATTTGGACCTCATCTTTCCTCTTCAATCTTACCTATTTCTCTCTATATATACTTTCCTTTCTTTAACATTTTAGGGGATTCTTTTGAACACTAATTTTGTATCCAAAATATAGAGTATTTTCATAAAAAGGTATTAGCTACACAAACATATATTAAGAGCTCAAAAAGTCTTAGGTTTTTTCTGTTCGAATTAGTCGGAGCTCGACGGGATTGGGTGAAGTCGGCTTGTGGTGTAGTAATTTCTCTTTGCTCGTCATCTCAGTCTCGTTGTCCCGGAAATGGTAAATGGTGCTTCTCTATTTTACTTATTTATTATCTTTTCGATGTAAATGCTTAAAATAATATGTTTCCCCATTGTTTTCTTAATATTTCCTATTTTATCTATTATGTTGGTTAAATATTGATATAAGTACCATCTCACATGTCTAGTTTTTGTTCTGATGTGTTTCTCTTTTTTTTTTTTAATTAATTAATACTATTATTGATTTAAAATAAGACAAACATTTTTTCATTAAATAGATGCCTTTCCATTTCCATTAATATGGATTACAAAAGAGGAATGAGGACTTTACTTTGCCTTCTTAATGAGATTTGCTTAATATACACGCGCAAAAGAAGGCACAAACAATGTCAAATACATAGAAGCACCTCAAGGTGGCTCAATGAATATCATATTCGATTTTCTTTTTTGACTCTCAAAAAAGGAAATTGCCATTTATCAACATTTAGTAGGCCTCTAATCTGCCTAGGAATAGTGCTAGGCTGAGTAAATACTTGAACTCCCTCAACGAAATGGCTCATTGAAGCCAATTTATTAACCACATGATTTGCTTCCCTAAAACAATGGTTAATATTTGTATCATGTCTCCGAATCAATCATCTAATTTCCTCCACTGGTTCCTTTATCCTACATGGAGTAGACCAACTGTTATTAATACAGTTCCGAAGGAATAAAGAATCAGTCTCGACAATGATGAGATTATGGCCATTGTTAATACACCATCTATGTCCCAAGAGGAACGCGTATGATTCTGCAGTATTGTTGGTACCTCTTCCAAGTGGGAATTGGGAGGATGAATGTCATCATACATGTGCCCATGGAATCATACTGCAGTCAGATATTTTAATCTTCAGATGTATCTAGTTTGTTACACTCTCAGCTATTCATTCTAATAGCTAATTTTATGTTCTTTTTTGTGGTAAAATATTAGATGAAAGACGAGCTTGAATAAAATATCTCAGATTAATAGTGTTAATATTTTATTTATCTTATTTTTTTTTTGAATTTTAAGCATGTGTAAATGATTTATCTTATTTTTTTTCAATTAGAAATTCTCAATATCGATGCTGACGAAGACTTCTCAAAAGTTTTTACAAAGCACCATGGTATATATACATTTATTGTTGATACAATTTGAGACATAAATATTTGCAACACCGAGAATCTTGCTTAATAAATGTTATATAAGAGAAATAGTGTTTGAATTACTTTAATCTTTTTGTTTATGGTAAATCTTTAGGTTTGAATTTTTTTGTTAATACTTTATTAGTGCATTCACACAAATAAAGAAAACTTACTAAGAAAATTATTTGAAGAGTTTACCAAAAGGTAACTCTGTTTGTATGTATGTTTATCCACAAATGCTTATTTCAAATTTATTCTGTGTTCATATTAAATGTTATGTTTGATTAAAGTTGATATCATTTGTTCCAAATAGTGGAGAGCATATGCTTCCTATTAGTGGGTGAAGAGAAAAGTCTTTAATTTTATGATTGTGTAGACAATTAAGCTTAAGAAATTGTAATTTTTATGTTCTTTACATGTAAAACTCACTCCATGTGGTAGTGTAAATTGATAAATAAAGGATGATGGTGTTGTGTTTATTAAAGTTAATTTATTTCACAAATTTTTATTTATTAAAGAGAAGAGCTAAACATACTACTAACAAAGACACAGAAAGAGATAAAACAAAAGGAAACGACTATGACTATTATATCAAAAACATAAGACTAAATCAAAAAACTAATTGAGGAAGTGACTGACTCCCTCTACCTTTCTACTTCATTTTTTTCCGAATCTTTGGGTTGTTTTTTTGTTTGTTATCACTATGAAAAATGAGAGGATGACGGTGTTTTTTTCCTTGAGTGAAGCACGGGAAGGCAAAAATGACGTTTCAAGTCTTTTTTCGGTAAGTATGTCTAGATATAGAGCTCATATTGTTGCCCATCATTTCATACGACATACTTCCTCCCCCCCCCCTTTTTTTGTTATCCATTCTAACTCTGCTATTTAATGAATTGTTCGTTTCCTTCCAATTGACGAGTTTGATATAATGAATTTTTCATAGTGGTGTTGATTATATGTTGTTCTATTGAACTTGTAGTTATTATTTTTGATGTGTTAATTTTCTGTTCATCCCTTTTGATTGATTGTCTACGGTTAGACTCGAGTACCAAGATACTCTGAAAAATTGTGATTTATTCTTTTCATAACTAGCTTAGTACACTTTCTATTAAATCTACATATGTTTGTTTATGCATTCTAATGCTTTTATCATATGTTTACAATGAATCCAGTTTTGTGCGCACTTACTAATGCAACGGTGTTCCAGTTATAGCCTCAGAATAGCAAAGATGGTAATGTTGAAAGATTTGACTTCATCAAAGGTGATGAAGAGAATAAGGCATTTGAAGGTGATGTCTTCTTTTAATTCCTTCTCTGGAGAGGGAAGTGGAAAATTACATTACAGGTAGGTGGCAACAATACCATTTTATCAATTTTGTTGTTTTTGTATTGGTCCATATAAATAGAATAATATATATCTATACCTAGAAAATGATATTACATGTTGTCTGTTCTTTTATTAATGGGTGATGCACTCAAATTTATTTCTCGAAACAAAGTAAAAGCGGTCGTATCAAGTAAAGAACCCAACTAGTAACATTAGGATCGTTTCCATGGGGAAATTGGTTCAGACTTAACTTTATTATATTATTATATCTATTTAGTCAATTATTTTCCGAAAACAATTAACAAAAAGGGGGTTTTGATTAATGAAAGCAATTAGCTAAATTAAAGTAAACAATTGACAGACTCAAGTATTGGAGTTTTATTCAAGTAATGAGAGTAACTAGGGCGTAAGTGTTCCCCACTGGCTCCTAACTGGGTAATTCTAGCTATAACAATCATTTCCTAGTATCTTCCGTGCAAATTGATAAGTTAGGTATCTCTAAATCCTTGGTCTGGAATCTAGAGAATTTCACTCCGCACCTTGGTCCGGCTACGTGTGTTGCTTTACTAAATCTTATCTTTAGCTAATATTAAGCATCATATTCGATATTTTACTAAGTTGTTACCTCGTACCAACCGACACTAGCCTATCAGATAGTATACACTAAATCAATGTTGATAATTCATTTCCTATTATCTACCTCCTTGGTCCGGCAAGTAGCAATAAGGCGTGCTCTAACATTGACCACCTTTAAAAAGGCTTATAAGCGAAAGAATTATCAGAACATGCAAGACACTATTCTATAATTTTTATTTTAGCTAGGTTTTACCTTGTTATTTACCAACGTTTCCCAAAACCCTAGTTATCGAGTTAAGTTACCTATGCTAATAATCACACAATTCATATTGATAATATAGGAATTCATGCACTTACTTTGATGAGAATGAACAAATTCCAGAAATTTACTTGAATAAATCACAAAACACCAATGATCGACTGGTTACTATTGCATCAGATTTGAATGTGCATCAAGTTGAGAGTTTGGTGAAAGTGTTAAAAAGGTTCAAAAGAGTTATTGGGTGTAATATTGCAGATATTATTAGGATCCCTCCCAGTATTTGTTCTCATAAGATCCAACTCATGCCCGATCATAAGACAAGTATTGAGTACAGAGACGTCAAAATACACCTATATAAGAGGTAGTGAAGAAGGAAATTATTAAGTGGTTTGATGCCGGAGTGATATACCAATCGCTTATAGTATTTGGGTATGCCCTTTTCAGTGCGTACTTAAGAAAGGGGGAATAATTGTGGTCCCCAATGAGAAAAATGAGCTTGTTCCAATGAGACCGGTGACTGGTTGGAGGGTGTATATGGATTACCAAAAATTAAATGCAAGGACCGAAAAAAGACCATTTTCCTATGCCCTTCATGGATCAGATGTTGGATAGACTTGCCGGAAAGGGGTGGTACTATTTTGTTGATGGTTATTCGGGTTATAAATCAGATTTATATTGCACCGGAAGATCAAGAGAAAACCACTTTTACTTTTCCATATGGGACCTTTGTGTTCAAGAGAATGACGTTTGTGTTGTGCAATGCACCTGCCACATTTCAGAGATGTATGATGTCGATATTCTCCGATATTGTTGAGGACACTATTGAGGTGTTTATGGATGATTTTTCAGTGGTTAGTGACTCCTTTGAGCGGTGTTTGAGTCATTTGTCTGAGGTTCTTAAGAGGTTTTAAGACTGCAATCTAGTAATTAATAGGGAAAAATGTCACTTCATGGTGCAAGAAGGTATTGTATTAGGTCATCGCATTTCAGAGAAGGGTGTAGAGGTTGATCGAGCAAAAGTCGAGGTAATAGAGAGACTTCCCCCACCTATCTCTGTCAAAGGTGTGAGAAGCTTTATTGGACATGCAGGTGTTTACCGGAGGTTCATCAAGGATTTCTCAAAAAATGTGCATCCTTTGTGCAAGTTTCTTGAGAAAGAGTGTAAATTTTATTTTGATGAATCCTGTCATAAGGCACTTGATGAGTTGAAAGAAAATTTGGTGTCTGCACCTATCATTAATTCGCATGATTGGATCAAGCCATTTGAGGTAATGTGTGATGCTAGTGGGGTTGCTCTAAGTGTGGTATTGGGGCAAAGAAGGGACAAAATATTTCACCCCACTTACTATGCTAGTAAGGCCCTAAATGAAGCCCAAAAAAACTACACCTTTACTGAGCAAGAGCTCCTTGAAGTAGTCTTTGCTTTTGGTAAATTTCGCTTATATTTGCTTGGCACAAGGGCTATAGTGCATACTGATCATTCTGCTTTGAGATATTTGATGGTAAAGAATGATGCGAAACCGAGGTTGATTCGTTGGGTATTACTATTGCAAGAATTTGACTTTGAGGTGATGGATAGAAAAGGGACCGAAAATCAAGTTGATGATCACTTGTCCCATTTAGAAGATGAAGCAATGAGAGAGTTGGGGGATAAGACTAAAACTGATGATAGTTTCCTCGATGAGCATGTATTGGCCGCCTCTCAAAACTTGATTCCATGGTTCACAGATTTTGTGAATTATCTGGCTAGCGATATCATCCCACCGAACTTTTCCTTATATCAAAGGAAAAAGTTCATGTATGATGTGAAAAAGTTCTTTTGATATGAGCCATACTTGTATAGGAATTACACCGATGGGCTTATTTGGCGTTGTGTGCCAGAAGTTGAGAATCATAGTGGTATTCGGACTGCTCACAAGATCATGCAATGTGGCTACTATTGGCCAACTATCCACCAAGATGCTCATGAGTTTGCTAAGGCATGTGATAGATGCCAAAGAGATTGTGGCATATCGAGAAAGCAAGAGCTCCCTTTAAATCACATTCTTGTTATTGAGCTATTTGATGTGTGGGGTATTGACTTTATGAGCCCTTTTGTGAGTTCTCACGGGATAAAGTACATTCAAGTAACGGTCGATTATGTGTATAAATGGGTGGAAGTTATTGTACTCGCAAATAACGAAGGGAAGAGTTTCACCGCATTCTTGAAAAAGAATATATTTTCCTTATTTGGCACCCCAAGGGATATAATTAGTGATGGGGGATCCCACTTTTGCAACAAATTGTTTAAGGTATTATTGGAGAAATATGGGGTTCGCCATAATGTAGCCACTCCTTACCATCCTCATACTAGTGGGCAAGTTGAGGTGTCAAATAGGGGATTAAGAAAATTTTGTCAAAAACGGTGCATGCTTGGCGGGGGTTGCCCGCCTGTCCAGCTAAGATCAAAGAGTCGCCGAATATGAGGTGTAGAACTCTCGGACCATCTCTTAGCTATATATGCCTACATCTTGAGTCATCCACTCCAGCCGATGTCGGGTGAATAACTCATGAATGGCCGGCATGGTGGGAAGAATCTCCATGAGAAACCGTTGCTAAAGTGTCAGGGTCCGGGTCATGATCCCTTTTTCATTGGGCATCTAGGCATCAGTGTAGATTTGGTACTGCCCCTCGACACACCAGCGGTTGGGCTGATCAGCAACCAGAGCGGGGACACCAATCTGGGGTGCTGGAGTAGAGTTAGCATTAGCAGCCTCATCAGACAGGCAGAAGCAGAAGCCTTCTCCGATTCAGAAGCCTCCACAGAGCCGGAAGCTTCCTCAGAACTGGATGTTTCCACGGAGCCAGACGCTCCCTTGGACCATGCAGCCGACCCAGAAGGTGTGCCAATCAGTGTGTGCTCCTCATTAGACTGGGAGACAGTGACTACATCAGGCGCCACCCTCATGGGTGTGGCTCTAGTAGGGCAGGCAGCATGGGTAGGAGTGCAGGTGTCGGGTGGCACGTACTCTGGGTCACGCTCATCATCTAAGCCTGTGATAACCTGATTCGACAGGGCGACTAACTTGCAACGCCTTCGTGAGTGGACACAGTCGTGTTTAGGTGCCATTTGTACTTGCAGAGAGAAGTAGTTAGTACCATTGGAAGCAACAAAACATAGAAAAGGAATGACAGCACAAAAGTACAGAGTGCAGGATGGATCCATCGACGCTTCATCGAAGGCATAAAGGTGTGTCAAAGGCACGACGGTCCGTCATCGGGGTCCGTCAATGGACACTTAGAAATAATTTTTAAAACATCAGAAAGGTTCTGACAGTGTCGACGGTTGTGCTGGACGAACTATCGATGACACGACGGTCTGTCATGAGGGTTTGTCGCTTCACACTTAGAAGAAATTATAAAAACTCGAAAACAAATATTTTGACACGGTCGACGGTTTTGAAGGAAGGACCGTCGAAGGGATGACGGTCCATCATAAGGGTCCGTTGCGATACACTAGAAGAAATTATAAAACCGTCAGAAACAAAGGTTCTGAACTCGTCGACGATTGTGATGGACGGACCGTCGTAGGGACGATGGTCCGCCATAAGGTTTTGTCAACGGACACTTAGATTAATTTTATAAAAAATCAAAAGCAAAGGTTCTGACGGTTGTGCAGGATAGATCGTCGAAGGGACGATGGTCCGTCATAAGGTCCATCGATGGACACATAGATTAATTTTATTAAAACTCATAAATAAAGGTTCTGACAGTGCCGACGCTTGTGTAGGACGGAACGTCGAAAGCACGATGGTCCGTCATAAGGTCATATCGACGGACACTTAGAAGAAATTATAAAACATCAGAAACAAAGGTTCTGACACCATTGATAGTTGTGTAGGACAGACCATCGTCCCTACGACGGTCCGTCATAAGGTTCTATCGTGGGACACTTGTAAGAAATTATAAAAACGTCAGAAACAAAGATTTTGACACGGTCGATGGATTCGCAGGACAGACCATCGAAGGGACAACGGTCTGTCATGAGGGTCCGTCGACGGAGATTTAGATTAATTTTTTAAAAAATAAGAAGCAAAGGTTCTGACACCGTCGACGGTTGTGTAAGAAGAACCGTCAAAGGGACAATGGTCCGTCATAAGATTCCGTCGACAGATACTTACAGTAAACTTGAGAAATTGGGGTTGATGAACCCCAATGATAGTTCATCGCAGGACCGACTGTCCATCCGGGGACTGACGGTCCATCGTGGGACCGACGGTCCATCGACGGGGTCTCATACTGACCTTCAAGGAACACAGTTTTGCAGCCAATTTGGTACCCAATCATACTAATTTGAAGATTCATAGAAGCCTATGTTTACTAAACATTTACCCAGCATTCCATCATTCGTAGGGCATGAATTTTCCTAATTTTAACATGCACTTTAGACAGCCTGTCAAACCCTAGGTCAGGAACACAATAATGCAAACATTTGCTATTTTTTAACAATACACCCCTTTCCTTTCAGTTTCAGTTTTCTAAGAGACTTAGGACTTTTGTGTGTAAGTTTTTGCATGCTAAATGGTCCAAAATTAAGTACCCAAACAGTTAGACATCACGTTAATTAGGAATATTAACAAAAGTCAATCTTGCAGCTCAGAAAACATACCTGAAAACTGTAGTAGAGGAGAAAGAGTATGAACACTAGTAGTTGATCATCAGCAACAACCACCATGTACACCAATTGACAAAGGAATTAACGAAAACGGGAGATTTTGGGAGAGAATGGATTTTGTGGAAGTGGGGAAGTGTGGGAATCTTATGATGGAATGGGAGTGAATGGGTCAGGAAGTGGGGGAAAATGAGAGGATCAGGGAGGGAAACAGTTATAGGGGTTATGTTAAGAGGTGGGTAACTGAAAAGTTCAAAAACATTTAATATGTAGCTGGAGGGGTCGGGTCAGGTTGGTGGGTGAGGGATCGACGAGTCCCTGTCAATGGACCATAAGCCAGTCGACGGTTCATCGATCCTTCCGTCGACTGTTCCCTAACTTGGAAAAATTAAAAGAACATACCTGGGCACGGCTGATCCTACCGACGGTCCGTCGAAGGGCCGACGGTGTGTCGATTGGTCCGTCGATGGGTGCACCAGACCAATATTCTGCAGATTTCTGGTGATTTGGTCCCTGCACATTTAACACCCATTAAGCTAATTTTTTTGTGTTTTCTGAACACTTTTTGGACACGGACCCTACTCTACGCTCTAACCAACACTTCTAAAGAAAAATAAAGGAATATATTGGGTTGCCTCCCAATAAGAGCTTGATTTAACAGCACGGCACGATGGAGGACTCTTGAATTCATAGAATTCATAAAGATGGTATGCCTCGATCACTTCCTTCGGTGTTTCAGCATGACCTAGATAGATTTTAAGTCATTGCCCATTCACCTTGAACCTCATACCCTCCTTGTTCTCCAACTCAACCGCACCATGAAGGAATAGTTGGGTGATCAAATGGGACTAGTCAATTTGGACTTGAGTTTGCCCAGAAACAAACGCAAACTAGAATTGAACAAAAATACCAATTCCCCAACCAAAAAATCGCGCTTCTCAATCTTTTATTCATTGTACTTCTTCATCTTTTCTTTGTAGAGGGTTGAACTTTCATATGCCTTCAAGCGAAATTGATCAAGCTCATTCAACCCTTTTAACCTCTGATCCGCAGCCTTATTCCAATCCATTTTCAACTTCTTCATTGCCACATGGCCTTATGCTCTAATTCAACCGGTAGTGACAAGCCTTTCCATATACAAGTTGGTGTACCTATGGGAGTCTTGTATGCTGTCCGGTACGACCAAAGAGCATCATCAAGCCTCCTTGACCAATCCTTTCTACTAGCATTCACCGTTTTTGCCAAAATCTACTTAATTCCCTGTTTGACACCTCCACTTGCCCACTAGTTAGAGGATGGTAAAGAGTGGCCACATTATGGCGAACCCCATATTTTTCCAATAATCCCTTAAACAGCTTGTTGCAAAAGTGGGATCCCCCATCACTAATAATAGCCATTGGGGTGCCAAATCTTGAAAATATGTTCTTGTTCAAGAACGCGGTGACACTCTTCCTCTCATTATTCACAAATGCAATAACTTCTACCCATTTAGGCATATTGCTAGAAGAATGTACTTCATCCCATGATAACTCACAAATGGCCCATAAATTCAATGCCCCACACATCAAACAATTAAATCACAAGAATGGGATTTAAAGGGAGCTATTGCTTTCTCGAAATACAACAATCTCTTTGGCATCTATCGCATGCCTTGGCGAACTCATGAGCATCTTAGTGGATGGTTGGCCAATAGTATCCACATTTCAAGATCTTACGAGCAGTCCGGATACCACTATGATGCCCACTTACAGGCGAAGAATGGCATGCCTCCAAAACACTCAACGTCTCAACTTCTGGCACATAACGCCGAATAAGCCCATCGGCGCAACTCCTATATAAGTATGTCTCATCCCAAAATAAATTTTTCACATAATGCATGAATTTTTTCCTTTCATAAAAGAACAAGTCCAGAGGGACGATATCACTAGCCATATAATCTGCAAAATGTGTGAACCCATGGAATCAAGTCTTGGGAGGCAGCCGGTACATGCTCATCAAGCTAAGTATCATAAATTTATGACTTTTCACCTCCCTCCCTCATTGCTTCATCCTCTAATCGGCACAAGTGATCAGCAACTTGATTTTCGGTCCTTTTTCTATCTTTCACCTCAAAGTCAAATTCTTGCAATAGTAATGCCCAGCAAATCAATCTCGGTTTCGCATCCTTCTTTTCAATCAAATATTTCAAAGCAGAATGATAAGTGTGCACTATAACCCTCGTGCCAAGCAAATAGGAGCAAAATTTCTCGAAAGCAAAGACTACTACAAGGAGCTCTTGTTCAGTCACGTTGTAGTTATTTTGGGATTCATTAAGGGCTTTACTAGCATAGTAAATGGGATGAAAGATTTTGTCCTTCTTTGCCCCAATACCGCACCAAGAGCAACCCCACTCGCATCACATATTACCTCAAAAGGCTTGCTCCAATCCGGAGAAAAAATGATAGGTGAAGACACCAACTTTTCCTTCAACTCACCAAATGCCTTAAGACAAGATTCATCAAAATGAAAAACATAAGCAACTTGCACAAAGGATGTGCAATCTTTGAAAAATCCTTGATGAACCTCCGGTAAAAGCCTGCATGCCTAAGAAAACTTCTCACACATTTTAAAGAGATAGGTGGAGGAAGTCACTCTATCACCTTAACTTTATCTTTATCAACCTCTATACCCTTGTCTGAAATGCGATGACCCAATACAATACCTTCTTTCACCATGAACTAATATTTTTCCAAATTTAGCACAAGGTTGCAATCTTCACACCTCTTAAGAACCTCGTACAAATGACTCAAACACTTCTCAAAGGAGTCACCAACCAATGAAAAATCATCCATAAACACCTCAATAGTATCCTCCACCATATCGGAGAATATTAACAACATACATCTCTAAAATGTGGTTGGTGCATTACATAACCCAAACGACATTCTCTTGAATGTGAAGGTCCCATAAGGTAAAGTATAGGTGGTTTTCTCTTGATCTTTCGGTGCAATAGAAATTTTATTATAACCCGAATAGCCATGAAGAAAACAGTACTACCCCTTTCCTGCAAATCTATCCAACATTTGATCCATTAAGGTCATAGGAAAACGGTACTTCTCGGTCCATGCATTTAATTTCCGGCCTCATCGAAAAAAGATCATTTTTCTCATTGGGGACCACAGTCATTCCCCCTCTCTTAGGTACACGCTGAACAGGGCATACCCAACTACTATCGGCGATTGGATATATCACTCCAGTATCCAACCACTTAAGGATTTTCTTCTTCACCGCCTCTTGCATTGGTGGATTTAAAAGTCTCTGGTGCTCAATACTTGGCTTATGATCGGGCATGAGTTGGATTTTATGTGAACGAATCTCCAAAGGGATCCCAATAATGTCCGCAATAGTCCACCCAATAGCTCTTTTGGACCTTTTTAACACCTCTACCAAACTCTCAACTTGATGCACATTCAAATCTTATGCAATAATTATCGGCAAAGTGTCACCTTTTCCCAAGAATACATACCTCATATGAGGTGGTAGAGCCTTAATTTCTACTTTTGGAGCCTCATCTATAGATGGTTCCGCAGGTGGAGACTCGTGTTGCTTCATATCTAACTCTAACTTCTTTGATTTAAATCGAACATTACCTCGATCAAATATCGCGACCGATGACTCATACTCTTAAATGCAATCACTACCAAAATTCATGATCACTGCCGCTAGTGCTGCTACACCTAGACGCTCTTCTATTTGTACCTCAAGTGACTTTTCAACCCTGTAAGATATGGCAGATACCAATTGGTTCTCACCACTCTGCCTCATGGACCTACAAATGTTGAAAGTCACATCTTCATTATTCAACCAAAATTTCATTTACCCTTTCTCCATATCAACCAAGGCTCTACCCGTAGAAAGGAATGGCCTCCCAAGAATAATAGGCACCTCAAAATCAACCTCACAATCCAGAATCACAAAATTGGCCAGAAATATGAATGACTCCACCTTAACTAACACATCGTGGAGCATTCTAATAGGCTTCTTCCCCGTTCGATCAGCCATCAGTTGCCGAATCGCAGTGGTCTTTGGGTCACCCGAACCAAACTTCTTGTAAATAGAGAGAGGCAGGAGATTTATGCTTACCCCAAGATCACATAATGCTTTTGCAAAGTGTAATAACCCGATTGGACATGGAATAGTGAAGGCACCCGGATCTTCTTTCTTTTGCACTAGAGACCTTGTAGAAATAGCATTACAATGCTGCATTCTATCATCATCCTCCAAACTGACCGATCTTTTCTTAGTGACCATATCTTTTGTGAACATGGAATAACCAGGCATTTGTTCAAGAGCTTCTATCAAAGGGATATTGATGGAAAGTTGTTTGAGCATAATGATAAAATGCCGATATTTACTATCCTCGGTCTTTTCCACTAACCTCTGTGGGAATGGAGGTGATGGTCTACGAATGGGGGTCACCTTTTGGGGTACCTCAACTTCTTTCCCCGTTTTATCATCTAACTCACCACTAACGTCCACTACCTTATCATCGCCTCTTATAACATTTTCTATCCCAGACGGCATCGGTGGGTCAATGGTTTGCTTACCACCTCGAGTTGTGACTGTCATTAATGTCCATCATTATTCAGATTTTGGGCAGCATCGCTAGGAAGAGTGCCCAGTTGGCGTGGGTTCATTGTCAAAGACAATTGGGCCATTTGCAACTCAAGATGCTTGATCGAGATTGCATGTGCATCAACTTTTTGCCCAATACTCGCTAAGTCACTCCTCAACTCTTTAGTGTGCTCATCACTAGTATAAAAACTCCTCATCATTTTCTGTATCATATCCTCAACTCGCGCCATACTACCTCCACCATCTCTAGGAGAAACTTCACGATTTTGAGGTGGAACATAGGGCCCCCTCCTATCATTTATGTTACCACTATTACCCGGTTGAAGTTGTTGTTGCAGTGGTAATTCCCATCTCAGATATAATGACCCTCTCGATTGTAATTACCATAGTTCCGACCTTGATTTCCTTGACCTTTGCGCCAATTCTCTTGATTAGAGCCTTGGGCGTTTGGTCAGAAACCCCCCGTCGGTTCATTTACCGCATAAGAGTCTTCCTCATAGGAATACTCATCAGTCAGCGGTGATAGTTTAGACAAGTAATTCAACGCATTTACCTTTTCTGCACCCATAGTGACGTGTTTCAACACCAAACCAAGATGAATTCTCATTTGATCCATTTCTTCATAAATCTCATTTGTGGTTGGGTTGTGTGTGGATTGCAATGCATAAGTGTTTCTCCCAATATCTAACTTTCTAGTGCTCCAAGATTTTTCGAGAAACCCATTATCGTATCCAATACTGCTTTATTATTATCATCTTGTCCTCGATAGGAGTACTCTTTCAGTGACTCATCATCGATGCGGTGATTGGAGACAGTTCTCAAGAACGAAGTTAACCTGTCCCAAGAACTACTAACTGATTCTCCCGGTAGTGCTACAAAGTTGTTCACCCTATCTTTCTGGTTTAGCTTCTTAGACACCGAATAGTAACGTGCTAAGAACACATCCCTCCATTGATTCCAAGTGTAGATTGAGTTACAGGGGATCTAGGTAAACCATATAGCGGCCTCTGCCTTCAGTGAGAGAGGAAACACTGTCAACCCAATAACATCCATATTTAAATCAGTCCTCCCTACACAACTCTTACACACCGACCTCACCTTGGCGATGTGAGCATGTGAATCCTCAGAAGGTAGCCCCGAAAACAAACCTCTAGCGGTGAGCATTTGCATTAGACTACTAGTTACCATGAAAGTATGGCCGTGTGGTAGGGGAGGCAAGACAAGTGGCCCGTTAGAGTTAGTAATATTATGATATCCCTATAATACTCTTGATAGAGTGGAGCGGGAGTTTGCCTATGTATTTCACCTTCCCCATGATTTTCAGGTAATACTTGATCATGAGTATCAACCGGTGGTAGAATTTCAGTGTTGTGATCATCATCGAGAATGTCTAAATTTTGATTCATTCTGCATAGTGTACGCTCTAATTCGGGGTCGGGTGAGAGTATGGGTTCTCGTCTACTACGCTTACTTGGCATACACGAAAGTTAAATCTGCAAAAGACAAAAACAAAGAGAAAAAGTAAAATTAGGAAAATGTTGACTAAACTTTGGTAATAAGCTTAAATTTAATCTAAAAGCCATTTTCCCCGGCAGCAGCGCCAAAATTGATACGCTCAAATTTACTTCTCGAAAAGAAGTATAAGCGATCGTATCAAGTAATGAACTGAACTATGAGATTGGGGTCGATCCCATGATGCAAATGATTTAGACTTAACTTTAATATACTATTACTTTTATTCAGCTAAGTCCTTTCTGATAACAAGTGACAAAAAGGAGGTTTTAAGTAACGAATGTAATTAGCTATATCTAAGTAAACAAGTGGCAAGTTCAAAGATTTAATTTTTATCAAGTAATGAAAGTAATTAGGGCTTAAGTGTTCTCCACAGGTTCCTAACGCGGTGATTCTAGCTATAACAATCCTTTCCTAGTATCTTGCATGCAAAGTGATAAGTTATGTATCCCTAATTCATTGGTCCAACAACTAGGGAATTTCACTTCGCACCTTGGTCTGGCTACGTGTGTATGCTTTACTAAACCTTACCTTTACCTCATATTAAGCATCATAATCGATGTATGGATTAGTTGTTACTTCGCACTAATTGACACTAGCCTATTAGATAGTATATACTAAATCTACATTGGTAATTCTTTTCTTATTATCTACCTCCTTGGTCTGGCAAGTAGCAACAAGGCGAGTTCTAACGCGTGCACTCGTTAAAAAGACTTCTAAATGAAGAAATTATCAATACATGCAAGACATTATTCTAGGATTATTATTTCAACTAGTTTTTACCTTTTTAATTACGTGTGGTTCCCACAACCTTAACTATGGATTTAGTTACCCATGTTAATAATCACACAATTCATATTAGTTTGATAATAATTCATGCACTTACTTTGATGAGATTGAAGAAAACCCAGAAAATTACTTGAATTAATCAATTAGATTGCAATAAACGATTTTCGGAAAATAGAATAGTTTCCCAAAAACACAATTTCACAACTAGAACAATAAAATCTAAAAAAATACCCAAGAGTATAACCTCAAAAATGAGGTTTTTACAAGTATTTATAATACTAGAGTCCTAAAAGAAGAGAAAAATCTATTTAAGAAAAAATCTACCCAAAAACCGCGTCTCAGTCGAAGACCTAGATGACGGACGTCAAGGCCACGACGAACCGTCGTGGTCCATTGTCGTGGTCATCCGTCGTTCCAAACTTAGCTTCTTTTTAAGATGGGTATTGGGGCTACTTTCTGTTGACGATGACGGGTGTGCAGCACGATCCGTCGTGGAGATGACAGTCCGTCAAGAGCCTCCGTAGCCCCACACTTAGTCAGAATTCCCTGAATCTTCATTCAATTCTTTTCCTTCATACGATGGTGGCCTCTAACGGACCGTCGATAGCACCGTTTGTAGTCACTTCTGCAGTTTCAGCATAATTCTTTCGCGTTTTATTCTTGAAAGTTTTCCTGCAAACAAAGAGAAAAATACATTAAAACTAATACAAAAAAGCTTTAGAGACACACGAAACCTAAGCAAAAACCATTAAAATTACCGTAAAAGTATGGTACATCGAATTCCTCTTCATAAAATTTAAGTTCTAATAATAGTGACGGAGAGGGATCCTCTACTATTGAAGACCTAAAAGTTCATCATGAACAAGACTACATGTCCTCATGTGAGGAAAAATGTACGTCTTGCCAGACTAGCCAACCTTTTGATAAAGATAAGGATGAATTCTATCAGTTATACTCTCAGTTCAAGGACTTAAACATCGATGTTATAAGTTATGACAATTGAATATAAATTCTTTGGATGATTGATGACCCAACATTAAAGTCCCAAATTATCGACAAAATTGGTAATACCAGCACCTCTACTAGTAATACTAGAATTCCTAAAGAAAATCCTATTCATAATAATGTTTATACCATGGCAGAGGTAAGAAAACAACTAAAACTGAGGTCTCAAAGGGATCACATTCCTACTACAATCCAAGACTTGGTTGAGGAGATAAATAATCTAAAAAAAAGAAATATCTTTTCTCAAAAACCATAATATTATTCTTGATGAAAGAATTACTTACATAGAAAGTAAGGACAAAAATCATCATAGAAAACATGTCATAGCTGAAGATGATCCTCCTATAATGTTCCAAAAAGTAATCTTTCTGACATCCCTAGTGAGTCTATTGATAATGAGGATTTATTTTTAGAAACTATTGAGCTAATTACAACACATAAACCTTTAGCAAAAATTACTCTTTTTATTGGTTATAACCTAAAAAATGATTTTATTGCTCTAATTGATAGTGGAGCTGATTTAAATTGCATTCAAGAAGGATTAATTTCATCAAGATATTTTAAAAAGACTACACATAGTCTTGTAATGCTAGTGGTCATAAAATGGATATTGAATATAAAATTCCTAAAGCATATATATGTACCAATAAATATGTATGCCTGAAAGCTTTGTTTTAATAAAAAATATTTCTAACGAAATCATTCTAGGAATGACTTTTTACTGGCATATATATCCTACAACTTCATGGAATGAGACTGGAATTACTGGTACTTTTGAAGGAAGAAAAATAAGAATAGATTTGATATCTCAACCTTTTTCAAAATTCGTTAATGAAGTTAAAGATATGATCTCTTTAAAAAATAAACAAATTGACTTTCTTAAAAATGCGATTTGTAATCTAACAATTGAAGAGACTTTAAAAAATCCTAAAATCCAAGGAAACATTGAGATTTTGAAGAGTCAATTCTCTCTACAAATATGTGGAGACCACCCAAATGTATTTTGGGAAAGGAAGAGGCATGTGGTGAATCTTCCTTATGAAGAAGAATTTTTTGAAGATAATATTCCCACCAAGGCAACATCATGCCAAATAAATTCGAAATATCTAAATTTATGTATAAAAGAGATTGATAATATTCTCCAAAAGGGTTTAATAAGACCCTCAAAATCTCCATGCTCTTGTATTGCTTTTTATGTCAATAAACAAGCAGAACAAGAGAAAGGAGTACCTAGACTTGTCATAAATTTATAAACCGCTAAATAAAGTTTTAAAATGGATCAGATATCCTATCCCCAATAAAAAAAATTATTGCATCGACTTCATGAAGCTATTATATTTTCAAATTTTGATTTAAAATCAGGTTATTGGTAAATTCAAATTTATGAAGAAGATAAATATAAGACAACCTTTAACGTCCCAATGGGATAATATGAATGGAATATTATGCCTTTTGAATTAAGAAATTCTTCTTCGGAATTTCAAAAAATTATGAATGATATTTTTAACCACTTTAGCAATTTTATCATCGTATGTATAGATGATATTTCGTATTTCCAAAAACCATATAAATGCATTTTAAACATCTTGATCTATTTAAGAAAATTATTATTCAAAATGGTTTGGTTATATCTAGACCAAAAATGCATATTTTCCAAACTAATGTTAGATTCTTAGGCCATAATAGTGAAAAAAGAAAAATTATTCTCATCTAAAGAAGTATAGAGTTTGCATCAATATTCCCTAATGTTATTACTAATAAAACATAGATCCAATGATTCTTGGTAAGTTTAAATTACATCTCTCTTTTTATAAAAGATTTGTCTAAAGACACAACTATACTATGTGATAGACTTAGAAAAAATCCTAAAGCTTGAACTGATAATCATACTAAAGTAGTCAAAAACATTAAGACAAAGGTTAATAACCTACCATGCCTCACTTTAGCCGATCCTAATTGCAAGAAGATAGTGAAAACAAATGCCTTTGATATTGGCTACAGGGGAATTTTAAAACAAATTTCTGCTAATGAAAAAACAAGAATACCTCATACACTTCTATTTTGGAAAATTGAATAATATTCAAAAAAATCTACTATAGCTAGAGACATTTTGGCTATAGTTAAAAGTGTTTTAAAATTCCAAAGAGATTTATATAATAAAAAATTTATCATAAGTGTCAAGTAGAGAATTTCATCCTTAATAAATATGTAAAACATGATGTTTCAAAACAAATGTTTGTAAGATGGCAAGCTTTGTTAGCACCTTTTGATTTTGAAATACATTATAAAAAAGGAACATATAATAGTCTTCCCGATTTTTTTACTAGAGAATATTTAAGTTGATAACTCTTTATCTATTAATACCAGGAGTGATGCGGCCATCGGGAAATTCTTTCTCTAATAGAGGAAGGAAGAGGAAAAGCACTCATGGGAAGAAATAATATCTTGGCCTAAATATGAAACCAGAAGCTAACAACTTCAAACATTGCAGGAGCATATACAAGCACATTGGGAATTAACACTTAACATCAAATGTACAAAGAAATCATGAATTTTATACAATCCAAAGAAGCTCAGGGTAATAACCCACCATCCTATTCTTCAGTTGTAACTGACGAAGGAAATGAAAATATTGAGGTATATGATAAAAATGAGAAAGATAAAGTAATACTTCTTCTTGAGCCCATATATTTACAATGGAAAGACGATCCATGGCAAATAATTACCAGGTATATTGATACAACATCATATGTTGTCCCAACTTATAAATACATAATGTATTATGAGATAATACCCTCATCTATTGGGTCAGCTGAATTTGAGCACTTTACCTAGCCAATACTAAAAAGGTTTATAACTTTTCAAACTTCATTATAAAAATGATACTCACCCCAGAAGAATGGGGAATAAGCACGATGAAAGAAAGAGAATGCACCCATCCATAACAAAAAATTGCACTCAAGTTTAATTACTGAGATTATATTGAAAGCTTTAATAATACCTTGTTATATGAAAACTCTAATAGAAAACATTAGTAGTTTATAAAAATATGGTCTCACGTTTATAAGAATTATATACCAAATTGGTTTTGCCAATGGTGAATTTTATATGGTCCATCTATAAATATATTGCCAGAGGAATACAAAATATTATATGTTAAATGGGTTGACGTATCACCCAAATTGATAAAATTACAAAAAGATGATATCATTTTTAAAGAAATGCCATGGATGTAATTTTTCATATAATTCTCTGTTCCGTGGATAATGAAATGGACAGTAGATTATAAACTCCAT
This sequence comes from Solanum chmielewskii, assembly GCA_027704785.1. Taxonomy (NCBI): domain Eukaryota; kingdom Viridiplantae; phylum Streptophyta; class Magnoliopsida; order Solanales; family Solanaceae; genus Solanum; species Solanum chmielewskii. The sequence continues at coordinate 39,818,424 of JAKWIX010000320.1, forward strand.
TAAAGACTCTATCGAGATCAACAAGCGTTAATCATAAGTCATACAAGGTCGAGATGATATTAGTTTTTCCAAATAAATAACCAGAAGGCTGCAGATGAAGAAAGGAGCCATCTCAAAATAGGAACTTCTTACTTCATAGATGGAAAAAGTCAAAAATATCTAATAAAAAATATGGGCATGAAATTTTCGAATAATATATCTATGGATACCTCAAATGAAGAAGATGACACCTTTATAGCTGGAGAATCCCAAACCGTTCATAGCACAGAAGAGATGGACATTGAAACATTTCTTCAACAGTTCAAGAATTAGATAGAAGAATCTTCTAATTTAGACACGCTAAAGGGGAAGAAGACTATAAAAGACTAGTTGATAAGACTCTAACTTTTACAAAAGTTAAGATAATTGTAAGCTTTTATAAAGTTAGGACCCCAATGTCTGTTCAATAATGTAACATGACGTAAGCACTTACGTCATAAATGTTAGACTTTTCTTCAGGTCCATTCTATATAAGGATCTTTTAGTAGAAGGTAGAGGGCAGACTTTGGCCAACCTCTCTTGTATTGCTACTCTTGTATTTCTACTACCATATAAATAAAATTGTTGTTGTTTCTACATAGAAGATTTATTGTTGAGAGTTTAGAGTATTATTTTTCTCTCTTTTATTATTAATTTAAATATTTTTAATATTTTAAAGCCTAAATGATAGGCTAAATACTTTGTGTTGGGCTAACAACAACTTAAACTATTACTATATGATAAGTAAAGGAACGTTACGATGTATTTTAGGTCAAAGTAATGTAGTCCGGGGATAAGAAGATCTTGACTTAGTCCGGTGTTCCTGGTAAGACCCATGTTAGCTGTGAATAACGTGTTGTTTAGACCGTGTTTGTAACGACCTGTTTAGTCGTTTTGAGCAGTAGAGTTTATAATGGTAATAACTGTCTGGGTCGACGGATCCCACGACGGACAGTCATGGGCACGACGGACCGTCGAGGGGGTCTCGTTCCAAAACACTTAGACTCTGGAATAATTGGGTACTGAGAACAACTCTCTGAACTTCGCGACGGAAGAGCAGGACGGACCATCGTAGGCACGACGGACCGTCACAGGGTCTTAAATGAAATTGAGTCTCTGAACTCTATGACGACTCAGCAGGACGGACCGTCGCAGGCATGACGGACCTTCACAGGCACGACGGACCGTCACATGCTGCGTAACCCTGACTAGGTCGAATTTCCGTTAAATGTTTTAAGGGTGTTTTGGACTATTCCTGCTTATGATTATAAAGTTAGTGGTTTAATGTTAATAATTCAATTACTTAGGGGTTAAAGGTGATAACCTTGAAATAAATAGTGGGTTACTTTTGTCATCTTTTATACTTAATTATATGGTAATTAGGGTAAAAGAAAAAGAGTTTGAATAAGGAAAAATAGAAAGAACAGAAGAGGGGGACGAACGAGCGAGAGAAGAGAGAACGAAGAGGAAAGCAAAGACCTTGAGGAGTAGCTTGCGTGATCACGAATTCTTCGGTGGAGGTAGGTTATGGTTTATGCTATTTCATAGTAAACTATTGATAGCAAATGATATGTATTGGGTAGTATTGTAAAGTCTTCTATATACTTAATTGTATGCGTGCATGATGTGATTATGTAATTGTAATAGGTTGGAAAGATGAAGTTGTGAAACATAAACCTAAAACCCTCTCTGTTAATGATGATGCCTTGGTATAAAAGAAGGCTTGATGAACTAAAAGAATGAGGTTAGTTGATCGGGTGTCACGTTCCGACACCAGGATAGTATTAGTAGATCGGGTGTCACGTTCCGACAACAGGATAGTAGTAGTGGATCGGGTGTCACGTTCCGACACCAGGATAGTAGTAGTGGATCGAGTGTCATGTTCCGACACCAGGATAGTATTAGTGGATCGGGTGTCACGTTCCGACACCAGGATAGTAGTAATGGATCGGGTGTCATGTTCCGACACCAGGATAGTAGTAGAGGATCGGAGTGTCACGTTCCGACACCAGGATAGTAAAAAGAATGAATCTTGAATTATGTTAATATACTCAATTTAAAGAACCTGTTTGCCAAATGAGTATGGCATGGAGGCTTGAGCCCTCATAGATGTGCTTGGTGTTGTGGCCAATGGTTATGGTACTTGTTGTTGTCACCTGTTAAGTACTATGGCTGATTTTATGTTATTATCTGATATATATTGCTTTCTATTTTGAGTTGGCCGATGATACCTACTCAGTACTTGTGCCTTGTACTAACCCCTACTTGTATGTTTCTTCTTTGTTATTTGTGGAGTGCAGCAAACGTGCCATCGACTTCAACTCGTCCGCAACTCTAGCCAGTCTTCATCACGTCAGATTTCAGGGTGAGCTATTGTTCCTAGCTCGGACTGGATTCTCTCTCATTCGTGCCTTGATGTCTTGAAGTTCGGACATGGACCATCTTTTTACCTATTTTAGTTTCTTAAATACTCTTAGACTTAGAAATTTGAGGATAGATGTTCTTGTGGTGATGACTTCCAGATTTTGGGAATAATAAGTGATAAATTTTAGAAGTTATTAATTGATTTCGTTAATGAGTTTTAAGTCTTCCGCATTATTTTTTGTTTATTATGGTTGAAACTCACCTAAGTAAAACATCAATAGAATGCCCATACACCCTCTACAAGCCTACCTAAGCAATTCCAAAGCTACTCTAAGTAGAAACCTTTTCAATCAACAATTCTTTACTTAAGTCATTAAGTTCATTTAACCTTTTAGGAGACACTCAACACTTAAGGAAATTAAAGCAATGGTCTTATAGAATACCTAGGAATTTTATCACTAAAATCTTCGAAGCCTAATCGTGCAATGTCTAGATGGCGTCCCATACCACCAGTTAAACTTCATAGAACTTCTCTAACACTAGTAGGTATCCCATTTTATGAGAATAGACAATAACCGACATAGACAATGGCAGCTATGCATGGAATCCGGAGTTATAACCTACTCCAATGGAGGGTGTTCTACTTGCCAATAGTAGAACGAGGACATATCCATTGTAGGCACATGGTTAAGGATATCATAACCTTATTTATAGAAGATTACACATAAAGGACTTTCTTAACTATATTCAAGGTCAGATGTAAATCATACATACAAGACTAAGAAGCTTTAGCATATTAAGTCAAGAACTCATATTCACATCTTACATGCATTAAGTAAGGGACATAAGTCCACCTAAACAAGACACACACATACTTCACCATGTCACATATATCATATCATCCAAGAAGCTCATAGGGTCAACTAAGAATACTTACTAGTCATCCTACACACCCATATAGAATCATCAACATAACTCATCATAAAAGTGCATATAGTCATTTATGAAGATTCAAACTTCAACATCAAGTGTACAAACAAGACATCACTATAAACCCTATCATGACCACATATAATTACATAGAAGAACACATACTTTAACTTCACATGTATACTCAGGTCATCAAAACATTTTTCAATGATCACATATCCAAGTTATACATGATAATAACATAATGTATAAAGTAATGCCGAAGAGGCTACATTGATTCACAATTCATAAAGTAATGCCGAAGAGGCTACATTGATTCACAATTCATAAAGTAATGCCGAAAAGGCCACATTATCCATAATTATAACACATAAGCACCACAACCATAAGAGGAACATACCAATAATCATCATAATATAAGAGTTATACAACATAGTATACCACCAATCCAATCTCACAACTTCAATACATACCAAAATCAACCAACACAATACTTAAAGGCTCTTTTCCATGGCCATGATCACCAATAATATCAAATAATCTCAAGATACAATGAATCTAAGAATATAAAATAATAATATAATCAAACTAAGACAGACGATAAATCAAAAAATCATAATCTATACATAAATAAAGATCCCATAAAAATCTACCCACAAATTCACTAGTACAGAGACATGATCACATCACCCATAGCATAGCCAAATATAGAGATTAGAGAACTCCAAGGGTTCATGGATATTTTCATTGAAAAACATCAACTATAAGGTGATGCATTGTACCAAGTATCACTAACGGGTTACATCAGAGGTTGATGAGTTAATAGAAAAGGATTCACTGTAATGTGAAGAGAGCTTACTGTAAAGTGACCCCAAATGTGATTTAAATTCTATATGTTATTTTATATGATGTTTGACTTTTAAAAATGTCTATATGAAGTATGTGAGTGATATAAATGCTATTTTATAAAGGTTTTATGAAGATTTACTCAAAAAGGCATGAAGTATGTTTTCAAGAAATGTCTCTTTTAAATGCATGTTTTTGCATGGCTGTCATAGTTAGTGCATTCTTGTACTAACTCCATTCTTTCTACTTTTTACACAAAGTGTAGGTTATGGATTCTTAAATGATGTCTTGACGATTGAGGAGCTTGATAGGTGATTCCCAAGCTCAAGGAAAGGAATCTTTAAGTTCCAAGGATCTCCTAAACTATGATTTACTGAAAAGTGTTGTATTATTGTACTTATGTCTTATGTTTTTAGGTCTGTGTCCCTAATGCACTCTAAGGTTGTTTAGTCTAAAATGGCAAAGAGACTTAGAGCCTAAGTATGTAATATGATATTTTACGTATATATGAAGTGAAGTTTCTAGAATATGATATGCTATGAAAAGTTTTAAATTTTTCGCTAAATTTACTATGACAATGGGATGAATGATAACTATGGTTGTATAAGACCTCTGAGAGGTCAAGTATGCCATGTTACTTCTAACCTCCCCAGCAGTGACATCATCGTCTCATATAGCAATATAAAATGCTCCTCAACATAGCCAACGTCATGTAAGGGTAAAATCATATATCATAAGCATCATACGTTTCATGTTATCATATTACATAAGAACAATCTCCTAGGACTTCCCTTGGAGTTAACTCATGCAATGTCTAGGTAGAGTCTCATACCCCTACCTATACTAAGTAGACTACTCAAGTAACCCTAATCAATGTCAATTTACTTGTTTTTAATTTTACATAAGGGAACATATCACTTAACCGACATTGACTATGTGAGATAAACATGGAATTCGGTGTCATAAAATCTCACACCAAAAGAAGGTGGTCTACTGGCAAAAGTAGAGTCAAACATGACATAGCTTCCTAGGTGGATCCATTATCTAGAATCCTATGGTTGCAACATATCTCAAGAACTAGGATAAATAGTAGAGAACCATAGTTCTACATTACATGGTAGCCTCTCTCTCATGAGAGTCATTGTGAACCTACCATCCAACAAGGAAATGGACACTTCTCGTACTTAGTGCATCGATGCTTAGCTTAAGTCCCTTTCTTGAATAACCTTTGAGTTTTCTTTTATCATAAACTTATCATAGGTCATAGGAGATTAAATCCTTGTATAAAAATGATCATGATCTCTTTAGGATAAGATAAGAATTTACTTTCATAACCCTTCGTATATGAGATTAACATAACATAATCACCTTGTGTAAAGCATACAAGAGGATATCATAAACTTTCATTTTGGTATTCTTATCATGATCTCACGTTTAGCATGTTCATAGCCGAACATATATTGATTGCAATATCATGCATACTTGATTATCATATTATGATGATTCCCATGCTAACATAACCATCATAGAGAAATCACAACTTTAGAAGACTTACCTCTTGCTTCCAAGTACCTTATTCAAGAACCTATGTTCAATTTCAATAATCATAACAATAACATAGTGAAATACTCAATAGCATAGTCAATATTAACTCTTCAATTTATATACAAGATCAATTCCTAAGGTAGGATGAGGGAAAGGGTCATTAAAGAGTTCTTTCGAGTCATAGTTCCAATCCTAACATTTACACGTAATCAAGTAGTAGAAACAGCCCATTTGAAACCATAAATTTGAGAAATGTCACGAATCACACGTAATTCAACCATTATTTATCAACTACTCAACAATTTGTGTGAAATCAACTATCGAACATCATTATTTTTCATTGGAAATCATAAATCTAGAGTTTGGAAGAAAACCCATTTTCTAGAGTAAAAAACCTTGAATTTGAATTCTTGAAACCATCTTTGAAGTACCTCTTGGGGAAAGGAATCCCAAGAGTGAAAAAACCATACCTTATAGACAAAAAATCCATGAAATTTGATTGGAAACCTCGAAGCCTTCGTCTTCTTCCTTAAGCTCTTCTTGTTCTTCAATGAGTTTGGACAAAAGAGCATTTATTCAGAGAGATGGGTAATTTGCATTTGAATATGATTTGGGAATTTAAAAAGTGGTCTAAAACTGACCTTGTCTCCATATATAGTCGTCCTATAAAATACCCAAAAGACCCTTCACGTAAATGGATCTTTTTATGAGGTTAAATTACCAAAAATAAGACTTTAACAAATCTGGGAAGTTACTGCGTATCGCGAGGCCAATTCCCATTTTTTTTCTAAATTTTTGGGTTAAGGAAGTGAGGTGCATGTTAGCCTCGCGACCTCTCAACTTTGAGGCAGTGGCCTGCGTGCAGGCTGTGCCTCGCGTACCTTGCCTCCAATTCTGCCTGTTTGCAGGCTGCTAGGTATCCTACTTACCCATCAAAGGTATATTTACAAGTTTTGGACTTCGTTTGACACCTCGAAACCTTCACAAAACATACGGATGTCAACTAGTTCAAATTAGCTAGTTTCCGAGTGTCAAGGTCTTTCTTTGTTATTTTCTCTCTAACCTTTTCCAAATGAACTTATTACATTAATTTTAAACATTATTTAATAGATTACGCTCTATTCTAAGTCATGGAATTTCCAGAGTGTTACATTATACCCCTTTTAGAAATATTCGACTTCGAATGACATTAAAATATTTTGGAGGGTAGGAATAGACTCAATACTATCATCCCAACAAACAACAACATAAAATCATAATGAGTCACAACTCATAGGAGTACTTCATAAATCCTTTCAACACATACCATAACATTACACATAACACTCAATTCATGATGCACAAATGAGAGAGTGTAACATATCATAACACATAGTGAGGAATTTCCTTGTCAACATCAATATGAGCTTAAAATATATCAAGAGATACCATGCTATCATTCTTCTCAAGACAGCGAAATCTCAAGAGGACCCATGCATTCATATTTCATATAATTGCAAGAATAGAGTATGAAAGCTTCCTCTTAACTCAAATTGGTTTGAATTTTACCATAACATGCAACTATTTAGAAAAAAAGACAATTTCAAGATTATTAATTAATTTCTTTACTAAGAGGAATGTCTAACCTCAAGATGTAATAAAAAGATGAGGGTAGGAGGACTTCATGTCGGCTTCAGCCTCCCATGTTGCACCCTCGACAAGATGGTTCTTCCATAGAACTTTTACAGAGGCAACATCCTTGTTTATTAACTTCTTGACTTGGAGAACTTGTTTCTCAACCGGAACCTCTTCATAAGAGAGGTTCTCATCCACCCGTAAAACTTCACTAGACAGAATGGATATCGGGTCGCTTATGCATTTCTTGAGCATAGAAACATGAAACACAGGATGATTTGAAGCTATTTCACTAGGTAGTTTCAAATCATAGGAACCCTTCCCAATTCATTGTAAAACCTTATAGGTACCAACATACTGGGGACTTAACTTCCACTTATTACCAAACCTCATCACCCCATTCATAGGTGAAATCTTAAAGTAGACGTGATCACCTATTTCAAACTCAAGGTCTCTTCTTCTATTGTCGGCATAAGACTTTTGCCGACTATAGGCTATATTCGATATATCTCTTATTATTCTAACTTTATCCATAGCCTCATTGATAATCTCTAGACTAAAGAGTGAGGACTCACAAACCTCAAAACATCCAACCAGCGATTTACACCTTCGACCATAAAGAGCATCAAAAGGTGCCATGGAGATGGTCGAATGATAACTATTGTTGTAAGAGAACTCAATCAAAGGTAGATGATCATCCCAACTTCCTTTAAATTCAATAAAACATGACCTTAACATGTCTTCAAGGGTATGAATAGTACGTTCTGCTTGACCATCCGTCTTAGGATGAAATGCTGCGCTAAATTTCACTTGAGTACCGAAACCCTTTTGAAAAGCCTTCCAAAAATGAGAAGTGTATTAGGTACCTTTATTCGAGATGCTGGATAAAGCAATCCCATGAAATCTCACAATCTCATTAACGTACATCTTTGCATAATCTTCATCCATGTAAGTAGACTTAATAGGAATAAAATGGGCAGATTTGGTCAACCTATCCACTGTAACCCATATTGAATCATTTTGCCTCCCGGTTCAAGGCAACCCAACTACGAAGTCCATATTGATGGCTTACCATTTGCAAGTAGGAACATCCATGATTTGGGTTAAACCACCTCGTTTAAGATTCTCAACTTTCACGTGTTGGAAATTTTGACACTTAGCAACAAACTCTTCTATGTCCCTTTTTAAACCATCCCACCAATATATATCTCTCTAAGGTCATGATACATTTTGGTGGAACCCGGATGTATAGAATAGCAAGAACCATGAGCTTCTTCTAGAATTCAATTTTTCAAATCCTCAACATTGGGTACATATAATCTCCCTTGGTACCTAAGAATATCATCACCCCTTGGTAGAATGACTCATTGAGCTTACAAAGTACCGATTCCTTCAACTCCATCAATAGTGGATCAAGATGCTGCTTAGATTTCATCTCTACCACTAATGATGAGTTGAAGTTATGATGGACCATGAAATTACCACTTGGAGAATCTTATAACCGTACACCTAATTGAGTCAACCTATGAACATCTTTCACATGTTCTTTCTTCTCTTTTTCCGCATGAGACACACTGCCCATAGTCATACGAATCAAAGCATTCACAACCATATTGGCCTTGCAAGGGTGATAAAGGACACTCAGGTCATAATCCTTCAACAATCTAACCATCTTCTCTGTTGGAGATTTAAATCCTTTTGTATAAAAAGATATTGAAGACTTTTATGATCACTAAGCACATCAACATGCATTCCATACAAATGTCTCTATATTTTCAAGGTAAAAACTACAACAATTAACTCAAGGTCATGAAATGGATATTTCTTCTCATGAAATTTGAGTTGCCTAGAAGCATAATCTATCACCTTACCATACTACATGAGGACACATCCCAAGTCCACTCGAGAAGCATTAGCATACACTACAGAACCTTTATTGCCCTCCGGTAAGGTCAACACCGGAGCGGAGGTATGTTTATCTTTCAATTCTTGAAACTCTTTTTCACAAGCTTTCGACCACTAAAACTTCACCTTCTTTTGGGTCAAATTTGTCAAAGGAGAAGCAATGGACGAACATTGATCAACAAACCTTCTATAATACCCGGCTAGACCTAAGAAACTTCTTATGTCTATGGGAGTCAATGGTGTAGGCAAATTTTTTACTGCATCCGTCTTCTTCGGATCAACTTATACACTATCACCGTAAATAATATGGAAGAAACTAACCTCAACCAGAATTCAGACTTACTAAACTTAGCATAGAGCTGGTATTCTTTGAGGACTTGGAAGGACAACCTCAAGTGACTCTCATGCTCATTTCGTTCTTGGAGTATATCAAAATATCATCAATGAACACAATCACAAATTTGTCAAGGTAATCTAAGAAAACTCTATTCATTAGGTCCATAAGCACCGTTGGGGCATTCGTTAACCCAAAGACATTACTAGAAATTTATATTGACCATATCTAATTCAGAAAGCTATTTTGGGAACATCTTGACCTATCACCCTATGTTGGTGATATCACGACCATAAGTCAGTTTGTGAAAGTAGCTAGCACCTTGGAGTTGATCAAATAGATCATCAATCCGAAAAAGAGGATACTTGTTCTTTATGGTGACCTTGTTAAGTTGGCGATAATAAATGCACATCCTAAGGGACGCATCCTTGTTCTTTACAAACAGGACCAGAACACCCCATGGAGAAATACTAAGTTGAATCTTCAACTCTTTCAATTCAGCCGAAGCAATCCTATATGGTGGAATTCAAATAGGATTTGTATACGATAATAAATCAATGCCAAATTCAATTTACCGTTCGGGAGGAACTCCAGGAAGGCCATTAGGAAAAACCTCAGGGAATTTCCTCACTACAGGGACTGACTTAATAGAAGGAGTTTCCCTTTCTAGGTCCTTAACCCTAACAACATGGTGTAGACAACCCTTGGATATCATCTTATAAGCCTTCAATCAAGAAATGATTTAACCCCTTGGGCATAGAATTTCCCCCTTCCACTCTAGAATGGGTTCATCTAAGTATTTAAACATTACCACCCTTGTTCTACAATCTATGGAAGCAAAACATGCATGAAGCCAATCCATAACCAAGATGATATCAAAATCAAACATGTCAAGTTCTACCAAATCAACAAGAGTAACTCTATTAGGAATCTTTACATGACATTTCCTATAGACTCTTTTTTCAACCACAGAGTCACCCACTGGGGTACAAACTGAAAAGGGTTCAACAAAAACATCAAGAAGTACATAAAACTTCCTAGCTACCAAAGGTGTAACAAAAGAAAGAGTAGCATTTGGATAAAGCAATGAATAAACATTAACAGAGAAAACTTGTAACATACCCGTCACAACGTCAAGATAGTTCTCTTGTTCACCCATAGCCTTAAGTGCTAGGAATTGTTCCTTTTTGGAGCTTCAAAACTAGGACCACTTGGTTATGCTTTGCCATTGCCCTTCCCTTTGGTTCTAACATTAGGACATTCTTTCACCATATGGCCACCCTTGCCACAACCTTAGAAACTATTAGTCCCCACAAGACATTCACCCACATATTTCTTACCACACTACAATTTTGTCTCTCTTTTGGTGGATAAATGTTCTTCCCTTTTGACGTTTAGGATTAGAACCTTTATCATTGTAATTCTTGGAGAAATTAGAAGGAACCTGATTTGAAGACCTCTTCTTGAACTTAGGCTTGTTCTGCATATCAAGCCTACTCTTAGGAGAACTACTTTCAAAATACCTTGCCTTCTTAGCTTCCCTATTTTTCTTCCTTAGACGACTATCCTCAACATATTTAGCATGAAACATCAACCTAGAAAGGTACATATTGTCATGAAGCATGGCTGCATGAATTTCAAGTATTATTCCCTGACACTCATACCTCCTTGACGAAGTTTGATAAACTCCTCTACCTTAGCTTCCCTTTGCTCCCTTGGGAAGAATCTGTCAAGAAATGCCTCTTTGAAGATCTCCCAAGTCACGGGACAACCTCCCAAATTTCGATTATTCTTCCACTAATTGCACCATATCTGAGCCACGTCCTTAAGTTGATAGGTAGCAAGATCAGACTTCGCAGTAGTACTCACCCTCATAGCAAACAAGATCGTATAGACGTCATCAAGGAAGTCTTGGGGGTCTTCATCAACTTTTTACCCAAGGCAAATAGGAGGATTCAATCTCGTGAAATCTCTCAGACTGCTAGCCATAGTGCTAGCATGTTGGTTCTTTCTAGGAACAATCTCTCTATTAGCTTGTGCTGTAATAGCTTGGGCTTAGGTGGTGATGGATTGGGCTATTTGGAATAGGTCTACTCTGACCTCAGCATCCGTTATAGTACGAGGATTCACCAGAATTTATTCGTTTGCAGCAGCTTGCACTTGAGGAGTATTTTGATTGCCTTGGGGAGTAGATCATACATTCACAATCTCATCTCCTACTTTCCTCGCGAATACACTTCTTGTGTTCATCGCCTAAATGAACAAGAAAGGGATAAGATGCTAAAACACACATAGTTTAAAAACTCTAAAGGCACGACATCGGATTATAAGGAAAAGAGAAGTTTCCTAGTCTTCACATCGCCTCTATCCATAATTGTGGCGCGCTTCACAACCGTAAACAAGATATTATGTAACGTGATTTAGTGAGACAACAATCCTAAGAATATTTAATCTCATGATCTGCTACCAAGTTTGTCACATTCATAGAGTACACCCTAGATGCGACCGCCTCCTCCTCCTCTCAAATGACTCAGAAAATCCTCTTACCATTTGTCATAACACGTCATCAATTAAAAGTCGTAAAATTAATAGCTTTTAATACTATGTGAAGTATACTTATACTTCTTACATAATAATCATGAGAGCATACATAAGATATTCTAAAAGTTGTGTTATGTTAAAATCAATTTAAAGAGTACGAATTTGAACTTAGCCAATAAATAGTCAATATGTTATATAGGCCTTAAAACAAAAGAATCGAAAGAAAATTATGGAAAAATATGAGTGTTCTTAAAATCTACTAAAGTCTTCGTAAGCTTGAATAATGAAAAGATAGCATCCCCAAACATGAGGACCTACAAACACATGGAAAAAGAGTTCCAAGCTTCTTCAATCGACCTTCTTAATCTTCAATGGCCAGACCCTACATTTGTAGCAATATAAAGTAATGGGGTTAGTACGCGAGATGTACTAACTATGGGTATATCCACATAACATTAAAGGACATGCATGAAAAGAATCATTTCTTAGAAAGCATTCTAAGTCATATGAAAGCCTTCAATTCACATACCATGTAACATATACAAGTCAAGAATTTAATAAACATAAAGCATGATCATAATCGAAGACACATTATCATAAAGGCATGTTACATTTCATATTACATAGATTAGACAAGCATAACATAAAAAACACTTACCAATAATCTCATCCCCAACCTACAAGTATAATGGTAATGTGAAGCCCCATAACCCCACATAATCAAGTAGATAAGACAGGAGACCACAAGTAAAGCTTTTCTTTATATAACTTGTAACATAGTAGTAGTCATCTCATATAGCAATATAACATATTCCTCAACATAGATAACATCTATAAGGGTAACAACATATATCATAAGCATCATACCATTCATGTTATCATATTACATAAGAACAATCTACTAGGACTTCCCTTGGAGTCATCTTGTGCAATGTCTAGGTAGAGTCCTGTTATGCCTCGTATTTTTTTTATACGTAGTGCGCACGTGATCTAGAAGACGTAAAGAAATATTAGGCAAGGATGTTATTTCCAAATGTGATATTAAGTATGAGTTGGCTAATGTAAGTGCCATTAACTTTAAGTGAGGGATTAATTAGTGGCTAATTTGGATTGATTTAATCCAATGGGCCCACCACTCATAATTGGTGGCTGATTAGGATTAATTTAATCCAGTGGGCCCCACCACTCAAGGCAAAAATTAAAAAGGGATCAGATTGTGGGCTGGCCTTAGTGGACAGGTGTAGAGGGGGGCTGCCTCCACTTCATACTATTAAATGAGGTGGAGAAATCCACTCCATGCTAAATAAAGTGGTGAAATGCATTGCTGCATATCATCTTCTTCTTCACCACTTGTCTTAGGCAGCCATGGAAATGGAGAAACCAACCCTGCAACTCTTGGCCAGCAGCTGCAAATAATTTGGTTAGTAATCTCCTTGTTTGGTGTGTTAATTCTTTAGAATACCCTTGTTAATTATCCATTAATTTTAAGAAGGGGGCGTGACCAGTAGCTTAGGAAGTTTGTTTTAGTTATTGAATGTGCTAAGTATGAACGGAAACCATAATCGGATTATTAGTGGTGTCGTGTTGGTGCTTGGGCTGTTTTGATTAAAGCAAACTGCAGGAAAATTCTGTTTTGGCATTATGTATATGTTGAATGTGATTATGAGTATATACTCCAAAGGATGAATACGATAAGGTAGATGTGTTGCGAATTATAAAACGAGTTATCGCTCGGTGTGTCGTTGCTTCGCTGCTATGGTTGCCGAGACGGCACTGTTTTGGGGAGGGGGCTGTTTAATATGATTCTTTGGGTTATATGTGTTATTGGTATTGCTGTGGATAATTTGGATTGTTGTCGGATTGGGACGAAGTAAGGAAAATAGGGGAAGTGCTGCCGAATTTTCGTTAGATTATTAGCTAGCTTACAAGGAAGTAAAGCACGATGTTTATCTAATAGCGGCACGATTGTTGCTTGTTATAGATTAATAGCTTGAGCAGTAAATGTTGGACGTGCGGCTCGATTATACGGTATGTAACGCTGTCCCTTCTTTCTTTGTTTGGCATGACTTTTAAAAATAAGCGAATAACGGACAGATTTGATACTTACCTCTAGAGCGTCTAGGTGACGTATATTCTTGCTTCCACAATTATTCCTCTATATATCGGCTATGTCTAAGGCTATGATGATCTCTAATATCTATGGTAGTGCTTCTTAGAGTCATTGAGATTTTACGCTTCCATATCGTATTAAAGGTTCATAATCTTGATAAAACATTAATCTTTGGTAATACTCCTTGCTGGTTCACGTTGATTGTTCCATTGAGTTATAAGAAATGATTTTAATTGCATATGGTTGCTCATAATATTCTGCTCGTGCATAGAGTCATTTATCATTTCACCGAGTCCCGGGCCGGGTAATGTTCGTGCGGAGTTTCTTGCATATGTCACCGAGTTCCTCACTAAGGGCCGGGTATGTATATTATATATATGATTGGTGATGAGGATGGTTATGATGATGATGATGACGGAGATGACGGAGATGACGTGATGATTATTTTGCCGAGCCCCTTACTAGGGAAGCTGGGCACCTTAAATGTTAAATATTTGCATGATTTTCACTTAAAAGGGTATATGTGTAGCGATATTTTGTTTCGACTTGCCATATTGGTATCCTGTCATCTTTATCTTATGCTTTACATACTCGGTACATTGTTCGTACTGACCCCCCTTTCCTCGGGGGGGGGGCTGCGTTTCATGCCCGCAGGTGTAGACGCACAGTTCGGTGATCCTCCCGCCTAGGATATCTACTCTGCTGATTGGGAGAGCTCCACTATTCCGGAGCCCAGTCGTTTTGGTACATAACTTTTGTGTAGTCTTTTCCTCGTCTATGGGTATGGCGGGGCCCTGTCCTGTCGAGTTTCACTAATGTACTCTTAGAGGTCTGTGGACATTATGTGGGTTGTATATATATGTTTTGGATAATGGTCTGGACATGGTTTGTTTGAATGTCCGCTTGTACAGGGGCAGCCTTGTCGGCTGCGTACATCATTGTGCATTGTGTAGTGGCAGCCTTGTCGGCATACGTATGTTATTATGCTTTGAATAGTGGTGGCCTTGTCGGCTCGCGTATGCTGTTATGGTTGAATGGTTATGACTCCTTATGAGACAGGTCCTCTTATATATATATGACGTTGGGGTTGGCTTGATTTGATTAAATTCCATATTGTCTTAGTTTCAGTTGGTTATACTTAGCAGGTTTGTATGTGGGTGTCCAAAACAGGCACTAGTCACGGCCCATCGGGTTGGGTCGTGACAAAGAGTGGTATCAGAGTGGTTCTTCCTCGGAAGTGTCTACAGACCGTGTCTAGTAGAGTCTTGTTTATCGGTGTGTTGTGCACCACATCTATAAACAGGAAGCTACCGGACATTTAGGATGTCATTCTTTCTTCTTATTCTAGATCGTGCGATAGAGCTATATTAACAGGATAATCCCTCTCTAACGAATCCGTGTGTTTTCAGCTATGCCTCCAAAGAAAGCGACAGCCGCCTAAAGGGAAAATCGGTAGCAAAAGGTACTAGTTAGACCCAGAGAGTTACTAGGGCCCGTGCCCAGTCTATGCCTGGTATGATGCTGCAGTCGGAGAGCTCTGCTACACCCCCACCGCCAGAAGAGCTTAGAGCAGCATCAGCTCCAGTTCTGGGGACACCACCAGCCCCCGAGGCCCCAACATCTGAACCTCCAGCTCCTCAGTCAGGGGCGGAGGATAGGGCCATGAGAGATGCAGTTCAATTGCTGACTAGATTAGTGGCAGATCAGGCTCGCAGGCATGGACTAGGAGTTGATCATGCGGACAGATCTGATAGCTTAAGGGCTCATGACTTCTTAAGTTGTAATCCTCCAGAGTTCTTTGGGTCAAGGCCCCAGGATGATCCGCAAGAGTTTATTCGTCAGATGCAGCGTACATTGAGGATAATCAAGGCTTCAGAGACCGAGTCTGTTGAGTTGGCTATGTATCGTTTGCGGGATGTAGCTATTAATTGGTATGAGTCTTGGGAGTTATCTAGGGGTGAGGGTGCTCCTCCAGCGGTATGGGATGAATTTGTGGAGGCTTTCCAGGGCAACTTCCTGCCTCCAGAGATGAAGCGAGCTAGAGTGGATAGATTCTTGCGTTTGAAGCAAAATGGCAGGAGTGTTCGAGAGTATAGCCTCGAGTTTGATTCATTGGCTAGGCATGCGCCTACTATTGTGGCTGATATGGCAGACAGGGTACATCGTTATGTGATTGGGATTGGATCGTTATCTGATTGACGGTTGTATGGCAGTGACTCTTCAGCCAGGTATGGACATTGCTCGGGTGCAGGCATATGCACAGGGGGTAGAGGATCGGCACCGGGGACGTCAGCCAGATAGAGATTATAATAGAGGCCAGCATAAGAGGGCTAGATCAGCAGGTTATCCTGACGAGTTTCAAAGCGGGCAGTCTCAGCAGCATGTAAGATTTTCTTCCCAGCCAGTACAGAGTGCACCCCCACGTTTCATGGGTAGGGGGTTCGATCGTATGGGATATTCAGAAGCTGGTCAGAGCTCTAGGGCATCAGGGTCACAGATGGGCAGGGGTTTGAGCCAATCGAGGCCACCTTTGCCTCGGTGTTCTCGTTGTGGTAAGTCCCATCCTGGGGAATGTCGTTGGGCTACAGGTGCATGTTTTTCTTGCAGCCGTCAGGGCCATACTATGAGGGAGTGTCACCTTAGAGGTAGTGCAGGTGGTATGGCACAGCCTACAGGGTCCGTTGCTGGTTCATCTTCTTCTGTGGCTATGCGCCCTACGGGGCAGGGTATTCAGGCGCCAGTAGGCCGTGGTAGAGGACGTGGTGGAGCTTCCAGTTCTAGCGGTCCCTCAAACCGTATATATGCTTTGACTAATAGGCAAGATCAGGAGGCGTCACCTAATGTGATCACAGGTATATTATCACTATTCTCCCGAAGTGTGTATGCATTGATAGACCCAGGTTCCACCTTATCATATATATCTCCCTTTGTTGCTAGTAGGATCGGAATAGAGTCTGAGTTGATAGAACCATTTGAGGTAGCTACACCTGTAGGAGATTTTGTCATAGCTACGCGAGTATATAGGAATTGTTCAGTAGTTATATATAGTCGTCGTACCGTAGCAGATCTAATAGAGTTAAATATGATTGAGTTTGATATTATCATGGGCATGGATTGGTTGGCTGCTTGTTATGCTAATGTTGATTGCAGAGGAAAGATAGTTCGATTTCAATTTCCAGGGGAACCGATTATAGAGTGAAGGGAAGTACAGTATCGCCGAAAGGTAAGTTCATTTCATACCTTAAGGCCGGGAAGATGGTTAGAAAAGGCTATATTTACCATCTGATTCGGGTGCATGACATAAAGGTAGAGGCACCGACTCTTCAATCAGTCCCGGTAGTTAATGAATTTCCCGATGTATTCCCCGAGGAACTTCCAGGCCTTCCTCCAGAACGGGAGATAGAGTTTACTATAGATGTACTGCCAGATACCCAGCCTATATCTATACCTCCTTATAGAATGGCACCTGCTGAGTTGAAAGAATTGAAAGAGCAATTGAGGGATTTGCTAGAAAAGGGCTTCATCAGGCCTAGTACGTCACCTTGGGGAGCACCGGTACTGTTTGTGAGGAAGAAGGATGGGTCGCTGCGGATGTGCATTGATTATAGGCAGTTGAAAAAAGTAACAATAAAGAACAGGTATCCCCTCCCAAGGATTGACGATCTATTTGACCAGTTGCAGGGTGCAAAGTGTTTTTCAAAGATAGACTTACGGTCAGGTTATCATCAGGTGCGGGTAAGGGAGGCAGATATTCCAAAGACGGTATTCCGGACCCGATATGGGCATTATGAGTTTAGAGTGCTGTCTTTTGGGCTGACTAATGCTCCAGCGGTGTTCATGGATTTAATGAATCGAGTATTTAAACCATTCCTTGATATGTTTGTTATTGTATTTATAGACGATATTCTGGTCTATTCACGTTCAGAAGAGGAGCATCCAGATCATTTAAGGACGGTACTTAGGGTGCTTCAGCACCAGAAGTTGTATGCTAAATTTTCTAAGTGCGAGTTCTGGTTGACTTCAGTGGCATTCTTGGGGCATATTATTGGAGCTAATGGTATTCGGGTAGACACGCAGAAGATTGAGGCAGTAAAGACTTGGCCCAGACCTACGACACCTACTGAGGTACGCAGCTTTCTGGGGTTAGCAGGATATTACAGGAGATTTGTAGAAAAGTTTGCCTCAATTTCAGCGCCTTTGACAAGGCTAACTCAAAAGGAAGCCAAGTTCCAGTGGACAGATGCTTGTGAGCGAAGCTTCCAGCTATTGAAAGACAAATTGACTACAGCTCCAGTCCTAACTCTTCCGGAGGGACCAGACGGCTATGTTATTTATTGTGATGCTTCGGGTGTTGGGCTAGGATGTGTATTGATGCAGCATATCAAAGTTATAGCCTATGCCTCCCGACAACTTAGGAAGCATGAAAAGAACAATCCTACTCACGATCTGGAGTTAGCGGTCGTGGTTCATGCCTTGAAGATATGGAGACATTATTTATATGGTGTCCATGTGGACATCTATACAGATCATAAGAGTCTCCAATATATCTTTAAACAGAAGGAGCTGAACTTACGACAGAGGCGGTGGTTAGAGTTGCTAAAGGATTATGATGTTGATATTTTATATCATCCGGGGAAAGCGAATGTTGTAGAGATGCTCTTAGCCGTAAGTCCATGGGTAGCTTGACAGATGTACAACCAGAAAGGAGGGATATGGTTTGGGAGATTCAGCGGCTATCCAGCCTTGGAGTCCGTCTAGCTAATTCGGAAGATAGTGGAGTTTCTATTCGAGAGGTTGCTGAGTCCTCAATCATAGATGAGGTAAAGAGACACCAATACAAGGACCCTATTCTAGCACAGTATAGAGATGCATCTCTTCAAAAGGAAAAGACCCCATTTAAGGTTACACCTGACGGAGTGTTACGATATGAAGGCAGATTGTGTGTACCCGATACTGCGGGGCTACGACGGCAGGTTATGGGAGAGGCACACTCTGCCCGTTATTCTATTCACCCACGGTCAACAAAAATGTATCATGACCTCAGATGCTTATATTGGTGGGATGGCATGAAAAGGGACATAGCGGAGTTTGTTGCTCAGTGCCCGAATTGTCAACAAGTCAAGATCGAACATCAAAAGCCTGGTGGATTATTACAGGACATAGAGATCCCGACTTGGAAATGGGAGATGATTAATATGAACTTCATTACAGGTTTACCTCGCACTCAACAGAAGTATGCCTCTATATGGGTTATTGTAGATAGGCTGACGAAATCGGCCCATTTTCTTCCAGTCAGGACTACTTATTCGGCTGAAGATTATGTGAGGTTATATGTCAGGGAGATAGTGAGACTTCATGGGGTTCCCACGTCCATTATATCAGACAGAGGAGCTCAATTTACAGCCAACTTTTGGAGATCGTTTCAGAAGGGATTGGGGACACAGGTGAACCTTAGCACAGCATTTCACCCTCAAACTGATGGGCAGGCTGAGCGTACTATTTAGACACTAGAAGATATGTTGCGGGCCTGTATTATTGACTTCAAAGGCAGCTGGGATGACCACTTGCCGCTCATTGAGTTTGCCTATAATAATAGCTACCATTCTAGTATCCAGATGGCACCGTACGAGGCCTTATATGGGAGGAAGTGCAGATCACCTATTGGTTGGTTTGATGTTGGCGAGACTAAGTTAATAGGCGTGGATGTGATTCAGCAAGCTATCGACAAGGTGAAGCTTATTCAAGAAAGATTATTAGCAGCCCAGAGTCGACATAAGTCATATGCAGATAATCGTCATCGAGATTTGGAGTTTCAGATTGGTGACTGGGTATTCCTGAAGGTACCACCCATGAGGGGTGTGATGAGATTCGACAGGAAGGGGAAGCTCAGTCCGAGATACATTGGGCCTTATCAGATTGTTCGTAGGATAGGCAAGGTTGCCTATGAGTTGGATCTACCATCTTATTTGGAGGCGGTACATCCAGTCTTCCATGTATCGATGCTACATAAATGTATTGGTGATCCTTCTAGAGTATTCCCTGTAGATGATATTCAGGTAACAGAGGAGTTGTCATATGAGGAGAAACCCGTGGCTATACTTGATCGTCAGGTTAGAAGGTTACGTACTAAGGATGTGGCTTCCGTCAAAGTGTTGTGGCAAAATAACAATAGGGAGGAGATGACTTGGGAAGTGGAAGACGAAATGAAGAATAAGTATCCTTACTTGTTCCCCGTACCTGCAGGTAATTCAATTTCTAGCTTGACTATATTGATAGATAATGAGATTATGTAGCTGTGAGGCATCTGTAAGATACGGAATGCAGGTTGATAGGTATAACTTTTAGAGAGACCTCGCTGGAATTTGTTTTTGCAAGACGCTAATTTAACATTCGAGGACGAATGTTCCTAAGGGGGGAAGGATATTATGCCTCGTATTTTTTTTTATACGTAGTGCGCATCGTGATCTAGAAGACGTAAAGAAATATTAGGCAAGGATGTTATTTCCAAATGTGACATTAAGTATGAGTTGGCTAATGTAAGTGCCATTTACTTTAAGTGAGGGATTAATTAGTGGCTAATTTGGATTGATTTAATCCAATGGGCCCCACCACTCATAATTGGTGGCTGATTAGGATTAATTTAATCCAGTGGGCCCCACCACTCAAGGCAAAAATTAAAAAGGGATCAGATTGTGGGCTGGCCTTAGTGGACAGGTGTAGAGGGGGGCTGCCTCCACTTCATACTATTAAATAAGGTGGAGAAATCCACTCCATGCTAAATAAAGTGGTGAAGTGCATTGCTGC
Organism: Solanum chmielewskii; assembly: GCA_027704785.1. NCBI lineage: Eukaryota > Viridiplantae > Streptophyta > Magnoliopsida > Solanales > Solanaceae > Solanum > Solanum chmielewskii. Next base: position 39,839,435 of record JAKWIX010000320.1, read on the forward strand.
ATATCATCTTCTTCTTCACCACTTGTCTTAGGCAGCCATGGAAATGGAGAAACCAACCCTGCAACTCTTGGCCAGCAGCTGCAAATAATTTGGTTAGTAATCTCCTTGTTTGGTGTGTTAATTCTTTAGAATACCCTTGTTAATTATCCATTAATTTTAAGAAGGGGGGTGACCAGTAGCTTAGGAAGTTTGTTTTAGTTATTGAATGTGCTAAGTATGAACGGAAACCATAATCGGATTATTAGTGGTGTCGTGTTGGTGCTTGGGCTGTTTTGATTAAAGCAAACTGCAGGAAAATTCTGTTTTGGCATTATGTATATGTTGAATGTGATTATGAGTATATACTCCAAAGGATGAATACGATAAGGTAGATGTGTTGCGAATTATAAAATGAGTTATCGCTCGGTGTGTCGTTGCTTCGCTGCTATGGTTGCCGAGACGGCACTGTTTTGGGGAGGGGGCCGTTTAATATGATTCTTTGGGTTATATGTGTTATTGGTATTGCTGTGGATAATTTGGATTGTTGTCGGATTGGGACAAAGTAAGGAAAATAGGGGAAGTGCTGCCGAATTTTTGTTAGATTATTAGCTAGCTTACAAGGAAGTAAAGCACGATGTTTATCTAATTGCGGCACGATTGTTGCTTGTTATTGATTAATAGCTTGAGCAGTAAATATTGGACGTGCGGCTTGATTATACGGTATGTAACGCTGTCCCTTCTTTCTTTGTTTGGCATGACTTTTAAAAATAAGCGAATAACGGACAGATTTGATACTTACCTCTAGAGCGTCTAGGTGACGTATATTCTTGCTTCCACAATTATTCCTCTATATATTGGCTATGTCTAAGGCTATGATGATCTCTAATATCTATGGTAGTGCTTCTTAGAGGCATTGAGATTTTACGCTTCCATATCGTATTAAAGGTTCATAATCTTGATAAAACATTAATCTTTGGTAATACTCCTTGCTGGTTCACGTTGATTGTTCCATTGAGTTATAAGAAATGATTTTAATTGCATATGGTTGCTCATAATATTCTGCTCGTGCATAGAGTCATCTATCATTTCACCGAGTCCCGGGCCGGGTAATGTTCGTGCGGAGTTTCTTGCATATGTCACCGAGTTCCTCACTAGAGGGCCGCGTATGTATATTATATATATGATTGGTGATGAGGATGGTTATGATGATGATGATGACGGAGATGACGGAGATGACGTGATGATTATTTTGCCGAGCCCCTTACTAGGAAAGCTGGGCACCTTAAATGTTAAATATATGCATGATTTTCACTTAAAAGGGTATATGTGTAGCGATATTTTGTTTCGACTTGCCATATTGGTATCCTGTCATCTTTATCTTATGCTTTACATACTCAGTACATTGTCCGTACTGACCCCCCTTTCCTCGGGGCCGGGGGGGGAGGGGGGGCTGCGTTTCATGCCCGCAGGTGTAGACGCACAGTTCGGTGATCCTCCCGCCTAGGATATCTACTCTGCTGATTGGGAGAGCTCCACTGTTCCGGAGCCCAGTCGTTTTGGTACATAACTTTTGTGTAGTCTTTTGCTCGTCTATGGGTATGGCGGGGCCCTGTCCCGTCGAGTTTCACTAATGTACTCTTAGAGGTCTGTGGACATTATGTGGGTTGTATATATATGTTTTGGATAATGGTCTGGACATGGTTTGTTTGAATGTCCGCTTGTACAGGGGCAGCCTTGTCGGCTGCGTACATCATTGTGTATTGTGTAGTGGCAGCCTTGTCGGCATACGTATGTTATTATGCTTTGAATAGTGGCGGCCTTGTCGGCTCGCGTATGCTGTTATGGTTGAATGGTTATGACTCCTTATGAGACAGGTCCTCTTATATATATATATGACGTTGGGGTTGGCTTGATTTGATTAAATTCCATATTGTCTTAGTTTTAGTTGGTTATACTTAGCAGGTTTGTATGTGGGTGTCCAAAACGGGCACTAGTCACGGCCCATCGGGTTGGGTCGTGACAAGTCCCATACCCTACCTATACTACGTAGACTCCTCAAGTCACCCTAATCAATGTACATTTACTTGTCTTTAGTTTTACATGAGGGAATATACTCCTTCACCGACATAGACGATGTGAGATAAGCATGGTATGTGGTGTCATATAACCCCACCCTGAAAGAAGGTTGTCTATACGAAAAGGCAGAACCAAACATGACATAACTTTGTAGGTGGATCCACTAGCTAGTAACCTACGGTGGCAACATAATTCAAGAACTAGGAGATAAAGTGGAGACCCATAGTTCCAAATTACATGGCAGCCTCTATCTCATGAGAGTCATTGTGAACCTACCTTCAGTACTAGAAATTTCACTATTAGTAACGCTTATGTAGCCACAGTTATTTAATAGTAGCAATAACTCACCTATTACAACAGGTATAACCATGGCCAAATATTCATGAATCTAATAGAATAATTATTTAAATGATTTGTTGCATCATCCCTATAACTATCCCTATAAAGATTGTATGGATACAAATTCATAACTGTTGCAATAGCAAACTCTATGATGCCGGTTAGCAAAATCATTGGCAATAGTTGTTTTAGGAAAAATATTATCTCTCATTAAAAAAACAAACAAACAAAAATTTAATTTCCCTCCTAATATAAACAATATATTTCCCTCGTCTGATATCAGCGAAAACTAAAAGAAAAAAAAACCTAAATCTACTCTAAGCGAAATGGCGAGGAACGACTAAGTGGACGACATAAGCTCTTGGAAAGCAAAGTTTTCAGTGAGCTTTTGGTGTGGAAAATAAGAGGGAACAATTTCTAAGCTCTTGGAAGCGAAGCTTTTTGTGTGGATACAAGGCTCTTGGACAGCGAAGCATTTGGTGTGGATAACAGGCTCTTGGACAACGAAGCTTTTGGTGATACTCGTTGGTTCTTTTGGACAGCTAGGGTCGATTATAATTCTTCCATATAAAGGTGTTTAATGTTTATGTTTTCTATCCTATTTCATGAATTCTAAGTCTCCATTGGATTATTCGTAAAAAAATCTCAAAGAGTAAACAATGGGTTAGCTTAAATCTGTGTTTTTTTGTTCTAATGTAGGTAGTGTGTAAACTTCCCTTGATTGAATTTGTGATGTATACTGAAACAGGAAAAGAAAACACTTATAAATTTAAGTGACAGTTGAGTAATTTTGGGTTAAACTTCTAGAGTATTTAAGGTTAAATTGTAGAACTATAGAAGAATCGATTAAAAATCCTTTTGTGTTCTCATCTCAGTGTTGCTGCCCCGAAAAGATAATCCTTTAGACCTCAACTTATTTTAGTCGGAATTTTGTTTTTATATGTGAATCTTACTATCACTTTTTGTTTTCCTTTGTTCGGATGCTTCTTTTCTTCTTTGATTTACTGTTGGTGCCTAGTAATCGATAGTATGGCTTCAAATTGAGTGTGTCTTAGTTGTTCGAGGCATAAGCAATGCTCTTGTGTTTATTGTTGTTTTATTAGCTAGTGATATGGCTTCAATCACTGGTTAGTTCCTTTGAATGATTTTAGTCAAGTATGTTTTCGGAGTTTCTATCGACTTTATTTAAGTTTGGTTAGCATGGTTTCTAGTTGTCTGGTTGCTTTACTATTCCTCTATTTCAGTTTGTGTACTTGTTTCCTCTTACTTATCGGATTAATTTGAGTAGTTATTTTTCTCATGTTTGTTAGTGATATGTAGATCTTAGTCTTTAATCTATAACAAATTTCGATGAGTTTAAAGAGCATAGAACAGGAGGTTGCGTCTATCCACCTAGTTCTTGTAATTTTCTTGATCATCTCATTAATTCTTGAAATCATCCCTTATTGCTTCGAAATCTGTTTTAGCATGCCTTTAGTCACTTATGTGTATAAAGTTTCTTAAATGGTGAAATCTTCTAATCACTTGTCAATTGGGTTATACTATTAATCTCTCCATTTTTGGTGTTGAATTGGTGCGAAGATTTGAGAATAGATTAGTCTAAAAGTTTGAAAGGTTAAGTTCTGCCGAGATTGCTTGTACTCATGAATTTATTGGCTTTAACTTGTTGGTCATATCATGTAGGATATATATTCAATGGATTTTAGAGATAAAAGTTGGATGAATCTCCGAAGATCCACCAATGAATATATTCATGGAGTTAATAATTTTCTTGATAAAGCATTTGAACGAGTTTCGCAAGGAAATGAAATATTGTGTCCTTGTAAGAAGTGTTTTGATCGTAATTGGCATTGTGAGGATCATTTGATTTTTCATGGATTTGTTCATGGATACACCAAATTGGTTTAACATGGAGCAGCATGAGCTGTTTGAAGCACATCGATATACTTTGTTCAATACAGGAGATGAACAAGTAAAGGCATTATAAAATAATTGTTTATGATAATGTATTTCAAATTTTATTTCATTTATAAGTACACTTTGATTAAATTACATTACATGCTTACAGGGAACACAAGAGCTTAACTAATATCTTACTAGAGGCAATGCATGGGTAAAATCACATGTCCGTAGTAGAGAATTTTGTAATTGGTTTAGGAACAGAGTTAAAAAATATTGAAGTGTCCAATCATTTAAAATGGATAGCTAAAGGTCCTAATTTTGTGGCAAAAAGTTATACTTGATATTTCATTAATGGATATCGATTTCATCCGAAGACACAGGATGCCTCTTGCAAAACTCAGAATAGTGGAGTGACTTTCTCAGCCACAACAAATAGTTTTGCTAATGCTAGTGCGAGGGACTTAACTAATTCTATGTTTTGTTTGGTATTTGTTGTTGCTACTTGTTATAGGATTAGAATGGAGAAGTACGCTATTGATCTAAGGAAGTTGGGGAAAAGTTATGCAGAGGATCAGTAAATGCCTGATTCATGAGTTTAATGTCTGAGTTGCTCCTTGTTCACTGATAGTTTAATGTCTTAGTTGCTGCTTATAGTCTGGTTCATGAGTTTTCTAGTACTTGCTGCTTGTAGCCTAGTAGAGGACCAGTTGTTAGATTCATGATTTTTCGGATATTTGCTGCTTGTAGTTTGGTTTCTTGTTTCTGATGATTAAACATGTCTCTTGTGGCATGATAGTGTTGAATCATGATACTGTTGTTTCTGGTGCTTGTAGTCTGGTCTCTTGTTTCTGCTGCTAGTTTCTTGTAGCATGATGTGTTGAATCCTAGATTGACGATTATGTTTAGTCGAGCCAACATAGTAGACAACGAGTAGGGAAGGGGATGTACATTTTCAAATTGATCTAATGCTACTCCAATTGTAACACTGATCTCACATCATCAGAAGAGAGTTTTCTATTTATTTTCGTCGTTGTACAAGAAGTAATGACAGAGTATGTGCCTTAACATTGTGCTGAACAAGGGGAAGGAAATTTCTTAGGCAACTTTTGTTTCCCAAGTAGTAGAAGCTTAGACAATCTTGATCCTTCTGAAACAACAATGCTAATTGTAAGCAGAGTTGAGGTTTTTATGTAACAACTTAACATGATGAAAATAAATCCACATTTCTGCAACAATCTAACATAATGAAAATAAAAATCAGCCGTTGCTGCAACAACTTAACAGAATGAAATATAACGATTTGAGGTTTTTATGTAGAGACAAAGAATTATTGATTCAAGATTTGTAAGTAGATTTGAGGTTTTTGATGGTTTGTGATAAGAGACATGAATGTTGAGGAATGTGAGAAATTTGAATGCAGCAGTTGATGTTACTGTATGTACTTGATTTCTAAGTTTTGGGGTTGAATAATTCTAAAAGCTAATGCATGGTTTTCACTTCATGTATACTTATTAATTTCCAAGATTTGAGGTTTGTTAAACAATTTATATTTTTTTATGATTGTATGTAGGTGATGAAATCAAAGAAGGCGATGAAAGAAGTAGTGAAGACTTGTCATAGGAGTTGAACTATTGATGTTCTAGAAATCATATATTTTGAAGATTGAAAATTGTGTGGTGCATCTATTTCACCTTTTTTGAATGCTATAAAAAGATTTGTATATTTAGCTTTTGTTGATATTAGAATCACTGATCTTGAATTCTAATTTTGGTAATGAAAACTTATTCTCGTGAACAATTTATGTGTATTTTTATGTTATAAATTTTATTCTCGTGAATGATTTAGTATATAGAAGGTATATATAGCTTACTAATATTGCATTAGAATTGTTGCAATAGTAGTTAATAACCGTTGCAATAGGCATTAAGCAATAGTTCTACAATTGTTTAAAAGAGTTGCAATACCGTATAACAACCATAGCAATAGAGTGAAACGGTGTGTTGAATCGAAAGAAAAACGATAGCCATAGCCTCAATAGAATTGATACATAAACCTCTATTATGACGGTTCAAAAAAAACTGTACCAATACGACCATAACAATTGGAAATTAATTCAACTGAGAATCGTGGCAATAGGTCCATGTATGGCTAATTATATGACTCGTCGCACAAACCATAGTAGCATAGCTATTGCCACGCGATCTATTGCAGTGGTTGAAGTAACTGTAGCCTTAGACCTATGGTAGTAATGTCTATTGCAACTGTAGGTGAACCGTTACAGTAGACCAAATTTCTAGTAGTGCTTCCAACTAGGAAAGGAACACCTCCCATATCTAGTCCATCGATGCTTAGTTTAAGTCCTTTTCCTGAATTAACTTTAAGTTTTCTTTTATCATAAACTTATCATAGGTAATAGGAGATTAACTCCTTGTATAAAGATGATCATGATATCTTAAGGATCAGATGAGAAATTCCTTTCATCATAAACCTTCGTATGTGAGATAAACATAATATAATCATCTTGTGTAAAACATACAAGAGGATATCATAAACTTGCATTTATGTATTTTTATCACAATCTCACGTTTACCATGTTCATAGCCAAACATATATTCATAACACCATCATGCATATTTCATTAGCATATTATCATCATCCCTAGGATAACATAAACATCATAGAGGAATCATATTTTTAGAAGACTTGATGATGTATGTGGTTTCATTGTACTTTCAATGTTTTTTTCCTTAAGTTTAATGCGTGTATAAGGCCATTTGTATTAGTTTTAATGTATTTTCTCTTAGTTTGCAAGAAATCTGTCCAGGATGAAAACGTGGAAGAATTCTGCTTAAATAGTAGAAGTGACGACCTACGAATCCATCAATGGTCCGTAGACCCCTCGACGGTATGGAGTCTCTCGACGTACCATCGCCTCCATGACAAACCATCCTGCAAATCCATTATCGTTAACAGAAAGTATCTCCAATACTCGACTTGGGAAGATTCTACGTATGGAGAAATGGAAGCCATTGACGGACTGTCGTTCTCTCAATGGACCGTCATCCTTGTCCATCGATGGTAAAAGTGAGTTGGAGAAGAAAGCAGCTGAAAAATAAGCTAAGTGTGGAACTACGAAGGGCCTCGATGGTCCATCGTGGACTCGACGGTCCATCGTGGACTCGACGGTCCTCAACTCAAACACGATTTTGGGAATATTTTCCTTAAATAGATTTGCTTTTTATGTTAAGGCTTCTTTATTATAAATACTGGTAAAAACCTCATTTTTTGGAGTTAGACTCTTGGGTATTTTTCAGTTGTATTGTTTTAGTTGTTGAACTTGTGATTTTGGGGATGTTATTCTATTTTTTGGAAATCATTTGTTGCAAGAGTATTGAGTAATTCAAGTAATTTTCTAGATTTTCTTCAATCTCGTAAAAGTAAGTACATGAATTCTTATCAAACTAATATGAATTATGTGATTATTAACATGTGTAACTAGATCCATAGCTAGGGTTGTGGGAACCATGAGTATTAACAAGGTAAAAACTAACTAAAATAACAATTCTAGAATAGTGCTTGGATGTATTGATAATTCGTTTGTTTAGAAGTCTTTTAAACGAGTGCACGCGTTAGAACTCGCCTAGTTTCTACTTGCCGGACCAAGGAGGTAGATAATAAGAAAAGAATTATCAACGTAGATTTAGTATATACTATCTAATAGGCTAGTGTCGATTGGTGCGAAGTAACAAATAAGTCATACATCGATTATGATGCTTAATATGAGATAAACGTATGGTTTAGTAAAGCACACATACGTAGCCAGACCAAGGTGATGAGTGAAATTCCTAGTTGCAAGACTAAAGAATTAGGGATACATAACTTACCTCTTTGCTTGCAAGATACTAGGAAAGGATTGTTATATCTAGAATTACCGCGTTATGAACCTGTGGGGAACACTTAAGTCCTAGTTAATTTCATTACGTGATAAAAATCATATCTTTGAACTTGTCACTTGTTATTTAGCCATAGCTAATTGTATTCGTTACTTAAACCCCCTTTTTGTTACTTGTTTTTGGAAAGGATTTGACTAAATAGAAGGAATAGTTTGTTAAAGTTAAGTCTAAATCATTTTCTTTGTGGGATCGACCCCAACCTCATAGTTGGGATCTTTACTTAATACGACCGCTTATACTTCTTTTCGAGAAATAAATTTTGGTGCCGCTGCCGGGAAAAATGGCTTTTAGATTAACTTTAAGCTTATTACCAAAGTTTAGTCAACATTTTCCTAATTTTACTTTTCCTCTTAGTTTTTGTCTCTTACACATCTAACTTCCGTGTATGCCAAGTATGCGGAGTAAAGGAGAACCCATACTATCACCCGACCCCGAACTGGAGCGTATGTTATGTAGAATGAACAGAATTTTGGGTATTCTCGATGATGATCACAACCTGGAAATTCCACAATCGGTTGATGCCTATGATCAATTATTACCTAAAAATCGTGGGGAAGGTGAAATACATAGGCAACCTCCCGCTCCACGCCCTTAAGAGTATTATAGGGGATTTTATAATATTAGTGACTCTGACGGGCCACTTCTCTTGCCTCCCCTACCACACGACCATACTTTCGTGGTAACTAGTAGTCTGATGCAATTGCTCACCGCTAGAGGTTTGTTTTTGGCGCTACAGTCTAAGTATCAACATGCTCACATCACCAAGGTGAGGTCGGTGTGTAAGAGTTTTGTAGGGAGGCCTGATTTGAATATGGACGTAATTGGGTTGAGAGTGTTTTCTCTCTCATTGACGGGAGAGGCCATTATATGGTTGACCGAGCTCCCCTATAACTCAATATACACTTGAAATCAATTGAGGGATGTGTTCTTATCACGTTACTACCTAGTTTCTAAGAAGCTAAACCACAAAGAGAGGGTGAACAACTTTGTAGCACTACCGGGAGAATCAGTCAGTAGTTGTTACAACAAGTTCACTTCGTTCTTGAGAAGTGTCCCCATTCACTGCATTGATGATGAGTCATTGAAAGATTACTTTTATCGGGGACAAGATGATAATGTTAAAGTATTACTGGATATGACAGCGGGTGGTTCTTATAGAGAGTGTCCTTATGCTGAGATTGGGAAGAAGTTAAAAGAAAATCTCCTGAAAGAATAAAGCTTGGAGCACTAGGAAGTCAGATACTAGGAGAAACACTTTTACAGTTCAATCCGCACACAATCCAACCACAGATGACATTCGTGAAGAAATGTCTCATATGCGAACTGAGCTTGGGTTGGTGTTGAAACACGTCACTGGGGGTTTAGAAAAGGTAAATGTGGTGAATTACTTCTCTAAACCACCACTGTCGACTAATAAGTATAACTATAAGGAGGACTCTTATGCGGCAAATGAGCAGACAGGGGGTTTGCGACCAAACGTCCAAGGCTCCAACCAAGAGAATTGTTGACAAGGTCAAGGAAATCAAGGTCAAAACTATGGTAATTACAATCGAGAGGGTCATTATGTTTGAGATAGGAATTACAATCGCGACTACAACTTCAATCGGGGTAATTATGGTAACAGAAATGATAGGAGTGGGCCCTATGTTACACCTAAAAATTGTGAAGTTGCTCCTAGGGATGGTGGAGGTAGTATGGTGCAATTTGAGGATATGTTGTACAAAAATATGAGGATGTTTGATTCTAGTGATGAGCACACTAAAGAGTTGAGGAGTACTTTAGCAAGTATTGGGCAAAAAGTTGATGCACATGCAATCTCGATCAAGCATATTGAGTTGCAAATGGCTCAATTATCTTCGAATGTGAGCTCACATCAACCAGACACTCTTTCTTACAATACTGTCCAAATTCTTAAAAATGATGAACATTGTATGGCAGTCACAACTCGAGGTGGTAAGCAAACCATTGACCCACCGATGCTGTCTCGTGTAAAAAATGTGATAAGAGGCGATGATGAGGTAGTGGAGGTTAGTGGTGAGTTAGGAGATAAAACGGGTAAAGAAGTTGAGGTACCCCAAAAGGTGACCCCCATATCTAGACCACCACCTCCATTCCTATAGAGGTTATTGAAAAAGACCGAGGATGGTAAATAGTGACATTTTATCACAATGCTCAAACAAATTTCGATCAATGCCCCTTTGATAAAAGATCTTGAACAAATGCCCGATTATGCCAATTTCATGAATGATATGGTCACTAAGAAAAGATCAGTCAGTTTTGATGATGATGATAGAATGCAGCATTGTAGCGCTATTGCTACAAGGTCTCTAGTGCTAAAGAAAGAAGATCCGGGTGCCTTCACTATTCTCTGTACAATCGAGTTATTACACTTTGTTAAAGCATTATGTATTCTTGGACCAAGCATATGTCTCATGCCTCTCTCTATTTACAAGAAGTTGGGTTTGGTTGACCAAAAGCCCACTGCGATGCAGCTACTGATGGCTGATCGAACGGTGGAGAGCCTATTGGGATACTCCACGATTTGTTAGTAAAGGTGGAGTCATTCATATTACGGCCAATTTTGTGATTCTGGATTGTGAGGTTGATTTTGAGGTGCCTATTATTGTTGGGAGGCCATTCCTTGCTACGGGTAGAGCCTTTATTGATATTAAGAAAGGGATAGTGAAATTTCTGTTGAATAATAAAGAAGTGACTTTCAAAATTTTTAGGTCCATGAGGAAGAGTGGTGAGTACCAATAGATATCTGTCATATCTTATACGGTTGACAAGTCATCTGATATACAAATAGAAGAACGTCTGGGTATAGACGCACTAGCGGCAGTGACCATGAATTTTTATTGTGATTGCATTAAGGAGTATGTGTCATTGGTCGCGACACTTGTTAGAGGTGATGTTTGGTTTAAAATAAAGAAGTTGAAGTTAGATATGAAGCATCGCACATCTCCACCCGCAAAATTATATATAGAGGAGGATCTAAAAGTTGAACTAAAGGATCTACTAACTCATCTGAGATATGTATTCTTAGGAAAAGGTTACATTTTTCCGGTAATTATTGTATCATATTTAAATGTGCATCAAGTTGACAGTTTGGTGGAGGTGTTAAAAATGTTCAAAAGAGCTATTGGGTGGACTATTGCGGATATTATTGGGATCTCTCCTGGGATTTGTTCACATAAAATCCAACTCATGCCCGATCATAACCCAAGATTGAAAACCAGAGACATTTAAATCCACCTATGCATGAGGTGGTGAAGAAGAAAACAATTAAGTGGTTGGATGCTGGAGTGATATATCCAATCACCGATATTAGTTGGATATGCACTATTCAGTGTGTATCTAAGAAAGGTGGAATAATTGTGGTCCTCAATGAGAAAAATGAGCTTGTTCTGATGAAATCGGTGACTAGATGGAGGGTGTGTATGGATTATTGGAAATTAAATCATGGATCAGTTAGTTGATGGACTTGCAGGAAAGTGGTGGTACTGTTTTCTTGATGGTTATTCAGGTTATAATCAGATCTTTATAGCACAGAAAGATCAACATAAAATCAATTTTACTAGTCCTTAATGAAACCTAAAAGAACTACAACGTGACTGAACAAGAGCTTATTGCAGTAGTCGTTGATTTTGAGAAATTTTGGTCCTATTTGCTTGGCACGAGGTTTATAGTGCATACTGATCATTCTGCTTTGAGATATTTGATGTCAAAGAAGGATGCAAAACGGAGGTTGATTCATTGGCTATTACTATTGCAAGAATTTGACTTTGATATGAAAGATAGAAAAGGGATCGAAAATCAAGTTGCTGATCACTTGTCCCGATTATAAGATGAAATTGATGATACTTTCACTGATGAGCATGTATTGGCTGCCTCCCAAGACTTCATTCCATGGTTCGCAGATTTTGCAAGTTATCAAGCTAGTGATATCGTCCCACATGACTTGTCCTTTCATCAAAGGAAAAAGTTGATGCATGATGTGAATTTTTTTTTGGGATGAGCCATACTTATATACGAGTTGTGCTGATGATCTTATTCGGCGTTGTATGCCGGAAGTTGAGATGTTCAGTGTTTTGGAGGCATGCCATTCTTCGCCTGTAGGTGGGCATCATAGTGGTATCCAAACTACTCACAAGATCTTGCAATGTGGCTATTATTAGATAACCATCAACCAATATGCTCATGAGTTCGCCAAGGCATGTGATAGATGCCAAAGAGATGTTGGCATTTTGAGAAAGCAAGAGCTTCCTTTAAATCCCATTTTTGTGATTGAATTGTGTGATGTGTGGGGCATTGACTTTATGGGACCTTTTGTGAGTTCTTATGGGATGAAGTACATTCTTGTGGCAGTCGATTATGTGTCAAAATGGGTAGAAGCTATCGCACTTGCGAATAATAAAGGGAAGAGTGTCATCACATTTTTGAAAAAGAACATATTTTCTTGATTTGGCTCCAAAAAGGGTATTATCAGTGATGGGGGATCCCACTTTTGCAACAAGCTGTTTAAAGGACTATTGGAAAAATATGGGGTTCACCATAATGTGTCCACTCCTTACCATCCTCAAACTAGTGGGCAAGTTGATGTGTCAAATAGTGAGATTAAGCAGATTATGGCAAAAACGGTGAATGCTAGTAGAACGAATTGGTCAAGGAGGCTTGATGATGCTCTTTGTGTCTACCAGACAACATACAAGACTCTCATAGGTATTTCCCCATACTAACTTGTATATGGGAAGGCAGCATAATGTCATGTGGGCATTGAAGAAGTTGAAAATAAATTGGAATAAGGCTGCAGAACAAAGGTTAAACGGGTTGAATGAGCTTAATGAATTTCGCTTGAAGGCATGTGAAAGTTTAGCCTCTACAAAGAAAAGATTAAGACGTACCATGACCAAAAGATTGAGAAGCGCAATTTTTTTTGTTGGGGATTTTGTGCTTTTGTTCTATTCTTGGTGGCGCTTGTTTTTGGGCAAACTCAAGTCCAAATGGAATGGTCCCTATTTGATCACCCAACTATTCCCTCATGGTGCAGTTGAGTTGGAGATTAAGGAGGGTGTGAGGTTCAAGGTGAATGGGTAACGAATCAAAATCTATCTAGGGCATGATGAAAATGAGAATGAAGTGATCGAGACATACCATCTTGATGAAGTTTGAGTAATCAAGAGTCCTCCTTCGTGCCGCGACGTTAAATCAAACGTTGATTGGGAGGCAACCCAATATGTATCCTCTAGCCAACTATAGGTTTTCATGATTTTCTAGGCATGGTTGCATTATTTTTGCTTTTATTACTTATGTCACGTCTTAATGTTGCTTTATATTTCTTTAGAACTGTTGGCTAGAGCGTAGAGTAGGGTCCATGTCCAAAAAGTGTCCTAAAAATACAAAAAGATTAGCTAAATGAGTGTTAAATGTGTACGTACTAAATCACAAAAAATCTGTAGAAAATTGGTCTGGTGCACCCATCGACGGACCGTCGTTCCTTCGACAAACCGTCCGTATTATCTGTCGTTCTCAGGTATGTCCTTTAAATTTTTCTAAGTTAGAGCATTGTTGACGGAGGGGTCAATCGACTTACGGTCCGTCGATGGGGAATTGTCGATCCCTCACCCACCAACCCAACCCGACTCATCCGTCTACATATTATATGTTTTTAAACTTTTCGGTTACCCACCTCTTCACATAACCCATATAACTGTTGCCCTCTGAATTTCCTCACATTTTCCCCTATTCCTCACCCATTCACTCCCATTCCATCCTCAGATTTCCATACTTCCACAAAATCCATTGTCTCCCCAAATCTTCCATCTTCTTCAGTCTCCTTGCCAGTCAGTGTTCTTGGTGATTGTTGCTACTGTTGAACTACTAGTGTTCATACTTTTATTCCTCTACTACAGTTGTAAGTTATGTTGGTCAGATCTTATAAGATTAACTATCGTTAATTTTCCTGATTACCTTGATGTCTAACTGTTTGGGTACAGAATTTTGAACATTTTTGCATGCTAAAACTTATACCCAAAAGTCCTATGTCCCTTAGAACAACTGCAATTGAAAGGGATGGGGGTGTATTCTTAGCAATTGGCATGTGTTTTCATAATTGTGTTCCTTACCTAGGGTTTGATAGGCTGTAAAAAATGCATGTTAAAACTAGGAAAATTGATGCCCGATGAATGATGGGATGCTGGGTAAATGTTTGGGAAGCTTAGGCTTATAAGGATACTTCAAATTAGTAAGATAGGGAAACACATTCGGCTGCAACATTCTGTCCCTGAAGTACAGTAAGAGACCCCATGGACGGATCGTCGTTCCCTTGATGGGCCGTCGTTGGGGTACGTCAACTCCAATTTCCCTTGTTTACTCTAAGTGTCCCTCAACGGACCACTTTGATAGATTGACGTCCCTTCAACGGTCCATCCTGCACAACCGTCGATGGTGTCAGAACCTTTTCTTATGATTTTCTATAAAGCTAATCTGAATGTCCGTCGATGTACCCTTATGACGGATCATCGTGCCTTGACGGTTCGACTTGCACAACCGTTGACACTGTCAGAACCTTTGTTTCTAAGTTTTTAAAATTTATTCTAAGTATTCCTCGACGGACTCCCATGAAAGATGGCCCAGCATACTGAGCGGGATATTATGGAGGTCCACTAGTGCTTGGATGTATTTGAGTTGCGGGTCTCGCCTTGCTAGCCCTTATAGTGGATTTGACGACTCTCTAGGATGTTGTGGAGAGTCTAAGAGTAGACTTGTATACCATACTGGAGGCTCGGATGCCTAAATCTGAGGCCTCTTCCGCAGAGCCTGCAAAGGACACGGTGTTGAGTGCCTTGTTCTCCACCCTTGTTGTGACACCACCTCCCCCACGATATCGTGGCAAGATGCATCGAGTTAAAGATGAGGATGAGTCTCGGGCATGGAAGAGAGAAGGCACTGAGTTGGATGCTGCGAGGAGAGACTCACTAATTGATTAGGTGGCCAACCAATTAAGGGTTCTAGAAGTGGATGCTGGGGCGTCTAGATCTAGAGTTATTGAGGCTGAGAGGAGCACAACTGATAGTGTTGTTATTGTTGAGGACAGTGTCCCTACTACAGAGGGAGCGGGTTCCAGGAAATCGGACCCGTCAGCATGTTGATCGTTGGCGCTTTCTTCCACATGTTTACTTCACCTATCACCCCAGTTTATCTACTTTTATGCGTTGGGGAAAATTGCATATCTTTTTGTTTGGGGTGCGGTAAATGGAAAGTGAGTGCATGTGTGAAGTCTGAGTAGCCCAACTCATGATCCTCTCTTGGTGTTTTCTTGCCTGTGTTCTTTTTCCCCAAGAGACTGGTTATTTTATTGTTGAACTGGCATGTTGGTATCTTTTGTACATAGTATAGAAATGGAATCTGAAGCATAATGGCTAAAAATAATGACATCCTGATTTAAAGAAAATGTTGGATGACCTGGCATTTAACTGATGAATGTGTGGTTCTAGGCATGACATAGAGATACACCACGACATGAACCTAAATCTAAAAACTTGAATTATGTGTCTTATAATTTTGTAGAGTAATGAGATGTCAAGTGAGTGTGAGGAAAATTTGAATAGTCCACCATTTTTACTGAGCTAGAACTTGCTTGGTTAGTCTTGCTAAATGTAAGCTGTGACAGACAATTAGGAAAGGATCATAGGGCCTTGTTCAAGATAGCCAATCTTTAGCCTAGATAACAATATACCGAATGAATTTAATCCCTTATTGATCCAAATGATTTGAGCTTAAAATAGACGTTTCTTTTTCATCCCAACTGATCATTTCTAGGAACAATGTGTTGGCACTTGTCCCTCTTTGGACATGTGCACCTCAACTTATGCCAAAAGCATAAGTTGATGGTGGCTAATGCAAAAAACAACCATGTTGTGGACCTGATCAAACCCTGGGTATTGTGTACCTTGACTCATAGCAAACCATGAGTTGAGGGTGGCTATTATAAGGAATGCTCCGTAAAATGAGGTTGAAAGAATAAATATAGAGAAAGAGTAAAAGAAAAGTGACTCAAGAAAAGTTGAAAGAAAATTAAAAAAGAATTGGAAATTTGAAAATATATGTAAGAAAAGATAAGAGTCACTTACACAAAAGGAGAGAGAAGGGAGAATAGCAAGGTGAAAGAATACAAGAAAATTAAGAAATACGGAAAATAAAACAATAAAAAAGTAGGACACTTAGCCTATATGTCAATGAGGAAAATCAGTCATTAAAATAAATCCAAATGTACCCTACCTGACCCTGAGCCTAAGTTACAAGCTAATAAAATCGTATCGTGATCCTAAGAGTCTATTACAGTGAACTTGAAGCAGTGAAAATAAGGGCAAGCCTATGGCAATAAGTATAAATAAGGTGTGAAGTTGTTTAGAGAGCTAGTGTTGAAAAATAATCCATATACTCAAACTGAAATCATTGTATGAAAATTGAGGATGTTATTTTGAAGTGAGGACACTAGTTGCAATACCAGAAATTTGTAACTTAGTGAGAGATCAAAGAGGATAGGTATCGGTGTGTGGTGAGTCTGTGTTATGGTCTGATCCGCATGAGCGGACCTAATAGTGATACCATGCATAAATATAATGAAAATAATCGGGATTTATAGACAGCTGATTGCGAAAGCTAAAATAAGGATACTCTTTTACAAAGATTTTGTGGTGATTCATAGTGTGTCGTTTGAGGACAAACAATGAATTTAAGTTTAGGGTGTTGATGTACCGTGGTTTCACGGTAAATTCAATGCTTTTTTCCCTTAAGTTAAGTGTGTGTCTAAGGCCTTTTTGTATTAGTTTTAATGTATTCTTCTCTTTGTTAGGAGGAATCTGTCCAGGATGAAAACATGGAAGAATTGTGCTCAAATTGCAAAAGTGACGACCTACGGAGACATCGACGATCCGTCGACCCCTCGACTGTTAGTAGGTGGCAACCGTCTTATGAAGGAAATGCTTCTGAAGAAAGACCGGGGAATTCTGACTATGTGTGGGGCTACGGAGACTCTCGATGGACCGTCGCCTCCACGATGGACCGTCCTGCACATCTGTCATTGTTAACAGAAAGTAGCTTCAGTACCTCACTTGAAAAGATTCTAAGTGTGGAGAAACGGAAGCCATCGACGGACTGTCGTGCTCTCAACGAACCGTCATCCTTGTCCGTCAATGGTAACAGTGACTTGGAGAATAAAGTATCTAAAAAGAAGCTAAGTGTGGAATGACGGGGGGCCTCGACGGTCCGTCGTAGCATCTACAGCCCGTCGGTCCGGTCGTCAACTCTGACGTTTTTTTGGGCATATTTTCCTTAAATAAATTTCTTTTTTATTTTAGGACTTCTTTATTATAAATATTGGTGAAAACCTCATTTTTGAGGTTAGCATCTTGGGTATTTTTCAGTTTTATTGTTTTAGTTGTTGAACTTGTGATTTTGGGAAAATTATTATAATTTTGAAAATCATTTTTTGCAAGTGAATTGATTAATTCAAGTAATTTTTTTATTTTCTTCAATCTCATCAAAGTAATTGCATGACTTCTTAGCAAACTAATATGAATTGTGTGATTATTAACATGGGTAACTAAATCCATAGCCAGGGTTGTGGAACCATGGGTAATTAACAAGGTAAAAACTAAATAACAATTCTAGAATAGTGTCTTGCATGTATTGATAATTCTTTCATTTAGAAGTCTTTTTAACGAGTACACACATCTTTTTAACGAGTACACGCGTTACAACTCGCCTTGTTCCTACTTGCCGGACGAAGAAGAAATATAATAAGAAAAGAATTATCAATGTAGATTATGTATATACTATCTAATAGTCTAGTGTCGATTGGTACGAAGTAACAACTAGGCCATATATTTATTATGATGTTGAACATTAGGTAAAGGTAAGGTTTAGTAAATCACACACACGTAGAGGATCAAGGTGCGGAGTGAAATTTCCTAGTTGCCGGACCATGGAATTAGGGATGCATAACTTACCACTTTGCTTGCAAGATACTAGAAAAGGATTGTTAAAGCTAGAATTACCGTTTTATGAACCCGTGGGGAAAACTTAACCTCTAGTTACTTTCATTACTTGATTAAAATAAAATCTTTGAACTTGTCACTTATTTACTTAGACATAGCTAATTACATTCGTTACTTAAAACCCCCCTTTTGTTATTTGTTTTTGGAAAGGACTTGACTAAATAGAAGTAATAGTAGGTTAAACTTAAGTCTAAATCATTTGTCTTGTGGTATCAACCCCAACCTCATAGTTGGGTTATTTACTTGATATGACCGCTTATACTTCTTTTCGACAAGTAAATTTGAGTGTATCACTTACCTCTTGCTTCCAAGTACATTATTCAAGAACTTCTATTCAATTTTCAATAATCATAACAATAACATTGTGAAATACTCAACAACATAGTCAATACAAACTCTTCAATTTATATTCAAGATTAATTCCTAAAGTAGGATGAAGGAAAGGGTTAAAGAGTTATTTCTAGTCTT
The DNA here is from genome assembly GCA_027704785.1 of Solanum chmielewskii. Classification (NCBI taxonomy): domain Eukaryota; kingdom Viridiplantae; phylum Streptophyta; class Magnoliopsida; order Solanales; family Solanaceae; genus Solanum; species Solanum chmielewskii. The sequence continues at coordinate 39,858,213 of JAKWIX010000320.1, forward strand.
AGTTTCATTTCTAACGTTTAGACGTAATCAAGTTGTAGAAATAACCCATTCGAAACTATAAAATTGAGAAAGATCATGCATCACACGAAATTCAAACATTATTTGTCAACTACTCAACAATTTGTGTGTAATCAACCATAGAAAATCATTATTTTTCACCGGAAGTTATAAATCTAGAGTTAGGAAATAAAATCGTTTTGTACAGTGAAAACCCTAGAATTTTAATTCTTGAAAACCATCTTTTAAAGGAACTCTTGGGGAAAGGAATTCCAAGAGTGAAAAAACCATACCTTATAGACGAATAATCCACGAAATTTGATTGGAAACCTCGAAGCCTTTGTCTTCTTCCTTAAGCTCTTCTTGTTCATCAATGGAGTTTGGAAAAGAGAGTGTGTCTTCAAGGAGATAGGTAACTGCACTTGATTCTGATTTTGACGTCTAAAAAGTGGTCCAAAACTGACCTATTCTCCATATATAGTCGTCCTATAAAATACCCGAAAGATCCTTCACTTGAATGGGCCTTTTTATGACGTAAAATTACCAAAAATACGACTTCAAAAAATATTGGAAGTGGATGTGCTTCACGGAGATAATTCCCATTATTTTTCTGAATTTTTGGGTTGAGGCAATGAGGTGTGTGTCAGCCTCGCGTCGCGAGGCTGCCTCTTAACTCTTGAGGCAGTGGCGTGCGTGCAGGCTGTGCGCCACGCACCTTGCCTCAAATTCTGCCTTTTTGCAGGCTGCTAGGTAGCCTGCTCACCCATGATTGGGTCCTCCGCAAGGACCCTTTGGGTGGTCCTTGGGGTGTCATTACCATACGTTTGGGACCTTTATACTACATAATACCTATAGGAGGTTTCTTTACAAGTTTTGGGTTTCGTTTGACACCTTGAAACTTTCACCAAATATTGAGACGTCAACTAGTTCAAACTAGCTAGTTTCCGGACATGAAGGTTCTTTTTTGTACTTTTGGCTCTAACCTTTTCCAAATGAACTTATTACATTAATTAGGTTTGGAAAATATCATTTTAAACATTATTTAAAGGATTCAACTCTAGTCTAGTCATGAAATTTCCGGAGTGCTACACAAAACATGATTGCATTCAAAATGTTAAGAATTCTTTCGCAAATCATTGACATATCATCTTAAGTAATCATACATTATTGTTTTCTTTTCACATGCATATTTCAAAATCAATTAATAATTTGAAGTTTCATTAATAATATACTATTATATTGCTATTATATAAAATTAATTAGTATATCCTTGAATTTTGTTCAGTATTTTCGATAAAAAAAACTATTCGTACATTCGGTTGAAAAAATAAAATATATTAATATTGAATACAACATTGTCACATTCAGTCATTCACATTATTAATAAAATTTAAATGATTAATGAAATTTTTTATGGGATTTAAATGATTTGGTGTCATGCGAAAGCTAACAAAGCAAATCTCAAAACACCACGAGTAAGAAAACAATGAGAAATATTCAAAAAGACACAAAGATATAGCATTGTTTGGTCAACGGACCTGCATTCACAAAGGAGATGAGATAATAACTATAAAAGTATGTGAGTACAAAATAAATATAAAAATAGTCTCACCTAATTCATTGAGAATACATATTGGTTCCCATAAGTGAAAACACATCATGTGTCTTACAAATTATCCTCTCTAGACAAAATTCTCAAAGACCCTAATACGACATTATAAATGCTACCAAGTTAGACGGAATGAACCTCCAATTATACAGTCATTCACCTTTTTCATTAAAGAAAAAAGAAAAGCCAAATATGGGGATTATATGTATTGTTTTATCAAAAAGGAAAACCTAATTATGATAAAACACATCATGTGTCTTACACATCATGTGTCTTACAAATTATCCTCTCTAGACAAAATTCTCAAAGACCCTAATACGACATTATAAATGCTACCAAGTTAGACGGAATGAACCTCCAATTATACAGTCATTCACCTTTTTCATCAAAGAAAAAAGAAAAGCCAAATATGGGGATTATATGTATTGTTTTATCAAAAAGGAAAACCTAATTATGATAAAAAAAAACTAAGGGAAAATGGATAGCAAATCTCCTCGCCCTGAAATTCTAACAAAATAAATTTGGTCTACTATTTTCATGTAATCTTCAATCGCTTGCATCTCATCTTTGCTATCTCCATTAAAGGATCTATGTTTTATTTCTGTCGTTTTATTCCAACTTCCAATTCAACTATTCAACGATAGATAAAAGATATAAACATTGGTATAAAATTATTCATGAACACTTCCCCTAGTCTAAACTCTCTAGTTACTTTTCATTAATTTTATTTCTTCCATAAGATAAAATAGGGGTGACCCGATTGTTAGACAAATTAATGTAATGTTAATTTTGAAATTAATTTCCTTCTGGTAAAAACTCTTTAACTTTCATCTTCAATTTGTTTCTTTGCTTAATCTTTAATTTTATTTGTTGTTATCTCTTTCTTATAGATGGCAGAAAATGAAACTAAAGGTTAGTTCGGCTGACCAAATTGAGTTTTGATTGCACATCTTGACAGTACACTGTTTCATCAATTCCACTTCAAAATGCTGACAAGAATTAATCGGCATAATGCCTTTGCTGGATTAATATTTGGGTTTTACATCACCTATGCTTCCCTTTAAATTCTTCCATCCTCTTCCCAATCTGCACTTGCAATGCAAGTTAGTCAAAGATATAAAAAAAATAGAGCTAATACTTGGGTTGCTTCCGTAGAAGCGGCTTTTTTTTATTGCCGTGGCATGACATATTGCTCAAACTGAACAATTATTCTTGGGGTTCAGGATGGCGTCACTAGGAAAAGTTCTATTTTGCCTTGGATTTATATGATTTGCAATTTTAACCACTCGACTCTCTAGCTACTGAATAGAAAATGAGTGTGAAGTTATTATCGAAGATGTAGTGGAGAAGTTACTTTTTAAATCACTCAACACCTTATCGGACCCTTCAACCTTATGGTAGATATTGACAAATATGTCTTCCATCCTGCTTCCTTCTAGCCCAATTCGTTCTTTTGCACGTGAGCGTCCAGGGGGAGAAACAATTCTTTCTTTTTCATATCCCTATCTCTACAATGTTCATCCAACCGGTCTTTCCAACAACCATTTGTCTTTTAGATCAAAAATCTTAGTTCCCACCTTATCATAAATAATTGTTGTGAGAACCTCCCCCCCCCCAACTTAATTTCCCAAATATTGAACTTTCTCATAGTACAATATCTCAAATTTGACATCATTTAGGAACTTCTCATTGTTGGTTCCAATCGCATTGAACGACTTCGTTCCACCTCCCATGAAGAGGGGAACGCGGGATTTGAAGACGGCGAGTGCATCACCAACGATAATGCACATTAGTTAAAGTATGTACCCAATATTGGTTTATATGAAATACAAAACTACGATAATCATTTATAAATAAATTAGATGACACTAATAGATAGTGTATTATGTGAAATGGGGATTAAAACCTAGTCCCTCCTGAATGAATATAAGTGTCTAAACCAACTAATCCAACTAGCTTTTTGGTCTTTGGTTGCCTAATAAAATATGTCTATTTCAAGGAGTGTATATATATATATATATATATATATATATATGTATGTATGTATATATAATTTTCTAAAGTTAATGGATGCACGTGCACCCGTATGGATACATGTGACTCCACCCCTGCTTCCATGACATGTTAAGACAACAAATCGATTTGGGTCATTATTTGGGCCTTGTTCTCATCTCTTTCATGGTCCTTCTACACTTTTTCTTTGCTTAATTACATTTGTAGAGTAGGTACTTGGACATGCTTGGTTGACCATAGTCATCTCATCTAGCAATATGGCAGCTACGTTATACGGTTGTCTCATTAATTTACCAGGGACTATTTGGACAACTACACCTTTATTTACTGAACCAAGGTTGTAATAAAAGTAATGCAAACACAAATTTTCTGTAACGCAATGTGTTGTACATTGCAAGAGTAACTTTTTGAACCTCAACCATGTATCATGAAAAAGCTCACCTTCATTCATTCTTGAAATTTCGAATTTGGACATGAAGCATGCCAACCTTCGGGGGTGGAAAGAATATTTTCAATAATGATTCTGTTAGTTCATACCACAATGTAAAAATAATAATTTGACAACTCTGTCAACAATATTGTAGCCTCTCACGTTATAGAGAATGCGAATAACCTCAACCTTAAAGATTCTTGGGAGATATTCTTGAATACAGAGGGTCCACATACCTCATTTAAAATTCGAAGGTACTACTCATTAGGATCCTCCTTTGCTAGAGTGTCAAAAATTCCTTTCTTTTGGAGCAATTGTATCATAATTTCGATTATGTGTAACACCCTCCTCTTAGTTGTAGGAGGTATTCAGATTACTCCCGTTGTTTGTATGACATTATTGGAAATTTCATGAGATCACCCATATTGTCATTTTGATCATTGTGATTGTAATTTTCACTCCCATGGTTATTCATGTTGTCAACCTACAAATAAACAAACAACAACACTAAACAACGAATCTACTATAACTAAACAAAATTAAATTTAATTTCTCAATTAGAATTCTCAACCACTTCTCTCTAACAACGAAACCTTTATTAATAAATCTAAAAACACTATCTAAAAAATACTAAAAGAAGTAATCATAGAAAGTAAAAAAAAAACAAATGAAGCGTCAGGGTCGAATCCCAGAGAAAATGATATATTGTAGAAAATTCAATATCAAGAAATTTGAGATTTAAATTGGCTAGTTAATGATATATTGTAGAAAATTCAATATCAAGAAATTTGAGATTTAAATTGGCTAGTTTATAATAGTAGGAAGAATTGAGTGGATGGTACAACCAACTTAATATAGTTCTTTTGTTATCAATTATCGGAATTAAACTAAAATTCAAATAACATGAAGAGTTAAGAAGTAATCTAGGGGTGCGGGGATCGGAAATCAATGCCACGTAGGGTGATTGCCCTAGTCTATAGTGATGAACATTCATAAATAGTCTAAGTAATCTTCATTGATGCTAATAATATTTCTATATCAAAGCATCTATGCATAAATTTCATTTCACTCTAATGTATATGTCTGTTCTAAATAAAAAGATACCTTACTCAACTTAGTCTTTCAAGAGTATGGTAAATAAAACCAAACCATAACATCTCTTTCGAAAAACCCATATCCATCAAATATAAATTTCTAGTATTGAACCAATTACCTACTCTAACTAATCTCTTTTAAGCATCAAACGAAGATTAGAAGTAACGATTATGTTTTCATCCTTAATTCATTAATTAACGCCATGGTAATTAGAAAAAATTCAAACATGGAAAAAAACAAAATAGAGCACGGTACAATACCTACTACATTTGAAGATCCCTAGATTGTGAAGTTTAAAGAAAACAGTCGTTCCATTAAAGCATCCTTGTGTAACTTGGAATCAAAAAATTCAGAGAAAACCAAATTTGAATTTAACTTCAATTTATGATATTCAAACATCCAATTTTAAAACCCCATAATAACAAGAAAAGTGTTCTTCGACGGTAAATTACTCTCAACTATAAACTTAATAATTACAAACTCTTCTTTCCGTTTTCTCACAATGTTCAACTCTCTAAATACTATACACTTTTGTATATTTATACTTTTCAAAAATTTGGACCTATATAAACTTTTTAACTAACTCGGCAATATTTGTCGGGCTAGCAAAACTTGACCGGTGACTCAGTCTTTGCTCCTCAACTTGCGTTGTCATACTCTAGGTTTTAGGTGTTTCAACCTTTGTCAGCATACCCTACTGAGTCAGACTTTCACATTCAGAGAACCACGGAATACCACATTTGTTTACCATTCGAGCATTAAATCTTTGCCTTGCACATGGGTTCTTTGGACGATGTGCATCTGGATTGTCGTTCTCACTCAGATCATCGCCTTTTCTACTAGAATTTACCGACGTTCATTGATTGACACAAATGCTATGCATTTTTCAGTTTGTGTGAGGTCATGCGTAGTTGGCAGTTCTCCATTCATGTTAGGCGATCAACAATGATCGCTTTGCACTTTTTCTTTGTTTTTTTTTGGTCGTTATTTAAAACATCATTCCTTGCCTTGTCTAATTACCTTCTTAGTTTTAAATCATGAAGTTACATAATATAATTAAATGGACAAAGTTAGGAATTGAGGAAACTAACTATTGAGATAAATCAACTTTAAATAAGTGCAAACATACGACACAGAACATGCTCACTTTTATCAACCAATTGGAAAAACTTATGACACATGATGAAGTTTCTCGAAACATTCTCTGAAATCACGTTAAAGGTCTCTGGTTCACTATTTACATCAAATGTTCACTTTATTGAAATGTTTGATATTCTATTTGTTCTGAAGGATACCATACATTGGCAGATATTGATTTGACTAAAATGGCAACCAACATGAATGAAAATTTTGATGCATATTGGTGTAAATAAGAAAAGATGAATAAAATGATTTATATTGCATGTTTTTTTTATTCGTATTAGAAGAATGAGTATGTTACTTATGTTCTCGTGAGTATGTTGGAGGGGGGATTAGGAAATAAAATTGTAGATAAAATGAAGAAGTACATGACTCGTGTGGTTACCAAATATGTTAAAAAACAAAAACATTCAAAAGAATCTTAAAGTCCATCATATTCATCTATTTCTTCATCTGGGAGCATACTGAACTTAACAAGCGTAAGTTGTCCTCACATTCAATACAAAAACATCAGATGGAAGATTTACACAGCAATTTGAGAAGCATACATGGGCCCTTGTCCAATTTTACTCATTCTAATATTATTAAGTTGGTAAAAAATAATTATATTTTCTAGAAGTCTCATGTTCTTCCCACTCTAAGAGGAAATGACCTTGAAGGTTATGTTGATGGGTCTTACAAATGTCCATCTAAAAATGTTGCAAGTTACTCAACAAAAGAAACCTCAGTCGATGGTACTATTATTCAAAATAATTGGGAATCATGAGCAATTGCTCCTTAGTTGGTTCTTCTCAATACTCAGAAAGAGTTTTGGGAAAATTTGTTTGTGGTACCACAACGATGAGAGATTGGAAAGCCCTAGAAACGTGTCACAATTTTTGATAGCACCCCAAACTTGTAATAACGCGTACTCAACCTTGAAGATGCATTATACAAACCCTTCGAATTCATTCATCACATAGGAATAAAAATTGTGAGGGATTAGATATTTTATATAAAAATTCAACAATCGAAAAATATTTATTAAAAAATGGAACACTAAGTCTCAACATCGCTAACTTTGATACGTCTCAACATAATAGGAATACAACCTTTACAATTGAAATAAAACAATTAGAAGGTTTAATTTAAAGAAACTCCTAAGATACGTGTCCTCGAATCTTTGAGAACATACCAAAGCTTGAGGATAGCAAATCCAAGTACTTCAATCTATGTAGAATCCTTTAGTCACCTCAACCTACAATTGGTGTAAAAATATTAAGAATATGGTGTTAGTACGATTATCCACCAAGTATGATGACCATGCAAAAACATCCTAAAAAGGACATTCGGTTGGAAGTCATGCACTTATGTCAATTTGGTAAATTTCATCAAAATAGAATATAGGAGACATGGTATTAAATAATAATCAACACATAGGTAATTTATCACAGTAGAGACATATTCAACACATATGAACAATTACCTTCTTCTTACCTTAACTCCTCACCCCAACCAACCCTCAAGTGACACTTAGTGGAATGTAATAGATAGTGTCGCATATAACGCCCTATACCAAAGCATCACTTTAAGATCACTAAAGGTGAATTCTCATGTAACCTTTATCAAGTAAATCATATAATTTATTGAAGACATAAGCATATGATAAGATGCCATATTGACATAGGAACCATCACATAAGAGAACTCCAAGTCACACTAGTGCAACATGAAATTTTCATCCCATATTACTGCTCACACTATGTGCTTTTATGAAGTCACCTAGACTAGGCACATCACATTCAGTAAGTCATAAAACCTTAATTACATAACACATAAGATGAATCATGCTTCATTAACATTATATAATATATTAATTGATTAACATCATAGGGAACACATCATTACCTCCTTCAAATGTCTACTTCTATAATGCAAAGATGCGTCCCATACAACAACCTATACTAAGTGGTACACCATAAGGAAACCATTATTCATTAATTCTTATTGTGGAGGTAAGCCTTAACAGAAATAAACCATGAGAGCTTGACATGGAATCGCGCTACCCAGACCGAATGAGGGATCCCTACTTCCCTAAGGTAGGGTCATTTTTTCTAACTTAAGTGGAATCCACTAGTTATAGACTTAAGAGGGTGTATAGTTATGGGATATGGAGATTACTACAAGAAACCCCGCCTTACATATCAACCCAACCATAGTTGAATCCTACTAACAACATCTGTATCTTATTGTGATTGCAAGTACAACCAGATCTAAAATTGTAGGAAAACTAATGCCTCCTCAAGGGAATGCAACTGGGGTACGCATAATAAAGAGATACACATAAAGAAAGTGTAAATGAAGAAACTTGCTGCAAGTAGTAATGACAAAGAGATGAAGATTCCCTTACTAAAATCATAAAATAGGAAAAAGGTTGATGGGTTAATGTAACGACCAGGGGGCACGCGTAGAAGTTACTGGCATCTCCTACCTCTCAAAGGTCTTGGACTATCTTGTTCACATTCATTTACCGTATTTTCTTAAAATTTGCAGAAAACGTAATGCTTTTCATAGGATAACATAATTCTAGAATATCACTTCATTTACAAAATCATAAGTACATAGGTTAGACACTAAGTCTCCTTTTTCCATCTTAGACTCAATGTCAATAGAACAGAATAGGGAGACGACCCTTATCAACATTAATGAATAATCTATACTATTACATGACTTAATAACATCTTTACATGAGGTCCTTGAATCATAAGGACACAATTGAACTTTGGAATAGCTATCCTAGCTCTTCATTCTAGGAAAGATCTTCTAGCCATCACCACCTAAACTTTACATAAAAAGATGACGAAATTTTGTATTAGTACAAGGAAGAAATAAGCATGATAACAATGCAAAAACCTGTGTTAAAGAGGACATTAGATAGAAATCATTCATCATGTCCTTTTAGTAAAACTTCATGATACAATAAGTAGAATATAGTTTACCTACATCATATAAACATGGATTTCACTAATAAAATACATGAAGCCATTTTATCACATTAAGACAAATTCACTAAGGCACATTCTACAGATAAGAACCATCACTTAAGAAAACTTACAAAGCTCACTAGTACAATGTGCTAGTAGCATTCCATAGTGCTACTCACACAGGGTGATCTTAGTAAGTCACCCTAGACTTAGGAACATCACATTCAATAATAAACCACACATGAATTCAACTTTAGGAATAAGACCAACGTACTTCATTAATGCACTTAGGAACTCTTTCATTCATTACGTCTTAGTCATAACTCATTTGGTTCATATCATAGGTGTTACCCTCACAACCCCTTGACAATCTTACTTATTCAATGTACACATGGAGTCCCATACCCCCACATATACCAAGCAACACCCATTTAGAAGATATAAGAGTAATCACGTGCATTATCATAATTCATGTCTTGATATAAGTAACGTAAACCTTCACATACATTCATATTTACATACATGAACCATAATCCTTATTTGATAAAGGAACCTCATCATAACTCCCCTAAGAATCCACTTGTTCAATGTATAAGTATGGTCCATAGTACTACCTACACTAAGTAGTCCTTCAAGGAATCATGACTAATATTCATAATCTTATCTTAGTTCATTTCTTAAATTTAAGGATTATTAGCCATAACCAAAATAGAACATATGAGCTACATGGAATCCGATTACATATAATCGCACACCGAAAGAAGGTGTTCTAGTTGACAACTTAGAGCCTACATAATAGCTATATAGGTGGATCCACTAGCTATAACATACGGGCGACATAGTTAAGGGATAGTGACATTGATTCTAAAAACCCGAACAGTTGCATTAGCGGAGAGGCTTCCATATCATGAGTATCACTTGAATGACAGAACCTATTACATTAGCGGAAGGTTCTTTTTCTCATTGTACATATGCAGTCCGTGATAAGCTTAAACTCTTTCTTTAATTTATCGTTAATTCATAAATTAGACTTTAAGGACTTGCTCCCTCATACATCATATATATCAAAGGTTTCTAATATAAGAATGAACTTTCATCACTGAACCTATATTATGTGAGAAAGTTAATAATCATAACATAGTCTAGTTTAGAGTACAATTGGGGAAACCGTACAAATGAATCATTTGCACTAGATTATTATAACATTACTAATTCATACATTCATGTACGCGCACATACATATATGAGAAAGCCTTTCACATGACACTTCTAGACAACACATGCTCATAATTTGTTAATCATATACTTTACATGCATAGTATTAGATAATGGTGAATATGAGAACTATCCTTTCAATTGATGCAATGAATCTTTCCTAGTCATAGTTACGCATGAGAGTGCGTGTATTCATATTGGTTATCATGATCACATAAGAGCAACAACCTAACTATTGAGGAAACCATAATCCAAATGATCATAACACATATTCAATATCCCTTAAGTCATTAAATATTTCACATAAAGAGTATTAGGGACTATAGACCACACACCAATATTACATCATAGGATACACGAACATATTCAACATATGAATTAAAGACTTCTACATACGTAAGATTACACTTTCATAAAGGGTTCATAGGTAGAGCATCTTTCTACTAGAGTATTCACCATCATCAAATAGGTTGACCATACCTTACCCTAAGATGATCATTCACATATACAAAACATCATAAATAAACCGTACTCATGATACAAGGATAGAAGACTATACACATGAACCTCATAATAATGATAATCATCATATCAATACACTTCACATCCATTGCCTCCAAGACCATGATCACAACATATATAGATAGACAAAAATGAAAATAGTGTAACCAAATCATAATTAGAATGTATTTGAAATTCATTTGACAATGAACTCATGGCTCGATTAAAATATACGATTTTTGATATTAGGATTACATTGGAAAACCTTTGGAAGAACTCCTTGGTTGAAATATTAAATAGGATTAAAGTGTTACCATAAATTAATACAATAAAAGTCTATGAAATTTTGGAGAATAAACCATTTGGAATCCATCCCCTAGCTTGATCTTGAGCATGGTCTCCAACGGAGGTGCTAGAGAGAATTTATTTTGAGAGGGAAAGGTTTGACTTGAAAAATGAATTCTAAGTTGGTGTTTTATGTTTTTAACCAACTTATAATACCTAAAAATGGGCAAAATAATCTTCCATGATATAGTTGTAACGTGGGGTGAATTTCCCAATTCACCCTAGCTTGGTCATGTCTTTAGATAGTGTTGCAGGTCCAATCGACGGATGCAAGTGATGGGGCATCGATGGAGTGAGGGATCATCCTGCAATGGAGTGAGGGATCATCCTGCACTCCTTTGTTTCTGACAGCTTCTCTACATTTTTGGTCTTATCTCCACACCTAAGTGTGGAGCAACGTTCTTAATTGACAGGACGTCAATGAACTACGGGGCATCATTTGACATTCCCTTGGTAGTGTTTTTCCAATTTTGTGGTCCTTCTAAAGGACCCTTAGGGTGGTCTTTGGGGAGTCGTGCCATACGTTTTGAACTTTAATGCATCCATAGATGTGGGGGACCTCTCCTATCAATTTAGACTCCAAACAACACTACAAAGGCACACTAGCAAACAACTGACTAGTTTCTGAACGTTTTGGTCGTTCTTTGACGTTTGACCTCAAATCTCTTTATACCTACATTTACAATCTATTTATATCCTCATTAACAAGTTAATAACTCAAAAATCTCATGTGGGGATCTAGTTGATCCTATTTTAATTTTTAGGGTTGTTACATCATCTCCCACTTGGGAACATTCATCCTCGAGTGACACTTAAGACATTTCCAAGGACTTAAAGAGCAATAGTAACTCACACATTTAATCATTATTACCACAAGATAGTCAATGCACCATATCCTAAGGAAACACTAACTTCATACTATCATGCGTTTATATAATCATAATCAAACATGGACTACTTCTACAAATATTTCCATGCACACATGATCCATCATACTCATTGTCATTTGGAGGAACTACCTTCTCCATCTTTAGGCATGCTCATCATTTCATCATAAGACCTATCATGTAATAACATTCAATTCACACATAGGAATGATATAAAAATCTTTATCATTTCGACATAATATCATTAATGACTTATATATCATTACCATGTTTAGTTACGCTCAAGGAGGAATTTCCTTCTCCTTAACATACTCACATATCATCATAAAGCTCATATACAAGCATACCACAAAGGTCAATTTATCTTAACGAGAATTTCATAACTCTTAACCAAATCATGTTCATACTTCCTTTCTCATGAAGTCAAAATGGTAGGTCACAACATGCACATCACAACATTAGGAAGTTAATTAAAAAAATTTCAATTTCTAGCATATCACTAGTTTTCATAAACATACATCGCTTAGGAATGTTATTAAAATTCATAGCCACACATACATAAAAATTGTCTAGATACACCATCATTTCCGAAGAGTGAGCCTATCTTAAAACATCCCAAATCACAAAATCACATATTTTTTAAGGGACTCATTTTTTCTTATGTAAAGAAAACTCAACACCTCCTTGTGGGGCTAGGGTGCCCTCACATCATAAGTGTTTTAAAGTATTTTCATTCAACCTTCTGATCAAGTCAAATGAACATTTATAATCTCAAGATGCACAACAACATGAAGAACATGCAATTTATCAAAATCCTTTATCATGCAATAAGAATCCTCAAAACATGTATAATATAGTGCCAATTAAGACATGCATAACATGTGGATAACATTAAACTTATACTCATATGCAATACTCCATTACATGGACAAGCTACTAGGAACTCTTTGGTTTCAAGCTTGAGTAGGAATAGAAGGAAAACATATGGATGTCAACAACCTTACTACTCAAATCATCATGCCCCACTTAAGTTAAACCCATTGAAGAGAGACTCGTTTCATCTAAGAGAACTTAGACTTACCAATCCTTCTATTCTAGCACAACATTACCCTCTTGGGATCAAATTTATTAAAACCCTTTTTAGCATTACCTCCTTCCATCTCTAAAGAAGGAAAAATTTCCCACTAGCTCTTCTCTCACACTCAACTAGGTGAGGATTTCAATTGATCACAACTGAGTATCTAAGTTACTTCATTAAATTACCGTTACTTAGAGTGATTTTTAAAATAGGGAAGTTCAATGGAACTCAAAATGAGAACATTAAAGCCATTCAAAGATTTACCATCTAGGCATATTATCCCCCCACTTCAGGGTAAGCCTAATCGAATGTTCATCGCCCTAGACCTTAAACACCAATGTCAAGTCACAAGACCAAACCTACATATTCCTCTAATAATAAGGTTTGACACCATTGAGGATTCTACTCAAAATTTTATACCAAGGAGCCTACTAACAAAATAATAAAGAGGTTCCACTCAAGCACCCTATCCCTCAAAGTTTATCAGATAAAGGAACTCATAACAATCAAGTTAGGTTGAACTACTAAACCACAAGAGGACTTTACTACACCATGAATATCAAGGGTATCTTCATAAGTTCATCACTTTCTACCACCAAACAATAACAAGGAATGTATTTTCGGATTTAAACCTACAGAGGTCATCACCTTAGGTAGCTCATCTATAGCCTTTAGAGACTTATCCCTCCGACTTAGGACTATAGAAATACCGTATGCTAACTAATCAAATCACACGTGTTAAAACTCTTAAGATCCACTATCACTTCTTCTAGATATTTAAGGTAACCATCCATTCTATTTCAAATCCTAGGGGAAACATAGAAGATATTTGTCCATAGATGTCTCCTTCTTTTCTTCCAACACTAGGGCAAGGTTGCTTCTCGGTCATTTCAACCCATATCATCACATTTGGTGGAATCTTCCTACCAACCATGACTAGGTATAATCTAAGCAGCTTTTGTAGATTACCATACTTAATATAAAACTAAAAAGACATCTAACCTCCTTAAAGTAGATCAACATCAGCTCTTTTCCTCTCCCTATGAGCTAAGGTGTACATACATCCCTTTAATTCAGTCTTAGGGAAAAGCATAATTCCAACTTATGGAACAAAACTCCTTATTCCCCTTTTTCCCACTCTTACGGTAGGTTCATAATGGAACAAATAAACTAGTCATATAAATTTTCCCATTGACTAGCATACTTCACAATTACCTTACAAGTTAAGTACACTACCATCTCTTCTTAGAAGCAAGCCTATACCAAAAACTCCAATCCACACAAGGACAACTATGAAGCATTACTCATGTAAAAAGGGCAACATTCATCTTTCAATATTTACCACATTTCTCCAAATATATTAAAGCCTATACCATTACATTGTACTATCATTATACATAACCATAAATAAACCTATCATTCTTAAAAGGACTTCATTCTACCATAGAACCTCTTATCAAGCTAGAACTATATAATAACATAACTATTCAACGTATAACCTTAATTATCAAAGGTCACATATAGACATAAATATCATCACTTCAAATTATTCTAGATTCACCTTCACATATACTCCTTAAGTAATAAGAATCAAAATTAACCTTTTCTCTCTCAAGTCTGAGACATCATCCCCTCCAAGAAATCACATAAAAAGAACAATGAATAAGGAAACATAAGAGAGAGATCATTTAGATTTAAGCCTATGGCATGACACAAGATTAGTGAAGAAAGTGAAACTTCTATCATCCTATAGCCTCTCACACATAGATGTATCGCTACTCACACCAATGAATAAGAATCAATTGGGCGTGCCATTAGGAGACTTTGAAACCTAAACACTAATCCCAACACTTTATGCTATTATATCAAGTTTATAATAACCAGGGAGCAACCCCTAAAGGTTACCAGCGTCGTCGACCTCTCGAAGGTCTTCGACAAGCCTCTTAGCATTCATTCATCACATTGTCATAAAATTAGCAGAAAATTTAATGCTTTTCATTGAATAATATAATACTAGAATGTCACTTGATTTATAAAATCACAAGTACATAGTTTAGACACTATGTCTCCTTTTGCCATCTTAGAGTCAACATCAATAGAATAGATTTGGGACACGGCCCTTATCAACATTAATAAATATTCTACACTATTACATGAACATGATAATATCTTGACATGAAGATCCTTGAAATAAAAGGATACACTTGATCTTGGGAATAACTATTCAAGCTCTACATTCTAGGAAAGATCGTCTAGCCAGCACCACCTACACTTTGTGTAAAAAGATGAAAAAGAATGGTATTAGTAGAAGGAAGCACCAACTATGATAACCATGCAAAAATATGAATTAAAAAGGAGATTTAGTTTTTAATCATGCATCTTTCTTTTCAGTAAAACTTCATGAACATTGATACAATAAGTACAATATAGTTCACACACATCATATAAACATGGATGTCACTGATAAAATACTTGAAACCATTTTATCACATTTAAGACACATTAACTAAAGCATATTCTAAACATAAGAACAATCACCTCAGACAACCTCCAAAGCTCAGTAGTGCAATGAGTAAGTAGCATCTCATAATACTACTTACACCTAGTGATCGTGGGAAGTCACCCTAGACTTAGGCACATCAACTTCAATAACATACCATACATGCATTTAACCTTAGACATAAGACCAACATACTTCATTAATGGTAACATAAGAACTCTTTCATTCATTGCATAATATTCATAATTTTTTTGTTCATATCATGGGTAAACCACACTCAAAACCCCTTCACAAGATTACTTATGCAATGTACATATAGATTCCCATACCCACACATATACCAAGCAACACCCATTTAGAAGCTATAAGTGTAATACATGCATAATCATAAATCATGTCTTGACATAAGCAAAGTCAACCTTCACATACATTCATATTTACATACATGAACCATAATCCTTATTTTAAAAAGTATCACATCAAGGAAGCACCCCCTAGACATAACCGACATCATCGTCCTCTTTGAGGACTAAGACTAGTCTCTGATCTTACATCATTACATTCATAGGTTGAAAATGCAGAATTTTTAAAATCTTTTTCATTAATTGTACAATGAGGTTTAAAAAAGCCTCTACATACGCATATATTTATATTGAGTATACTTGGCCCATCGTATAGGAAATTTACATAGTGTTCCACTTTTATTGCACATAGATATATAACATATAACATAGTCTTAAATAAATGTCTCATCTCATAACCATCTAACAATAGTATAACAATTCGGGCCTAGCCCATACATCATTACAGTAAGATCCATATATATAGGCCTTACAATCTTTAGTACTCAAATAAAAAGGAAAGAACATTGAAGTCTTAAAACTAGAAGAACATCATAACTTGATATTAGGATTGATTGCCCTTGGAAAGTGAGGACCTACCCAACCTGGATGAAAGAAAATTCCAAGTCTTCCTTCAAAGTCATCTCAAAAGACTTTCAATGGACGGAGCCTAAAATATTGGGAAAAATGGATAAAATGGGGTTAGTACACCATGTGTTCTAAGTATGAGACCATATACAACGATATCATGAACTCATGCTAAAAAGGGACAATTCATTAAAGTATGAAATTTACTTTGAAAAGCCTTATGCAGATTCAAGAAGGTCATGCTAATAAATAAGACATATTCATTAAGTCAAAAGCGTGTACATCACAAGACCAACAATACTAAGTCTATTCAAGTCAACATGCATATCACATAATTGAACACATAGTCAAGACAACTCTATCATCAAGTTATAATAGCAAGAAGCATGAATAAGAGTAAAATTACAACATAAACAAAGCAAGACAATTGCCCATAAATTAAGTGTACTAGTGCAATGACCATCCAAAGCCCCATAACCTTACTCAATCAAGTAAACCCAATTAGAACCTTGACCAATATCCAACATCACATAGCATATCATTTTAGAGTACATATCATCATACTTTAGAAATAGGGTTCAAACACATTACATAAGAGAAATCAATCATTATATAGTATCATCAATGTCAAAGATCATCACATACATATCTTGTACAATTATAAGCATACACAAACATAAGAATATCTTTCTAAGATTTCCCTCAAGGATAATTAGTGCAATGTTTAGTTAGAGTCACATACCCCTACCTAGACTAAGCTAAACCCCTTAGGCCATACTAGTTAGAGTTCATTCCTTTAGCTCATTTTACCTTTTAGGAACATCTTGCCTTAACCGACATAGATCACATGAGCTAATGTGGAATCTAGTGTCATGGAACCCTACACCAAAGGAAGGCAAACTAGTTGCCAAGGTAGTGCCAAAACATGAACTTAGCAACTACGTGGATCCACTAACTAGTATTCCTATGGGGTAAACATAGTTCAAGAACTTGGAAATATAGTTGGGCCCTCTTTATGCTACATACATTGTAGTCTCCAATTTCAGGAGTATATTAGTTATCCTACATTTCCTGTATGGGAAGGGACACTTCCTACTCTAGTTCACTCAGGCTAAGCTAGATTCCATTTTTTAAAATGATTTTAATGTCTTTATTATTCATCATTGCTTAATGTAGGTCATAGAGTCTATACCTTGTATAGTAATCATCATAATAGCTCAACAAGAATTTCATGATCATTGTCGATCCTGTCATTATAATTCATATAAGTGAGGTTAGCACGTTTCCATAATTACATCATAATAAGGCACATTGGTAAGTATCACCATGCTTATATCATTTACATCTTAGACAATACCTCATAAACAAAAGCCAACTAATTTCAATTCAACATCATCTTAATACAAAGCATACTTCAATGCGATATCATCACTTTATAACAATTAACCACAATTTAAGTAAATAATAGGGATCACAAGACTTACCAAGTCTCCTTCATAATACATCATCAAATTCATCCCATCAACCCTTAAATAAACCCAATAAGGGTGTAATATCATTAATCAACAATAACCAACATGATAAAAAACCCAATTGAATCCCTATATAACCACACATCACTAGTTCATAGCCTAGAATTAGGGACTTAGATCAAGTTCATAGTCTACTTGACCATCTCAGTCAATTACTAAAGAACTAGCATAATTGGAGTATAATGTAACTAAATATACTCATATCTATCATAATAACAACATAAGATAATAATTCACACACTAACCAAGTCAATAGAGTCATTACTATACAATTCAGTTCAAGATCACAACCTAGGGTTAATGGGAATAGGTTATCTTCTACAAACTAGACCAATCCATAAAGAAATAAAATAATTAAGTTATAATACATTTCACTATATTCATAATATACAAAGGAAATCATAAAAAAATCAAATTAGATTATCAATTTCGACATTGGAAAAGATCCACATGAAAATTCATCTTTTGAAATCAATTTGAAGGAACCCTTTGGGGTAAAAAGTCGCAAAGGGGAAATAAATCCCATACCTTAATTTTTGATGAATATTGATGGAGAAATTTTTGTGATTGCATCCCTATAACCCCTTTGAATTTGACCTTGTATGATGTTCTTCAACTTGGGAGAGAGAAAGATAAAAGACCGATGAGAATCTGGGTTTGGGAATTATGAGGGCTTAGATTAGTTTAATTAACTTATGGTCTTTATATAAATTGTTAACTAACTTAATTAGATCTACGTTAACCCCTAAAGAATTAATTAACCACTTAATTAATTTATTTAGATAAACTAAAAACGTGCAGCAAAACAGTTCACTCACAGACGACTCCTCGATTGATGCTCCATTTGACAAATGACGGCAAAGGGACCAACCATCCTGTTGGTCCGCTGTTGAGTTCAGATACTTGTCAAAAATGCCTTGGTCGAATATTCTATTCATCCATCAACGGAGGCAATTGATACCCCGTTGATTTGAACACGATCCTTTGATGATAATTCGTTGGTGCACACTGGCTTGGACAGTCTTTGACCTAAATGCAATGGTCCTCCTCAAGGGCCATTGGTTTGTCCTTGGGGGATCGTACCCAGACGTTTCAGCTACGAATAAACTCATATACCTGTTAGACATCCTTCCACAAAAATTCATCAATTTCATACTTCTAAAACTTAGTCAAATAGGCTAAGGCACACTGGCACCCCATTGAGCTAGTTTTCGAACGTAATGGACGTTCCTTGACGTTTTGATTTTTAAACTTACTAAATGAATTATATACATTAAAATTTACCTTAAAACAATGTCTAAAACTTTTTATGCCTATTTTAGTCTCTAGAACATGTCTTAGACTTTCGAAGTGTTACATAAAGGAACCCCATCATAACTACCCTTAGAGTCCACTTATGCAACGTATAAGTATGTTCCATAGTCCTACCTACACTAAGTAGTCCTTAAATAAATCATGAATAATATTCATAATATTATCTTAGTTCATTTCTTAACTTTAAGGGTGCTTATCCATAACGGACATAGACCATGTGAGCTACATGGAATCTGGTGTCATATAACCCCACACTTAAAAAAGGCCATCTACTTGCCAAGGTAGAACCTACATGATAGCTATCTAGGTGGATCCACTAGCTATAACCTACAGGGGTACATAGTTAAGGGATAGTGAGATTACTTCTAGAAACCCGACATATTTCATTAGTGGAGAGGCTTCTATCTCATGAATATCACTTGGATGACCCAACCTATTGCATTAACAAAGGGGTCTTTTCCTTATTATACATATCCACTCGGTGTTAAGCTAAAACTCCGTCTTTAATATCTTTAAGCCTTTATTTATCGATAGTTCATAAAATAGGATTTATGGACTTGCTCCCTCATACATCATATAGCTCAAAGCTTTATAAGATGAGAATGGAATTTCGTAATAGAACCTACATTATGTGAGACTGTCCTTTCACATAATCCTAAAATTCATAATATAGTCTAGTTTAGAGTACAATTGGGGACACCCTACAAAAGACTCACTTGTACTAGATTATCATAACATTATTCATTCATATATACATGTGTTCCCATACATATGTGAAATCCTTTTACATAGCACCTTTATACAACACATACTAATAATTCATTAATCATATTTGTTACATGCATAGTAATAGATAATGGTGCATACGAGAACTATCCTTTCAATTGACACCATGAATTTGTCCTACTCATAGCTATATGAGAGTGTGTGTTCATATTTCTCATCATGATTACATAAGAGAAACAACCTAACAATTGAGGAAACCACACTCCAAAGGATCATAACACATATTCAATATCGCTCAAGACAAGAAAAAATTTACATCAAAAGTATAAGGGACTACAGACCACACACCCACATTACATCACAGGAGACAAGGACATATTCAACATTAGTATAGAAGACTCCTACATACATAAGATTACACATTCATAAAGGGTTACATAGGTAGGGGGTCATTCTAGAAGATGATGCACCATCATCAAACATGTTAACCATAACTTAACCTAACATGATCATTCATATATGCATAACATCATCAATACACCCTACTCATGATACTAGAATAGAAGACTATACACATGAACCTCATTATCATGACAATTATCAATTTAATACACTTCACATATATATCCTCCAAGGCCATGATAAAAACATGTATACATAGAAAAGAATATAAACACCGCCATCATAAGAGGACCATACCACACAATGTCAATTCCAAGACTACAATTAAAAATTTATGTCAACTTTTGAATTCTCAAAGCTATGATCACAATAAACCAATTCTCACCAATACAATTTACATATAAACAAGATTACAAGACCCATATTATAGGCCAATTTTAAAAATAGAAGGATCAGGTGTTTTTTCATAAATTCCATACGAAATAATCATCAAAATTGAATAATCATCAACTCTTCATTAGAATGACTTTGAAATTGGTTTGATAATGAACACATGGCTAGATTGAAAGATAGGATTTTTGATCTTAGGATCACATTGGAAAACCAGTGAAAGAACTCCTTTGATGAAAGCTTAAATAAGGATCAAGGGTTAACACAACTTGATACAAGAGAAGCCCACAGATTTATGTAGAAGAAACCACTTGAAATCCATCCCCTAGCTTGAACATGAGCTTGGTCTCCAATGGAGGTTCTAGAGAGAGTTCATTTTGAGAGAGAAAGGTTTAATTTGAAGAATGAACTCTAACTTCGGGTTTTATGTTTTTAACCAAACTATAATACCAAAAAATATGTAAAATAACCGTCCATGATTTAGTTGGAACATGGGGTGAATTCCTTAATTCACCCCTAGCTATGTCATGTCTTTAGACAATGTTGTAGGTCCAATCGACGGATGCATGTGATGGGGTGTTAATGGAGTGATAGGTAATCCTGCAATACATTGTTTGTGATGGATAATAAACTTTTGGGGGGATGATCTCCCACACCTAATCGTGGATTAACGCCCTCAATTGACTAGTCGTTAATGCAATTACAGTGTATCATTTGACACTACCTTGGCAATATTTTTCTGTTCTTTAGGCGTGTGCGGACGTTTTGACCCTTTATACGTCCATATGTATTTTAGGTCCATCTCTTATCAATTTAGACTCCAAGCAACACTCATAACAATATAAACATACAAAGGCACAACACAAATGACTAGTTTCCGGACGTCTTGGTCATCCTTTTACATTTGACATCTAATCTCTTTACACTGACATTTACAAGACATTTCTCACCTTATTAAAAAGTTAATAACTTAAAATTATCATATTTGTCGCTAGTTCATTCTATTTCATTTTTTTAGTTGTTACAGTTAAGAACAATTCTTAAAGAATAACTCTTATCCATAGATTGGGTGATTGATAGATATCCTTAAATTATAAGTACACTAAGGTATCATCACATACATATTTTCACTAAGTCTTTGTATCATACATTCAATGTCTTGTTTGGGAGTTTTAAACATCTTATAAATCTCTGATGCCTTCGAAAAAGAAACAGGTAGCAATAGTCAAACCAATCAATTCTATAATAGTACAAGGGAGGAAATTTGGTGCGATCCTGACAGTATTAATTCTATCTTAGGTAATCCTAAAAACATGAAGGATGTATGAAAACACCTAACCAAAATAGAAAAACTAGGTAACATGAAAAATTGGTTATCTCCCTTATTTATTATGATACCCAAAATTGGTTATGATATGGCACAACAATTAAAAAGAACAGTCTAAATGTAGTAGCTCGATATTGGTTTGGTTTTAGTAGTAGCTCAATCATGCCTTCACAAAATGAATCTAGCCTACGTACTATGTAACGATCGAGGAGCACCTACTAGAAGTAACAAGGCATACTTTACCTCTTGGAGGTCTTATACAAGCCTATAGTTATCAATCACATTGTCATAGTAAATTTAGCAGAAAAGTTAAAACGTTCGTAGCACATAATATGATAGAATATCACTTTCATTATATATAAAATATCATAAGTACAAATTTAGGGTTTATTCTCATATTGCCATCCTAGACTCAACATCATTAGATATAATAGGGACACAACCTTTTTAACATATATTCTAAACTAAACTATTAAAAGACTTTAAGCATTACTCGGTATAGGTTTTCCTTGAAACTTAAGGATCCCTTTAATTGAGCTTGAGAATCACATATCATGTCATTCACCTTAAAGACCCCCTTTAAGCATCCATAATCTACACTTTGTGTATAAGAGTAGAGAAGAATGGAGTTAGTACATGAATGCTCTAAGCATGGCAATCATGGAAAAACATGCATTTGAAAGGGACATTTTTCTTGAAACCATGCATCATGCCATTTTATGAAAACATCATAAAACTTTTATAGAATAAGATTTATACCATTTACATACATCACATAGGCATATTTAATGGTTAAACATCATATAAGATCACACATTGAATTTAAGGGTAATTTAGGAGTACTTTACAGTAAGCTAATTTCTCTTTACAGTGAAGTTCTCCCTATTCTAAGTTTTTGACTTTCCCAAGTAACCCTATTGTGATACTTGGTGACATTTATATATAATGTCCCATAAAACTGTCCATACTCAAGCATCACCGTAAGACTAGAAGGAAATCATACATATAATATTTCAACTCAACACATACATTCATAGGATCATCTCATATAAAAAGACACATAATTCACATTACACTTAACATAAGACTTCAATAAACTACATGTAAACCAAGTAGTACCTTCATTCATATATCCAATAAACCAACATTATATAGATAAGGAAAGGACACATCATAAATACTTATTAGGACTCATATGATGCATATCATCATAATAAGTAGAAAAGACTACAATGTCATACATAAGGAACATAAACATAATCACATGCAATAGAAAACCTTCCTAGAAGTTCCCTCCAGATCCATTTGTGCAATGCATAGGTGAAATCACATACCCCCACCTACACTAAGCAACTAACATTAGGTTATCCTAGTAAGGGTCCTCGTAACTTACTTACATTGTCCATTTTACTTTAGGGAAACTATAGCCTTAACCGACACTAATACCATGGTATCTAACATGAAATTTTTTGTTGTAGAGCCTTACACCGAGGTAAGGTTCTCTACATAGCAAAAGTAGAACATTAACACATGCTAGCATACTAAGTGAAATCACTTTCTAGATCATGTGTGGCAAACATAATTTATGGAACTTGTAGGTATCTGTGGAAACCATCTTTATGGCAAATGGGGCATTATAGTTATCTACTTATGGAAAAATTATTCAATGTTTTTCAGGCTATGAGACTAACCACCATGTGAGGACTATGGTGACAAACCTTCCTACAGGTATAAGGTACACCCCTCAACTTCATGTTCTCTTGGTGCTAAGATAATTACCTTTTATTAAAATACATTATTAACATTAATTTGTAAAAAACATAGGATTTAGGAGAGTTAACTCCTCATATTCTTAGCTCATAGGTTATAGATGAGAGTTCATCAACCTAAATCAGGTGAGAAACCCTTCCATATGGGCACAACATATTCAAGCACCTACTTAGTTTTGGGGTACAGTTGAGCACACTTTCAGACCCCTCTATTTACTAGATCATCATACATATGTGTGTGTGCATACATTATGCGAGAAAACCTTTCACATAAGACATTAAAGCCACACATGTTCATATATTAATGTATAAGTGTATTTACAAAATGACAAAATCCATTTATATAAACACATTAAGACATTATGCACATTCATAACATAACCATGCACTCGTATATATATATATATGTGTATATATATATATATATATATATGTATGTATAGGAAACCAAACCTAGTAACTATCCTATCAAGGCACATATGTGCAATGCATAGACAATGTCACATACCGTAGCCCAGACTAGTACACCTATCAAGTCATCCTAGTGAATGATACATTACATAACATGTTTCATAGACCTATACCTTACATGCGTAGTAGTATATTTAGTGAATATGAGAACAACATTTCATTAGACACCATGAACCTATATTACTTTTAAGCATGCATAATGTGTGAGGTTGTGTACATTGGTCAACAAGATAACATTATGGCTATCAATCAACATAATGAGGCAGCCACCCTCTTAGGACCACGATGCACCTTAAAGCATAGACCACATAACACATACTAGCATAGGAGACAAGCTAACTTCATATTACACTTAAGACTCCTAACCTTAGCTATTCACACAGTCACATAGGGGTACATTGGTAAGGGATTATTAACCATTATAAATCATTAGTAGTAGAATCTAAACCTATCCCTGACATACTTATACACATGTTTATATAATATCTATACAACCTAAATCACTACTAGACTCGAAGACTAGGCATGAGACTTTACATTGGATGATCATCACCAACATACATTCATAATATAATTACCTTCAAGGTTGTGACCACATCACATATATATTTACAATAAAGTAAACACTCCCACCATAAGTGGACCATACAACACAACGCCATAGAAGGCTTCTTCAACTAACAATTCTATAGAAAAGTAGACAGGAAGTCTATTCCTACTAATTCATCCACCTATGATACTTATTGATAAATATTCATATTTCATCAACCATTCATATCGAGGGCGGTATCAAAAGGTACAGTAACATAATCGAAATCATGCATTAACCATAACAAGATCAAGATCATATCAAGTACACTACATCATCAATGTATAGAAATAGGGGAATGTAGATCAGCCTTACTGCAATTCCCTTGCTTTGATCATCCATGATTTATAAACATAATCCATAAATTATAGCAATATATGCAGTAGCTACGGTTATCTTTACATAAATGAAATACTATATTCATGCACTATAGAGTCGAGATTACATTGAATATCATGCTTTAACAATCAATAGGACATAGACAAGAATTCTTCAATCCTCAATCCATATTGGACAAACAATACATAATTATCATCACATGATATCATAGGCATGAGTTAACCATCAATTTAACATGATTGAATCACATGATAATCAAGCTAGAATCAAGATCACAAGATACTACACTATAGACTAGCCTTATTGAAACCTTCAAACCTTCATTCTCATAGATCACTCATCATTAATTCACCATAAATTCACATACTAGGCAGTAGATATTAGCATATTAAAATTACTGCAACACAATTCGATTTACATAAGATCAAAATCACAAGGCCCATACATGGCAAAAATTAGAGTTTGAAGAGAGCATATGTTCATCATGCAATTGGATTTAAATTGAAGTTATAATCATCATATAAAGAACCCATGGCTATATTTAAGAAGGAAAAGTATGATCATATTTTCTTCTTGAAAACTTGGACAAGAACTCTCTAGATGGAAGTTTAACTAGATATGAAGGACCATCATACCAAATTGTAGGAAAAAACCACTAAAAACTGATGAAGAACACATGGGAATCCAATCTCCATGTTGTTCTTGAGCTTCATCCCTAATGGAGGTTTCTAGAGAAAATATTTTGGTAGAGCGAATTCTAATTTGAATTCATGGATTGGAATGGGGTTGTCACGTTTTTATCAACTTAATAAACCCAAAAGTATCCAAATAAATAAACTAGGGTCAGGTTAGCACGTGGGGTAAATTTCCCATTAACCCCATAAATGAAAACAACGTGCATGGCATTTGTTGTAGGCAGCATCGACGAGAGAAGTCGACGGGGCGTCGTCTAGTCGACGAGCCGTCCTGCTGCTCCATCATTTGCAAAAGCAACTGCTTGATGGAGGGATGAGCTAAAACTTCTACGTGTTGAGCGACTCTTCCCATCAATGGGGCGTCATTTAAGACACGGGGCTTCGATTGAGGGCTCATTGATTGACACTGCCAACGCAGTGTCTTGACAGCTTTTGGGTCCTCCGTGAGGGCCTTTTCTGGGGGCCTTGGGGAGTCGTACCCAGAAGTTTCCAACGTAAATATAAATCTTAACAAGTAAACGACCTTACACATAATTTAATCCACAACAAATACTTGTAACACATCCAAACATGCTAGGCACACTCAAGACACACATGCCCGTCTCAAGGGCTAACTTTTGAACGTTTAGGACATTATTAGATGTTTAACCTCTGAACTTCATGAAACTCAACATACTGACTATACACATCATTATAACTCATATAAGGACTTAATAATCCAAAGAAACACATATAAGCACATTCAAACATCTAAGGCCTCTTGGTGACTAGTCGTCGAACAGCTTGGTCGTCCCTTGACGTTTGACTTCCAAATGACTTCAAATCGCTCATGCATAATTTAAAACACTTAATAAACATGTTAATAAGCACATAGGAAGATGTTAGGATTTATACACCGTAACTCATTTTTAGGGTCATACGACATCCCCCACTTGGGAACATTCGCCCTCGAATGACACTTGGAACACTTTAATCACAACAAGGAATTCAATTACTCTTAGAGAAGCTTACAACATTCACAACATAATGACACAGAAGTCAATGAACCACATTACAATGACACACAAACTTCATCCCACTTAGCATGTAATGAAACACAAGCAAGCTACACTTTCACTCACTCATGCTAACACTTAGGCATTTCTCATGTTCATCGGAGGAACATCCTTCTCCTAATCATAACATGGTCTTTACATTAAAATTTACTAAGAACTCATTCTGCAACCATATTTAAGTCACACTTCGGCAGATTTAACATCACTCAAGAAGCAATTAGGCAGTCATACTTCAATGCACATAGACTTGAGTCGAATAGGTTGATAACAAATTCTAATTAGTTATGACTAATGCCATGAGGAACATACTAACCATACCATGTTTAGTTGTGTCCATGTAGGAATGTTCTTCTCCTCAACAAACTTACATGTCTCATGAGTTCACACCCATGCAAGTAACAAAGGTCTATTAATTTTAATGAGAATTTCTCAACTTTTTAACTAAAGCATGTTCATATTTACTTCCTAGTGAAGTTAAAATTGTAATTCACACAACACACATCACGACTATAGGAAGCCATTTTGAAAAATTTCTATTCTATAATAACACTTGCCTTCACAAGTAAGCATCAATTTGGAAAAATCTCATAATTTATAGGCACACATACAATGGCAATACCTAAGCATGCTTTCATTTTTCAAGAGTGATCCTAACAATCATGCTCTCAAAATCATAAAAGTCACATTATTTTCAAGACACTCGCGATTTTCATTTTTAAAGAGACTCAATTTCTCCTTATAAGGCTAAACAATAAACAACAAGCATTTCAAGATGCACAATAAACATGAAAAAACATGTGACACGACCCGGATTCTGGAATCTGGATCGCAATCGGCGTTGTTGACCTCTCAAAGGTCGCAGACAAGCCTCATCTTGCATTGATCACATTCATATGATTATTTTTAGCAAAAGATTTAGAACTTTGAAACATGTGAAGTATACATAGACTTAATATAGTTATTTCATGAATTCATCATATACTAATATCAACATAACTATAACAACCATCTATCATAAGAATCAATTTGAAATAAAATAAGAATATATCATAAATAGGTTTGCAGAACACGGACTTATTACAAAAGCTTGGAATTAAAAGTACGAAAGAAACTTTAGGGATAACATCCACTAGATTTTTCTAAAACTAAGGCTAGACTAAATCTATAGCATGCTCGAAATCATGAGGACCTACCAAATGGTTTGGAGAAACGCTGAAGTCCAAACCGCTGCAAATGTTGTCAACCTGTCCTCTGACCCGCACCTATAAAATAGTAAATAGTAGGGGGGTTAGTACAGCACTTGTACAATGTATGTGTGTATGCACATATACACATAAAGCTATGCATGAGCAATGAAAGCTCTTGCTAAGAAACATGTCATTTCTGGAAAGTCTAGTCAGTTAGTCTTTCCTAATTCATTAGTTGTGAATTGTGGTATGAATATGATATATTTTAATTAATTGAAATAAAAAAACTCATTTTCTATATGATTACAAGACAGTAGTATCATCAACATAATTTTAGAATCACTCGGGCGAAGATTTATATTTTTAATCCTCCAAACCCGAGAGCTCCTCTTTGTACACTTAGATTATTTTTCAGTCTTTTTCTTCTTGTTATTGTGTAGTTCAATAACTTCTTTGGTACTATGTTTTACTTAAAATTGCAATGATTCATTGTAGATCCGTACCCACATTGAATCAAATAAGTATTCAAGAGATGAAGTAAATGACTTAACTACAATCTGGGGCATGAATATATTTATAAGTCAATACTTATTGACTATACTCATTCTTCAAATGATTGCATAATGTGAATAGATCTTGGGGTATATAATTAAAGCTTATGATCTTGCTTACTTTGGGCATGAATTCTTTATAAACCAATCTTTAGTGAGTATCCCAATTATTGTATTATTGGCCTAATATAAGAAATAATTATTAGTCAATCTTAAATGTCTAATATAATTTGCCAATTATATAAACTCATTATTAGACAATTTATTTTTCGTTATAATTTTCATAACAAGAGGATTCATTATTAGTTATGCCTATTACTTATTGTAAACTTTATTTGACACGATTTGACTATCCTTACAAAAAGTTATTCATTACAACAACCATTCATTACATTTCATAAGCCATTCTTTATTGATTATGTCATTGATTTCATTACTTTCATGTTTTACATATTATACAATTCATATACATGAGACCTTGGAATCATTGATATAGCAATAAGACATCTCAAGTTAGTGCCCAAAATATGGGACCTCAACCTGAGGATTTTCTTTAGCAAACACAGAGTCTTATTCATTCGTTCATTCGTACTTCACCTTATTCATTTAACTCATTCGTAGGCTTATGTAAAAACAAGATAGACCTAGGATGAAGTTTCAGACTCTCATGGGGATCATGAAGTGCAATGACCAAGAATGACCTAATGTCATTACTTGAAACTGATTTCACCTCCTTATTGTCTTGCACAAACACCTTCGTTATCGTTCATTTCATTATCTTTCATACTTTGAGAAATTCAACCTTAACCGTCATAGCTCATGTGAGAATAATGAAATATTGTGTCTTTTCCACACCGAAAAGAGGTGGACTCATCGGTCAAAGTGACCAAAAACATGCTAGCGTACATGGGAATTGAAACCGGCCACATCCTTATGTTTGTTGTATAGGTTCAAAGACTAGGAGATACAAGGAGAATCATACTCGGCATGCCGGACAATCTCATCTCATGAGAGTTTTGTGAACCTCCACCCTTCCCGAAAGAAGGCATCACCGCTCATAGCTAGCTTATCGGTACTCAGTATAAAGTTCCATTTCATTCAACTCAGACATCATGGAAGCTAGCTTCTAGTATGAGGACATAATATCTCAATAGATAATTTCTCATCTCATCATTATTATTAAGTATGCTTCAGTCACAATACTTTCATTCGAGTGTACATAGAGACTGGTCTCTTCATTAGCTTTGCACTCTCATAGGTGAGTACGTTTTGGTAACTTTTACTTAGGCTCATTTGAGATTTCTCTCATCTTTCATATTAGCCTCTTATCATATTGTCACCACATTCATTAGAATTAGCACATTTGTTTTTCATAGTTACTCATCCCTTTTACGTGAATGTTCATTTCATCATATGCCAATGCACTTGGCCATTGAGTGTGTTTCATACTCTTACTTAACCCTTCTAGGGTTTTATCATTTCATTACATACATCTTAGTTACTCATCCCTTTTTACGTGAATGCTCATTTCATCATATTTTAGTGTTGACTCAAGCATAATGGATGCTTGCTTCTAGATTGAGATTTACTTACTCTATTGATGACTGGTCATCCAATTTTTCCATACTATGCCCAATATTTCTCAGTATTGGGCATTAGGGTGCCTATGTATCCCTATTAGGCTATCCTAAGGGCAAACTGGGCTAATCATTAGACATATGAATTTTAGGAATAGTACATTATATTCCTTTTAGGAACATTCGTCCCCGAATGACACTTACACATCACTTAAACAAAGAAGTGACTTTCGAAAGTTACTCTATCATGCATAAATGTTTCTCTTTTATGAATATCTTATTCACACGTATTTGGATGATGCATATCATTCAAGATCATATGAAGCTTCATATTTGAGATTTAGGAATTTCCTTCTCAATCACACTTAACTTAATGCACATCGAAAATCATGCAACACAAAAAACATCCCTATGCTTCACAAAAACAGTAACATAAAATGCAACATAACTTTATTTTAACTCACATAATGCTATTATAAGACATACAATTAGGGACTTACCACACCAAATCCACTAACTCACTTACACTTAGAGTTTCTTATACCTAAAACAAACTTAGAAAGAGATTATCTAACCTCTTAGATAATATCTTGTTGGCCTTAAGATTTGAACCTAATGACGCCCAACTTAATTTTAAACAGACTTTCCACTATGCCATCTACTTCTCTACATACCCCTTCAGCATAAATATTGTCTCCTAAGGGAGTACTAACTAGAAACGGTTCATGCAAGATCTTAGGAAATAAGTGACATTGATTAGCCACAAAATGAGTTACCATAGACAAGGTTGATCCTAGATCTATTAATGCATAAACAGGAAAGGAGAAGACAAGCAAGTTACCATTATCCACATCCGCGGACTTCTCTTGTGCCTCTCTTCCTTTCAACGCATAAAATTGGTTTCTCTTTGGGGGTTCAACTAAGACATTTGGCCGAGGCTAAGCACATGCCTTGACCTTTTGGATTTGAACCACTTCCTTCTCATTTTAGCCCAACATATTTGCAAAATGAAGCCTTAATACCCTCTTTCTATAGTATAGCATAACAATTATGAAGCAAATCCATGTCTAAGCCATATTCTTGAGTTGGTATGTATCCAACTTATCGTTCTATTCCTCATACATACTCATTGAAGGCTTTTAGACATTACAATGATTTCACCTCATGAGAACAACCACACTTACCACACGTATTTCGTCCACGTTGGAAATTTCCATTATGACCCCTTCTTGGGAAGGCTAGATCTTGAGTCTAGCGCCTTAGACCACTTGGACATCCTAATTATTGTGTGTATTCTTCTTCTTAATATTCACACAATGAGGAAGTTAGATACTTATATTGACACAAAGTGTCAAAGCTCTAGATAGCACGATAAGTCGTAGAAGAAGGGAGAATTTCCTATCATCGCTTAGTCTCTAAGTCATGATTGTGGCGTGCTTCACAACCATAAGTATGAAACTATGTATCATGGTTGTGTTGAGATTTAGTTCCTAGTTACTTTAACCTCATTCTATGATACCAAGTTTGTCACGACACGGATTCTGGAATCAGGATCGCAACCGGCGTTGTTGACCTTTAGGAGGTCAAAGACAAGCCTCATCTTGCATTTATCAAATTTATATGGTTATTTTTAGCAAAAGATTTAAAACTTTTAAACGTATGAAGTATACATAGACTTCATATAGTTATTTAATGAATTCATCATATACTAAGTTCAACATAAATATAACAACCATCTATCATAAGAATCAATTTGAAATAAAATAATAATATATCATAAATACATTTTCCAAATACGGCCTTATTACAAAAGCTTAGAAATAAAAGTATGAAATAAGATCTATGGACAAAATCCACTAGGTTTTTCTAAAATTAAGGCTAGACAAAATCTGTAGCATCATCGAAATAATGAGGACGTACCAAATGGTTTGGAGAAACGCTAAAGTCCAAACCGCTGCAAGTGTCGTCAACTTGTCCTCTGACCTACACCTATAAAAATAGTAAAGAGTAGGGGATTAATTAGTACACCATTTGTACTAAGTATGAGTTTATCCACACATACACATAAAGCTATGCATTATAAATGAAATCTCTTCCTAAGCAACATGCCATTTCTTGAAAGTCTAGTCGCTAGACCTTCCTAATTCGTTAGTTGTGAATTGTGGTATGAATATGATGTATTTTAATGAATTCAAAGAACACAAAATCATTTTATATATGATTACAAGACATAAGTATCATCAATATAATTTTAGAACCACTCGGGTGAAGATTTAAATTTTTTATCCTCCAAACCAGAGAGCTCCTCTTTGTATATTTAGATTATTTTTCAGTCTTTTTCTTCTTGTTCTTGGGTAATTAAATAACTCCATTGGTCCTATTTTTTACTTAGAAGTGCAATGATTCATTGTAATCCCATAGCCAAAATGAATCAAGTAAGTAATTCAAGAGATTAAGGAAATGACTTAACTACAATCAGGGGCATGACTAAATTTATAAGTCCATACTTATTGACTATACTCATTCTTTAGTTGATTGCATAATGTGCATAGATCTTGGGGAATATCATTAAAGATTATGATCTTTCTTACTTTGGGCCTGAATTCTTTATAAACTAATATTTAGTTACTATTCCTATTATTGTATTATTGTCCTAATATAAGAAGTCATTATAAGCCAATCTTATTTGGCTAATATATTTTGCCAATTATACAAACTCATTATAAGACAATTTATTTGGATTTATAATTTTCATATCATGAGGATTCATTATTAGTTATTCCCTTTACTTATTGTAAACTTTATTGGACACGATTTGACTATCCTTACAACAATTTAGTCAATACATCAATTATTCATTACATTACATAAGCGATTCTCTATTTATTATGCCATAGATTTCATTACTTTCATGTTTTATATATTATACATTTCATATACACGAGACCTTAGAATCATTGATTTATCATTAAGACATCTCCTGTGAGTGCCCATCATATGGGACCTCAACCCAAGGGCCTTCTTTAGCAAACACAGAGTCTGCTTCATCCGTTCATTCATACTTCACCTTACTCATTTCATTCATTCGTAGGCTTATGTAAACACCAACTATACCTAGGATGAACTTTAAGATTCTCATTGGGATCATGAAGTGCAATGACCAAGAATGACCTAATATCATTTCTTGAATCTGATTTCACCTCCTGAATGTCTTGCACAAACACCTTCGGTACCGTTCATTTAATTATCTTTCATACTTTGAGGAACTCCAACCTTTACTGACATAGATCATGTGAGCATCATGAAATCCATTGTCTACCCCACATCGAAAAGAGGTGGAATCACCGGCCAAAGTGACCCAAAACATGCTAGCGTACGTGGGAATTGAACTCCGCTTGATCCCTATATTGGCAGTATTGTTCGAAGACTGGGAGATATAAAGAGACCCATACCCGGAATGCCAGACAGT
Organism: Solanum chmielewskii; assembly: GCA_027704785.1. Lineage (NCBI taxonomy): Eukaryota > Viridiplantae > Streptophyta > Magnoliopsida > Solanales > Solanaceae > Solanum > Solanum chmielewskii. The sequence continues at coordinate 39,892,307 of JAKWIX010000320.1, forward strand.
ATCATGTCATGACAGATACGTCAACCTCCTCCCTTCCCAGAAAGAAGGAATCACCAATCATAGCTAGCCTATCGGTGCTCAGTATTTCAATTTCATTCAACTTATACGTCATGGAAGTTGGATCTAGCATGAGGATATCATAGCTCAATAGATGTTTTCTCATCTCATCATTATTATTAAGAATACACCAGTCTCAATACTTTCATTAGAGTGTACATAGAGATTGGTCTCTTCATTAGTTTTACACTCTCATAGGTGAGTACATTTTGGTAACATTTACTTAGGCTCATTTGAGATTTCTCTCATCTTTCATATTAGCCTCTTATCATATTGTCACCACATTCATTAGCATTAGCATATTTGATTTTCATAATTACTCATCCCTTTTACGTGAATATTCATTTCATCATATGCCAATGCACTTCGCCATTTTGTGTGTTTCATACTCTTACTTAACCCTTCTAGGGTTTCATCATTTCATTACATACATCTTAGTTACTCATTCCTATTTACGTGAATGTTCATTTAATCATCTTTTAGTGTTGACTCAAGCATTATGGAGGCTTCCTTCTAGATTGAGATTTACTTACTCTATAGATGACTGGTCATCCTTACTTTACATTGATGAAATGTGAGTTGTTCTTTCATATCATCCTTAATATACATTGATGAATGTGAATTATCCTTACATATCATCCTTTAGTGTTAATGAGACTAGTTTCTCACATTCTAACTCCTTCATTCGTGAGTATTCTTTTAACAAATTAGATTTGGTGTAAGTAAGACTTGTCTCACTTCCATTAACACCCCATTATGGTCAATTACTTAAATTAGACCCCTTTAATTATGTTATAACTCATGTTACTTACTTAGTTTATCCTAGTAGATTCATATCACTATTTATGGACGATGAACACTTCATTCAATGAGTTTCATATGTTCATAGTTCTTTCTTTTGGAGCATGTTGGGATATGTCCCAATGAATGTCATGACCTTGGTTATGGATTCATTGATATTACTTTATAAGTGCTTAATATATATATTTGATACTCTTACTACATAAGAATTGACATATGATTAGTATTGGCTCAAGATTTGGGATGTTAGACTAATAAATTCATTCTTTTTGTCATAAGCCAGTATTTACGTATGTTCATATTTAAATTGCCATGTGTATGAATCCTTATATAATCTTTTAATCATTTACATAAGTTCTAAACCATTAGCATATATTTATTGGTACCAAATAGAGTTAGACAACTTTATTGGAACCAGATAGCCAAATTATTCAAGACATGATTTCATAGTTGTCTTTGAGTCAATTCTTAGTTTATGGACTTTAGTGTAACGTTTTAAGAACATATTGGATAGAATTATATTAGGATTTAACATCTTCATGACATCACATTAACAGTAAGTCAACATTCAGCCAAAGACACATATTCACTTAACACATCACGGACTTAACTTAGCATATTTCTGATCCTTCATTATCATGATAAGATTAACTTTACGCAATTACGAGTTTATAAGTTCATTCTATACTCATAATTAAAAAACAAGAAATATTAATAACAACAAACACTACATAACAAAATCATGATCTCTAACCTATTCAACATTGAAATCGAAAAGGATACTGGGGAAGGGAAGTTTGACAAGAACTACAGGAACAACCCTAGTTTTCAAGATCTTGTGAATCATTCATAGGAAAGTACTCTTGGAGAGAGAATTACATAAGAGAAACCATAACTTAAGTAGAACTTAATCAACTAAGAACATCTTGAACGAAATCATGGTGAAACCTTGAAATCGCCTAGGAGAATCAATAGAATTTTCTATTTTTCTTTCCCTCGCTTGCTTACTGTTTTGCGTCCCTTTTTTGTTTGATTTTTAACGTGATTTTTAGGTTTAATAACTTATTTTTAATTATAAAACTTAGTTTTAATAATTTAATTTAATAAACTAATTAACCAATTACAAAAACGCCCCTCCTAAGTTGACTAAACATAGGAGAACATAACACTTGCTCAAATCTGGAAATTGGTGTTGACTATGGTTTTGATCAACATTTTGACTTTATATTAATTAATTAAATCCTTAATTTAATTAATTTATGTAACCTAGGATAAGTACTAAAGTTCCCTTAAGTCATTGGAACAAAAATAAACCCTTTTGGACCATCCTAGTTTAAGTACTAGGATGTTTCTTGAGTTGTACTACGTTAGTGTAAGAATTTCGCTTTGATCATTAAAAATAATTAATTAAACTAATAATTTACTTAATTAGGTTACCTAAGGTATTTACTAAAGTACTGTTAAATATTTAGGGCCATAACCAATCGTTTGAACCATCCTAGGTTAGACACTAAGATGTCGTTTTCTTGTGTTAGCCAAATTTGCAAATTGCTTTGTGATTTAGGTTTTGCCCCTTTAAATTAATTAATTAAGTTGCTAAATTAATTAATTAAGTAGTCTAGGGTAATTAATAAAATATACCTGAGTTGTTAGGACCATAAGTAACCTTTTGGACCATCCTAGGTTAGGTACTAGATTGTCTCTTTAACTAGTACAAGGTTAGTGTCAACCCGATTTTGGTCCTAGGTTTTCGGGTGCACTAAGGTGTCCAATTTGGTTAGTCATAGGTTATTTAGTTATTTAGCGCAGTATGTTAGAGTCTAAATTGTTTAGGCCCTACTTGGAGAGGTCCCTTGTGCATATTTTCCCCCCTAACTACCCTAACCGAATTCGGTTAGGGTGATCCCCTCCTTTGGCAGCTCCTACACATGTTTTGCACATGTGCTTGCACATGGGTTGTTTGGACTTTCCTAACTAACTATTATTTATGGTTAATTTGGGAATGTTTACTTATTGTCCAAAGGATCCTTTCTATGTCCTTGGACACAGTTTAATCTACATGATCATTTTAAATGATCATGTGCTATGGTACTAGGCTTAAAACATGGATGCCTAGTACTTTGTGTATAAAAGATCCACTGTGTTTTTAGCTTAGGGTCTTCATTGTAGGTACACTTCTTGGTCAATAAATCTTGGATTGGGTATGACAACCCAAAAAGTATATTTCTTATTCGTATATGGAAAATTGGCTAATATCCCTTAGCCATTTTTTCTATACTATGCCCAGTATTTTCTCAATATTGGGCATTAAGGTGCCTATGTACCCTTATTAGGCTATACTAAGGGCATACTGGCTCTTCATTAGACATGATTTTCCGGAATGTTACAAAATGAATTTTTAGCAAAAATACTTTTTCATGCAATTTAGAACTATCAAAATATGCATAACATAGTTTCATTTAAGACATACTTAATATATGGAGAACATGCAACTCATACGCTTATGAAAGATTCCTATCATGAACAAGCTATTAGAAACTCTTTAGTCTCAAGCTCAAATAATCATAAAAGGAAAAGATAGAACTATCTACAACCTTACTAATCACATCACAGTTCCCCACATAGGATAAACCCATTTAAGAGAAACTTGACTCAACTATCATCATTCCTATAGGCCTAAAATATAAAGGAAATTCATAACATTCAATATAGGTCATACTAACCAACCACATAAGCGATCAACTATACCATGAATATCAAAGGTCATACTAAATTAGGGGAAATCAATAGAGGAGACTTAGCCATAAGTCCTTATTCTTTTCATTCAACATTAGAGTAAGGTAACTTCTAGGTTAATCAAACCCACATAATCACCCCACAATGTATGCACACTACCTTCACTTCTAGGACAAAGCCTATACAAAAAACTCCAATCCATTAAAAGGCAACTAGAAAGGTGCATACACAAAAAGAGAAAAATTTCAACCATTACAAATATATAAGGCATCATTGAACTTTTAAACATACATATCTAGGCAAATGCATTTTTGAGCTTTTTACTACATTCTTCAAGCATTTCAAGTTTAAACCATATCATAGGATTATCTTCATGCAAAGTCATTAAGCAACTTATAATCCAAAAAAAGACTCATTTTAACCTTAACAACTTCTAAAATCCTTTAATCATATCATGACATACATTTCTCAACATAACATGTAAATTCACATAGAGCTCATGTATAGCCACAAAGGGCATCACATCA